>JASEVX010000022.1:1792997-2358048 GCA_031761405.1 Serripes groenlandicus
ATATGTGCGTGTTTGTATGTTGGTATATTTATGTCCAATATGTGCGTGTTTGTATGTTGGTATATTTATGTCCAATATGTGCGTGTTTGTATGTTGGTATATTTATGTCCAATAAGTGCGTGTTTGTATGTTGGTATATTTATGTCCAATTTGTGCGTGTTTGTATGTTGGTATATTTATGTTCAATATGTGTGTGTTTGTATGTTGCTATATTTATGTTCAATATGTGCGTGTCTGTATGTTGGTATATTTATGTTCAATATGTGCGTGTTTGTATGTTGGTATATTTATGTTAAATATGTGCGTGTTTGTATGTTGGTATATTTATGTTCAATATGTGCGTGTTTGTATGTTGGTATATTTATGTCCAATATGTGCGTGTTTGTATGTTGGTATATTTATGTCCAATATGTGTGTGTTTGTATGTTGGTATATTTGTTTTAATGGTGTTTTACGCCGCTTTCAACCGTATTTCAGTCATATAACGGCCTTTCCTTGGTAACTACCACTACTGCTGACAAACTTATCCTGACACCAGATAAGTCGTAAAGTTATCCCGTATCCCTTGGCATAAAGGATTGAGGCTGCTCGTACTATTAGTCCTATGAGGGTTCGATACGTGACCTGGCAACGAAGTCTGGTCTCCCGCTCTAGCGCCGCATGATCTGACCACTTCACCACATATCTAGGGCTTGGCGTGAAACGGTTGTAACTAAAATCCTATTTTGAAAACCCTGATTTAGGGGCAATTTTGACCCCTTTGTTAACAATGCAAATCATTCTGAGCAATGGCACCTAAATTTCCATTATTTGCCAAGAAAAATGAGTTAACGCTTATAAAGACTTTATGGCAGGGTGATTTACCTTGGTAAAAAAATACCAATTTTAGTAACAACCGTTTCACGTCAAGCCCTCGATATACGCTATTGTGAACACTCTATTATAATTGATGTTGTGTGTTTTAACTTCGCTCAAGAAAACCAAGCATAGGGTCATTGCGAGAAGTGTAAATCCATATCAGTATGTTTACTCGAGAATTGGCATTGTCAACCACATATTGATGGCAGTGCAAAAGAGAAAGAAGAACATCACCTAAGAAGGTTGGAACTATAATGGAATTCACTTCAATATTACTTCGTTGAGCCTATGTATTGGGTATAGCAACCCTTCTATACTACTTCATAATACAGTTACATATGTCCTTATCATTGGAGGAGTGATTAGAGTATCAGCCTCGATGACGGAAGAACTTGGTACGAAGCCCTGGAAAACATCGTTTAATGCTCGCCAAAAGGTTAATACTGTATGGCGAGGGTAAATAAAAACAAATTAAATGCCTCCTAGCAAAGCAAACATTATCAGTTACTTATATTTAGCATATTCAAAGCAAAGTGAATGCAACTTATTATCATAGTGTGAAACAGTATCCAAAATACACCAAAGGTAGTATTTACAGTTTGGTTTCAAAAACATGGCCATTGGCATGTGAACATATAAGTATATTCAGTAATGATCTTTTCTAATCCATCATCAAATATTGAAAACAATTGTGACAATTAATTACTTACAGATTAAGAATGTATTTTTTGAAATATTCTACTGAACACTTGGAGAATCGCCATGGGTTTGTTTTCGTGGTCTCCGTTTCGAAGCCACCATGCGCCGTCATGATGAACTGATTAGTTGGTTTACATTGGTTCGAGTTACCGTCGTGTCGGGCGCCTAAACTGTAAAGTACAAATTAGGAGAGTGGCATCATTTCTTCTAAATTTCAAAATAACGAATTATAAACATTTAAACAAAGTGATTGGCGAAAAGCATTTGTGACCGGTCATTTCATAGCCACGTATTGCTTTTTTCACAAGAGGATCATGTTATCATCGCCGTTCCATAACTTGTGTTTCCCGGGTTTTTCTCGCATCAGTACTTAATGCAACAGTATTCTCACATTGACCATTGAGCCCATTAGTGAAAGACGAATGAATCAAACATCTTCAACCTTTTCGAAATGATTTACGACCCTAGAATCAGTTTTGAATCGGTATGAAACGTTGACTCTTTCCCATATATAGATGCAGCTTCTACAGTAACATCCGCAAACATTGTGACAAATAATAATGAGCCAATTCTTTTCTTTGCCGTAATATTTTAAACTCAATTCAAATAGTTGAATTCTTTGGTTATTCATAGAGAATATCGACATATTTGCTTTAATGATTCCAAAGCCTTCTACTACAGCTGTGTTGTACTGTTATTTGTTTAACCATAAAAAGTCGCTGAGCCTGTGACGAGATTGCATATTAAGACTATACCTGTGACCAAGTTCGTGGGCTGCAGCGTTTATACTCTGAAAGCCACCGTGGTCCTCTATAATAGATACACTGTCCAGACTACAGACACTGGCCACACGAGCATAACCTAAACAAACACAACACAAGTCAATGAATAAATACAGTGGACCTCAATGACTCGAATATATCGTTTACCTCGAAACATTTCCTGGAACGGATCTGTCTTTGAAAACAGAGTTAGTTATACACACGAGCAATCAGAACTGCTTCATATCATTGTCTTGATATGTTTTTTATCAAATAAGTATATATATATATATAGTAAACAAGACAAAAGACACTACATTGGTTTTAAACGTGCCAACCGGTTTCGTTCATCTACTCATCAGGGCAACGCTTAAAATCATTACTATATATTGTTTCTTGTTCCGGTATATTTCTTCGTTTTAAATTACATATATGAATTAACGAAGCTGACCGTAATGCATTTAGTATAAATGGATGGATAAGTCGAACAAATCGATAGAAATTCATGGATTCGTTTCGAATTTGAGTTAACGCGATATACGTGTATTTGTGAAAAAGGTAAATATGTCCGACATGCAACCCACATACAAGTCAATTGTTTTTATACGAAGTAATATAAATATCTGAAGGTACGATGCCAATGTGGAAAGAGTCATATTTCATATAATACGTCGCATTTCAGTCGAGTCACGAATACTAATTCAGTAACAATCAGGGCTATCCATCAAGGCTCGTCAGGTCACAAGCTCTCTCCGCGACATTCATTCCGTTGATCTGACTACAGTCATCCATCTTACAACAATTGGCTAAAAGTTTATGCAGGAATGTAGCCTGTTGCCTGGGATGAATGTTTAATGCGGCACTGCTGCCAGATAGACTTCGTCAGGTCAATTGGTCACCGTGTTTTAATAGAAATACAGTTGAAAACAGCACTAAATTCAATCAATCTACTACCGTTCCACTTACAATCAGAGTATCAACCTGTTTGTGTTTAGGTTAATGATTCAGAAAACTTCTGTATTTTTTTGTTGTATACATTTCGCAAACGGAATATGAAATTACCAAGAAACTAGATCAGTTGCAATATAGTACTCACCAGCAGTTCTTGAATCTTTAGATCCACTGTCCACGGAATACAAGTCATAACTGCAAGAAGATGACATACTAACTATACAACGAATGGATATGAACGTTACAGATGAGAGTGATTAAAGGGACACACAGATAACTGTTATCTATGATTATATGAATATTTGTTTATTGTAATTTTGGCTAGATGATGATGAGCGGGTTCTGCCATTGAGATTTTTTCAAAACACATGGCGCGAGTACTGGTTAAGTCTCCAGGAAGCTGACATCGAGCGTGATTAATATAAACTAAAAGCTTTGTTCGCAATCGATGTCAATAACTAGGTTTAAATTAAATTAAACTAAACAGAAACAAAAACACAATAACTACGCCGTATGTTATTATCTACACGTATAGTTTCACCTACTCTGTAATCAGCATAACGTGGTCGTTTTCCGGGATGTTTCTAGCCGAGAAAGACCACCTGATTAAAGCGTCCAGTGACTCACTGACCAATAGTTCATCCCGACCGTCTCTCACTGTGTTAACAAGAGGGGTTGACCATGGAGAAGTGTCCGGTGTCTGAAATATTAGAACAGAACAGAACATAACCTTTATTATCTTAAACCGCAATTATGGTACACGAGAAAACCAATAAACAGTAAACATGCCGAGGAAATAATAGCGTTTTCCACGTTGAATCTCTTCGAACATTGTGAAAAGCAACACAAGCTATTAAAAACAGTTTTAACAACAAGAATAACCCCCACCGTGGATACCATATTCAATTGTTTTTTTTTTTTTTTTTTTTCATTTATTCAAAACAATTTATACATAATACATGTAAGTAAAATATATATCTTAAAGTAACAGTGCATATGTAATTCACATCCTAACATAATATATATACATATTATCAAAGCATGTAGTTGTGTATATAATGCTGTTTTTTCAGTTTTATAAAGAGAGAGAGAGAGAGAGAGAGAGAGAGAGAGAGAGAGAGAGAGAGAGAGAGAGAGAGAGAGAGAGAGAGAGAGAGAGGAGAGAGAGACAGACAGATATACAGACAGAGACAGAGACAGACAGAGACAGAGAGACAGACAGAGAGACAGAGAGACAGATACAGAGACAGAGATAGAGACAGAGTTTATGTATCTTGGACTAAGGTTCGATAAAATGAGGTAATGTCTAATTATTTAGACATTAACAATGGTTAAGAATTTTTTCCATTTTCTATTAAAAAGTTCTGACTGGTCTTTTAAAAAGGCTATTTCTTGTTCTACTTTTAATCTGTTATTAAAGTAATTAATGAACATATTACTCGTTGGAATTCGATTTGCGTATTTCATTTTAAATATGTATTGTTTGACAAGTATTATAATGTAATTCAATGTGTTAATATCTGTGATCTTTTTTGATATGCCAAGAAAAACATCTTTTTTTTGTATCTTCACTTTTATCTGATTTCTTTCCAAAAAGGTTATAATTCCATTCCATAACAATTGTGTGTGTGAGCATTCCCAAAACAGATGTTCTAATGTTTCTACATTACTTGCACAAAAATCGCATATATTCGAAGGTTTCATTTTAAATCTCAATAATAGTTCGTTTGTAGGTAGAATTCTAGTTAAAAGCTTGTACTGAAAACATCTTAAGGTTGTATCTAATGTGGACTTAAAAGGTAAGATATAAATACTCTTCCAGTCTAAGGTTTCGTCAAATACTTTTTCCCATTTATCTTCTGCATTTGTGAGTGGCGTTTCACCTTGTAATTGAAGTTTATATAAAAATTTATTTACTTTTGTCAGTTCTACTATTTTTGCAACTAATTGTTTATTTTCGTCATTCACTGGTTGTGTCTTTTGTATTTCTTTCTTCATTTCATCTGGAATGTTTCCAATGATATTCTGATATTTCAGGAAATTGTTTGAGTTAAGATTGTATATATACTTCAATGTTTCAAAATCGAAAAATGTTTTTGTACGGAAATCAAATACATGTTCTAAAAACGTTATCCCATTGTTATACCAATTTATGTAGAACATTGTATTGCCATTGCACTTTATATCTGTGTTGTTCAAAATTATTTCTTTTTTAATATTATTCTTTGGTAATTTACTTCTAATTTTATTCCATGATACCAATATATCCTTTAGAAAAGTATTTTTATTGAACATATTTTGAATATCAGTTTCGTGTAGTTTACACTCGAATATTAATTTGCCTCCGAACTTTTTTAAAGCTTTGTTAAAGAATATTTTCCACGAGCCAGTATTTTTATCGTCCAAATATCGCTTTATCCAACTTGCTTTCAGAGATTTTACAAGTAAGAATATATTTGGGACTGCAATTCCACCGTTTTCAATAGATTGTGACATTTTAGCTCTTTTAATTTTGTCTGGTTTATTATCCCATATGAAGCTATAAATTATTTTATTAATATCAATGAGTATGTTTGCCGGTGGATTTGGTAACACTGTCAGTGGATAAAAAAGTTTTGGTAATGCAAATGTTTTAATAACTGTAACCTTTCCCAGCAGTGTAAGTTTCCGATGTTGCCATTGTTTAAGAACATTTTTAAATTCTTGTAATTTTGGAATTATATTTCCATTTAAAACGACATCTGCATAGTTGGAAAAAATAATTCCTAATGTTTTAGCTGAGTTAGAAGTCCAAATGAACTTATTTCTTTTACAGTATTCTAAATGTTCATTTTTTAAGCTACCAACCCTTAAAATTGTTGTTTTTTTAATATTTAATTTTAATCCAGACAGTTTACCAAAATCTGTTAAAATGTAAATCAAGGACTTAAATGATTTTTCAGTTCCATCTGTCAGAAATGTTGCATCATCCGCAAACATAGTTTGTTTCGTTTCCTGATCATCGATTTTGATTCCAATGATTTCTTTACTTTTAATGATGTAATTTGATAACAATTCAATACAACAAAGGAACAATGACGAAGACAATGGACAGCCTTGTCTTACTCCTCGTTCAATTAAAAAACTGTCAGACATATTGCCGTTGTTAAGTATTTTACTGTTAATACCACTATAAAACAATTTAACCCATTTTATAAAACCACTACCAAAATTAAATTTTTCTAAACATTTGTACATGTAATTATGGTCAATAGTATCATAAGCTTTTTCAAAATCGGCAAAGAGCAATAGCCCCGGTTTATTTTTATCATTAAGATGTTCTATACACTCTTGAATTATTCTTATATTTTCTCCAATATATCTACCTTTGATAAAACCAGTTTGGGATGGGTGTATGATTGATGGCAAAACTTTCTTAATCCTATTTGATATTGCTTTAGTCGCAATTTTGTAGTCCGTATTTAAAAGACTTATTGGTCGCCAATTTGAAAGTATTTCTAATTGTTTTCCTTGTTTAGGAATTAAAGAGATCAGCCCTTGCTTTTGTAAGGAAGTTAAGGAGCCATGCTCAAATGAGTAATTTATTGAATCAATCAAGTAATGTTTTATATCATTCCAAAATGTTTTGTAAAATTCAACAGTTAAACCATCCGAATCAGGACTTTTTTCATTTTTCATACTAAACAATGCTTCATTACATTCGTATTCGGTTAATTTTCCTTCACAACTGTATCTTTCATCTTCATTAATTTTATTTGCCTCTGTATCAAGAAATTCTATCTCATTATTTGAATGTGTTCGTTTTTTATACAGTTCACGGTAAAATATATGCTCTTGCTTTAAAATTTCCTTTGTATCTGTTATTTCTTTGTTATCTATTAATAGCTTATGAATCGTTTTTTGTTCCATGTGTCTCTTTTCTAAGTTTGCAAAGTACTTCGTATTTTTTTCATTGTATTCAATGTGATTAGCTTTTGCTCTTATGATGTAGCCGTTGATCTTTTCGTCGTGTATCTTTTCGCGTTCATCTTTTAACTCGTTTAGTTTATTTACAATATCTTCCAAATTATCAGTAGAGGAGTGAACTTCATTTTCTAGCTTTTCAATTTCGTTTAATAATAAGGATTCTCTTTCTATTTTGTGTCTTTTTTTTTGTGTCGAATATTTTATAGAAACATTTCTTATATTACCTTTCATAACTTCCCACATCGTATTTGGGTTGCATGTATTGTATCGTTCTGTTTCAGTTATACATTCCTTTATTATATTAATATATTTGTCATCAAGTAACAGTGAGTTATTAATTTTGAAGTATCCTGGTCCTCTTGTTTGTTGGATACAGTTAATTTCTAATATAACAATCGAGTGGTCTGACTTGTAGCCAGGTTTTATTTTGCAACTTTTGATAACATTGTTAATAAGATTTGAAGTAAGGAAATAGTCTAGTCTACTAAATATTGTCGGTTTTCTATTAGAATGCCATGTAAACTGTTTTAATTGTGGATTCAAAATTCTCCAAATGTCTACTAGATTAAAGTCATCTATAATTCTAATTATTTTTTGTCTACAGTTTTTATTTGTATCACTTCTACCATTCTTTTTGTCAATGGTTGTATCCGAAACAGTATTGAAGTCACCACCTATAATAATATTTTTATCCATATGTTGTGTTACTGTTTCATTTAGCATCTCAAATACATTTTTATTATAATCATTATTTGGTCCATATATATTAAGCAATAAAAAATCTTTATCATGAATTGTAATTTCAACACCAATTAATCTTCCCACAATTATTTCATGAAATTTATTTACTTTTATTCCCGAGTTTTTACTAAAGAGTATGGCAACACCTTCACCGTTTGTTTTGGATCCACTAAAGAAACATTCGCCACTCCAATCTAATTTACAGTTCTTGTTTAACGGAAATGCTATGTGAGTTTCTTGTAGCAAACTGATTGAAAATTCGCTATTTTCTAACCATTTAAAGATCTGTAGTCTTTTTTGTCTGTTTTGTAAGCCTTTTACATTAAAAGTGCATAGTTTTTTACTCATAATCAAGGGATATGGAATTACATGTTATACGCTTACGAGTCCTAGTCCAAGATATTAAGTTATATAAAAAAGAAGGAAAATATTTATTGAAAATCATTGCCTGTTAGGAATGATAATTCAGTAAGGAAAAATATTCAATACGTGATGGGAGTTGAAAAAGGATAAACACCTATTTTCCAGTGATACGATTCCCATTCAATTGGGTCTCAATTGTTTGGACCGTGTTTTAAACATCTTTTCGGTCACATCATGTCGTTTCCTGGATAATTTTCCATCACTACGGGTTTTATTTATTCTGTCTGTAAAGCATGAGTCGTAATGCTATAAACACAACACTGGGCGCCAAGGAGGGAGGCATGCATTGAAATGATTTGGTATATAAATAGGATTGGAAGGAGGAAATGAGGATTTAAGAACACGAGGTCTACTTGACAAACCTACATCAGCAATAATAAGTCCGGACAGAGCCACACTCAGACCGAAGTTGGTATCATCTATGCTCTTATACATCAAGTCAACTCCATTAAAGACATGAGAAAAGTAGCGCTGGATGTTTATTTTCGCTTCGTTGTCCCTCTCGGCTTCTGTGCTTCCCTTCGCGGCTTTGTAGAATCTATTTGTTAATAAATAAAAAATACAAACGATTACAATCTGAATTGTACATGCATCACGTTAACATTAACTTAAATCCTTTCCTCAAAACAGATGCTTCGGACGCCTCATACAGCAAACGCATTTTGGAAACATTTTGTCAAAAGGAGATCTTGCTCATAACGCCTTTGCTAAAATCTTTTAACTCTATCCATCAATTTTACTTTCATTTATATAGATTTTCAATAGTGATGCATGTATATGTTTTCAATGAGCAGATAGGTTGTATGTGGAAAAGGGTTAAACAATGGGTCAGTTTTGATCTTGAATATATATATCTAGATATAGTTATTTTATTATTCATGTTTTCGTGTTTAAATGTGAGTATTACTCAACGATATTGACCTGGTCTTGATATGAGTGCAATAATATATATGAGCCGTTCCACGAAAAAAACAACATTGTGGACTCTGCGTAAAGTAACGACCCGGATCAGTCTAAGCATAACAAGCAGTCTAAATCGGACAGACACTTTCGCCTCCTGTGTATTTTCTGTTACAGGAAACATTACTGTATACCTCTTTTCCCCTGAGACGGAATGTGTCGCCCCGGATTAGCCTGAGCGGACTGCGCAGGCTGATCTTGGACGATACATTTCGCAGAATCCATAATGTTGGTTTTCTCGTTGAACGGCTGATTGACTTGTGTTCCTCAACATTAATTATTTGTTTTTAATAAAACACACACGGTGGTATCTATTGAATGTCAAACAGTAAATATTTGATAGTGATACATACAGTATACAATGAATGTCAAACAGTAAATATTTGATAGTGATATATACAGTATACAATGATATAAACATGTATACAGACGAGGTGCAGCGGCTACCGACTTGATGTCTTAATGCATCTGCGTTCAGCGAGCACTCGGGCGAGCTACGCACACAGTCCAACCAAAGTCTTCACCGTCCGCTCATATGTTAGATATACGTAAATGCTTCTACTGACAAAGGAATTTGAAATGTAGTCCCACTAGCTTTATGACACTATAACTTTAAATAATGTCAAACGCGGAATGTCATTAACCCTTTCCCTCATATAGACAATTTCTGACGCCTCTGCTGCATACGGCTTTTTGAAGCAATTTCTCCTTTTGACACAATGTTTTCCACTTTTAGTCATAGGTTATCCATTCAATTATAGAGATTTTCTATTTTTTGACAAAATATGTTCAAAGTCGTCTGCTTCAGAATTGTCGTATGAGGGAAAGGGTTTAGACCAGAAATCTTAGTTATATTTGCATAAAGGTAAGGATAAAGTCATGCGCTGCATTAACCAAAGAACTTTTGATTGGTGCTGTTTTCATCAATTTTTCAGTCATATCACTGCGGCCAGTTCACCTATTCATGTGTTTCCTATCATTATCATACCAGTACTCCACACAATTCACTTTCCAAGCAACTGGCTTCTTTTCCACATATATTGTTAGCCCATTGGTGAAAGACGAATGACGCTTGTCACAGTGACTTTGACAAACGTCGGAAAGAATGTTGGCCGAGCTGGGATTCCAACTCTCAAACCCTTGGATTGACAGCCCGAGTCGCTACAGACTGAGCTACAGGGAACTATAATAGCACTTAATAAGCCTAGACCAGGTAGCATAGTCGGTAGCGACACGGGCTGTCAGCGACACGGGCTGTCAGCGACACGGGCTGTCAATTCAATGCTTCTGAGTTTAATCTACAACAAGGCCAACATTATTTCCGAAAATGCAACAAGCGGCATTCGTCTCGAGTTAATTATCTTCAGGCGGTCAGTGGCTTGGAAAAAACTGTTGTGTGAAGTATTGGTTTTTGGAAATAAAACTAACGGATATATGAATTTGCCGCAGTAATATGCTTAAACATAAGCTGAAAACGGCGCAAAAGACCATTCAATCAGTCATTCGCTAAAATAACTGTTTCCGCTTGTTTTTTTTTTTTGTTTTTTTACGGTTTCATCTTGTGTGTGTGTGTGTGTGTGTGTGTGTGTGTGTGTGTGTGTTTGGTGTTGTTTTTCTCGTGGTAAACATCACAACGTCCTTCTCCAGAAGGCGTGTTGAGATTGTGTTCGTCTATGACTATACATTATACCAGGATATCAATTCAAAGTAATCAAGACAAACGAATGTGTTTAAAATGAAAATGCAAGAAATGTACCGCATTTGCTCTTCTATGTTTTATTGTTTAGCAGCCATAATGTGATCGTTTCAATTAATAGTCTGTGAAGACATGTAAGAAAGAGAAAATATTAATTGTAATTGTTACAGTGGATAAAAAGGTTATATACTGAAACTTTAATTCGTCTTCCGAATTGTTGATGTCAATCAACAAAGAATAAAAACTCACCACCAACATGTACCAACACACAAAGGCCTTTTCATTGAATGTCAGCGTACTTACATAAATCATCGAAACATTCAAAATGCTAGATCTTTAATTTCCTTGTACCGTTTTGAAAGAATTATATTTATGCTAAACGTAGGTCACGATAGTATTTGAGACGAGTAAAGCAATTAACTTTCTTGTTGCACATTCTAAATGCGTAGACTCTGGTTGGACTGTGAATCGACATGGTCCTACCAAAGTATAAACCTTTCGCATTGCTCGTAAAGAAACCCTAGCTGAACCTTACGAAAACACACTAAAGGAGGATATCACGTGGTTTTACTCATATGAACATTATTGTAACGCAGTAACGAAGATGGAACAGCACCATCGTGCAAGTTGATTGATTGATTGATTGATGGATGGATGGATGGATGGATGGATGGATGGATTTATTTATTGATTGATTGATTGTTTGCATGGAGTTTAACGCCGCTTTCACTGGTCTTTCAGATATAGTTAAGAGACCAGTTCCCCTAACGTGTGTTTTCTGCCTTTCACACACCTGTATTTCGCACAACATTTCTTCCTAGGTAACGTGCTACTTACCCTCATAGAATGAGTATATACCTCGTTGGTGCATAATGATTTATAGAGTTTTTAGAGTTTATTTCAAATACATTAGGCAATATGCCCATGCGTACCCAAGCAATATAACACTTTATATTACAATAGTCAAAGATCATACATACTATCAATTAATACAAATACTAATACATGTTTTTGTAATTATCAGTTCAAATACAATACATATAGAATTTGAAGCGTGAGAGAGTTCACATAATTATCCATAATAACTGTAGTATGTTTTTCTTACATCTATAGCCTTAAATACGTACATTGCCAATTTTCTATTGACATTTTGATTATGAGAGGTTAACAATTCTACAAATTTTACCACATTTGGTCGTAAATAATATATCTTATCTATATATGTTCTTCTAATCTCAGCATATAGTGTACATTCAAGAACAAAATGATACTCATCTTCAAGCACATTACATAGATGACATTTTCTTTCTGTATAAGGAATAGCCACTGGCTTATGCCATCTACCTGCCTCTACCTGTAATCTGTGTGCAGATACTCTTATTCTAGATAACGCAATTCTATATTTATCAACATTAACATCCGTAAGGTAAGATTGAAATTTGAAAGATGATATTAACACGTATGTTCTAGCTCTACTATATAGTGGATATCGAGGGCTTGGAGTGAAACGCTTGTATCTAAAATTGGTATTTTTTTACCAAGGTTAATCACCTTGACATAAACTATTTATAAGTGTTAAATCATTTTTCTTGGTAAACAATGGACATTTAGGTGCCATTGCTCGTTTTGAGCAAAGGCACCTAAATTTGCATTGTTTACAAAGGGTCAAAATTGCCCCTAAACCAGGGTTTTCAAAATAGGTTTTTAGTTACAACCGTTTCACACCAAGCCCTCGATATACATGATGTATATTACATACCGAAGGCAGAAGCTGATCAGTTAGTTCTCTCTGCTGAGAGAAATGGTCGGAAAGTGTTTAATTGTCAAATGTATTCATACATGTACACTAATAGATTGTACATCGTTTTGCATAATGAAATTATCTATTTAAAACATATGAGTCAATCAGCGGAATGAATGAATGGCCGGAACAGGGATCAAACTCACGAGCTCCTTGATTTATATCGACTGAGCTATCGCGACTCGACCCCTTGTGTTTCAGAGCTTGAATAGTATAAGCATGAGTAAACAATTTACCTTTGATAGATGCCGTAGTCTAGGAGTGCTAAGATTTCCAAGTTATAAGTCTGTCCGCCAGGCAGTACATCATCTCGCAATATCTTTGCACTACGCCCAAAAGCAGCAACGTTTCCCGTTATCATAGGACCTACTAGCAGAGCAGAATGTAAGAAACATGTCTTGTAGTTAAGGGAGCAATAGCAAGAAATAGAAAAGATAAGAAATCCTTAGAGCATCGAAATAAATATTACAAATTATATTGTGTCGGCAACCTTGAGTCTACTCGTTAATTTCTGACCAAAGAGTGGCCAGACAATATCGTACATGTGTAAAGGTCAATGCACACCAAGGCTGTATGTATCCTGATTGCTCTGATACACGGAGTACTCAATGAGGGCTTGCCGAAAGGTGTATTTGATTCGTTGAATCCTAGTGAAAGGTAGGCTTGGACAATCTGGAACGCCCCCGATATGCCAAGGTTGAAGGATTATATATATTGGTAAATTATTCGCTTAATGTTTTAAGTTGTCATGTCAATGTGCGATCAATGTACCTGCGACTTTAAAGAAGAACGGACTTTCCATATAAAGTCGTACCCCTCAAAACGGTACTTCTGCAGAATGGAAACCTCTTTATAATTATTCTCACATCTGGTGAAAAGTTATGCGTTAAAAAGCATTTTCTCCTTTTCTCGCTATGATGTTTAACGTTCTGGCGAGTTTACGCTGTAAACGTGTTGTCTTTGGCATATACAAGCAGGTTGCTGCAACATTCGATAGTATACAGCTACTGAGCCCCATGGAATGTGCCTACAAATGATGCTGGTGTTGTCAGCACCTTGCAGACTTATTAATGTGACGCATGTGCAGCTGACCACATTTTGAACATTGTTTTCAACTCTTTTCAATAAATATAATTTTATGTATAGATATTGTTTTGCCTAGATTTTTACAATGTCGTAAATGCATCAACCAAATATGACACTTGACATTTATGTGTAATGCGGTCGTGTATAGAGCAAAACCATAGCGGGTGTATGAGGATGGTGTTATGCATACCTAATTCATTTATTGTTCTGTGCGTTAAGCCGCATTCAACAATTGTTCAGTTATATCACTGCGTTTCCTGGGTTAGTTACAAGTACTGCTGGTAGATTTATCCTGACACCAGCTAGTCAATCGTAATGTTAACCTTTGCGCCAAAGCGAGCAGCCATTACTACTTTAAAGTATTTGGTCTGACCCGGCCGATATGAACTACATGAGCAAACAGTTGTACCTTTGTCACTGTAATCTGTACGGGTACCAACAGAAGATTCCGTTTCGTATATTCCGTAAACTTTACTCGTCGCATTGGCCGCCATTACAACGTCTTTAGCCTTCATCCATAGTTGATTTGCTGCACGTTTCGCTCGATGTAGACCCTTATCGTCCATCAGTTTCATTCGGAACTCTTTTTGACCAGCACGAAATGTCCCTTCCTATTGTAGGCCGAAGACAAACATACGTTGACTTTAAATTCGCGTTGAACGTAGCCAACTTGTTATCATTGTGGCAAAATGAGAATTTGCTTATATCATAGTAACGTAGTGGTTATAGCATCAGCCTCGGTAAAGCGAGGTCGAAGGTTCAAACCTGGTGGGTACATTATTATATGGTCGGTTGGTGAGCCATCAGCTACTTAAATAAAGGCACGGAATGATTACCTGCTTTGCGCATTGATTAAAGGTTAGGCTTCGGGAACGTGCTTAGGTATCTCATTTGTCGGAAATGACTGCGTCGTTCCATAGGGGACACACTATAGTAAACAAATACTTTATTTTTTTCATACTTTCATCGCTAGATACTTTCGATATATTTGCCTCGATGTATTCAAATTCGTCTTATTAAGATTTGTTGAACGTTCGATAGTGTCAATAATAAAGTGAATGGAAACAGCTTTAGGTCAAAGGTGAACTGAAAATGTTTTGTCCGTAATTCAATACCTGTTTTAATGCGCAAGTTTTCTTTAAAAAGGTAGAATGTTTTCAGTGTCCTGGTTAAATAACCAGTATTACCGGTATTATTTATCCTGACACCGATACATCAGTCGTATTGCTATCCCCCACAACCCTGACCACCAATAAGAAATCCATTATTGCCATTTTGAAAGTCTACTGAAACTAATAAGCTTTAAGGCTGCTCCTATGGTCAGATGTAATGTACGAAATCTTACCATGATAGCATCGCATGTCTGGTTGACACCTGTTTGTGGACACGACAGTGTAAATATAGCTCTGTTGGTCGGGTCCTGGTACTCACCGAATACCTGTAAATATAATGAATAGATGTTAATTAGTGTATCAGTCTATTGCTTTATGCCCCAGTTACACAGACGGTCGGTCCCCAATCGGTCATTTTATTTTAAATTTACTCGCTGTTTTGATCGGTTGTCATGCGTGATTATTTCTGGTTTTCTGTGTAAACGGCCATCGGTGATGGACAAGTGTTCAATCAGTTATTTCATGGGTTGCTGGTAGGTGACAGAAAGCAACTCAAACGGGGTTGTGTCGGTGATAAGGATGTTTCCATCGATAAAAATGCTAAAATACTATCGGTTTTTATCGTTTGTAAATCGGGGCTAAATCGGGCGTAACGCTGATTAATCGGTGTTTGATAGCTAGTCATCAGTGGTTAAACACTTTCCGTCAGATATGGCCGGTGATCCATATTTGGTTATCTTTGTCCGATCGGCGATATCGGTGATTAATAGCTTGCATATCTCGTGATATAGGTTGCTGTCGGTTCTTTTATTAAAACAATATGTTTAAGTGATGAGAACCGATGATTTTTTTGCAGTTGAGTTGACCGATTGGCCACTTACAAATTTAAACCCACCGATGACACGATGGCGGCAATCGATTGATCACAGATTGAATCCCTATTAACCACCGATCAAAACCGACGAAATCCCACATTTAAATTCTCATCTTTTTTCTATCGGTGGTAAGTATTAGTTGATCGGTTGCTTATCGGTGGCTCATCGGTGGCTCATCGGTGATATCGGTTGTAGACAGGTTGTCAATCGGCTATTTGTAAAAAAAAATTCCGATCGAGAATTTTAAACATGTTTAAAAATCCCAATCGGTAATTTTTCACCGATAAAACTTATCTTTCCCCAATAGCAGTTGATAGGTGGAAAACAGGTGACCAATGGTGTTAAATACGTTGTCATCGGTTCACTCCAAAAAAACTACCGATCAATCACCGATGGCTCTGTGTAACTGGGGTGTTATATACAGAGTATAACCCGTCATAATATATACAGAGTATAGCACGCCAGAATAACCTGACCTATGTCCAAAAGTATATTTTGTTATTATTTGTATTTTTTATCAAATTTCAATGTATTATTCATTTAACTAGTGTATTTACATAAAGCATGTTTTAGTTAAACATTGTACGATAATAAACTTGTGTGAAATTGTATATATAGGTCAGGATCAGGTCAATATGTCAAGGTATTCCTTCAGAACGAGGATTTATTTGCATATATTTGCATAAATTTAATGAGCCGCGTCTAGTAATTTAGTCTTTTCACCCTACAGGATCACATAAAGGTAAAATCGGTTTAATCCAAATTGGTCTATAATTCTTGGCTTTCGTCAATGGATGCATTTAGGAGTTGAGAATATGTAAACGGACAGTGAAGGATTTGGTGAGACTATGAGGATGCAAATGGTCGTCCAAGTCTTCTTCGTGTGTTACACATATGCATCTAGACACACATGCTTGTAGAAATATACTTTTGGTTTTGTAAATATAAACCCGTTCTCATTTTTAGCCGTCTTTAGAATGATGATAAATTTTTAACTCTATTAAATTATATACATAGATATTTTCCATAGTTTAGCTCACTAGTCCACTAACCATTTCCCTAGTATAAATGTGTTTTATGGCATTGTGGAAATAGGAAATGTTTCCAGTTCGTTTCAATGTATAACCTACCTCACGACGTTTCAGACTTTGCTGTACAATAACGGCTATACCGGAACCCGACTTTTTGATGGCGTACACTCCGTTGGAGTTATGAAACTTGGCGTTTCTCTTCAGGTGCAGTCGCACGACACGCCCGAGCACCTGGAAATTGACATCCACATCAAGCGGTAGACCGTCACTGGATTTCAGGACTTGATTAACTGCCGAATCTTTGACAACTGTGAAATCTACTGGATCTGTAACTATTGGATACAAGTTGGATTATTTGGCAATGAATCAGAACTTACAATTTACTGTTCCGACCGCATTGTCCGCCATAATTAATAAGGTTAATAGTTGTAGTATTTCAATGGTATAAAAACGGTTCGCAGTAAATGCCATTTGCACCAGACATGGTACATATTCAGTGTGTTTTACCTTTAATATCAAATAAAAGAATATTGCTTTAGAAATAGCTATTGCTTTTTCTATGTGAAAAGGTACACTTTGGCATTTCTGAACAGTGTATGTTCAAATCATCCTGCGCATCTGATCAGTTTTATCAGAATATGCATGTCTACCAAACCTTCAAACATAATGGTGTAAGTAATATGTGAACAGTGTATCTCCTGATCAGACTTGGTACATGAAAAGGCTGATCTTGATCAACATTGTTCCCTTTAGCCAGCTAGTACCTTTCCCAAAAAACGGGCTCATACAGACTCTTAGTACATGTAGGTCCATTCTGCATTTAGCTGACGACTAAAGATATAAATAGTACATGATTACATGGATTAATGTTACCAATGTCCTCATCAAACGTTGAAAGCCCAGACTGGCTGCCGTTTTCCCAACGCCTTGACAATTACAATTGATTATGGTTCCGCCTATATATGACAGTTATACGGTGCATTGACAAGGACCGGAAACAGTTACAATAAACCTACGAACTGGTACGAGAAAGCCTTTGAACACGTGGTTAATTGAATGTGCCGCTTTGAGGTGTCTTATACACTTTCAAAACCGTGTTTAGTCCTTATTACTCGACAAATCATGACGAGCAACAGTATGTATTCGTCTACAAAGCCGTCTATTGATGTAAATAAGCGATTTTGAGTCTGAATGCATATACTTACAGTAAGAACTCAGTTTGACCTTTACACTGGCAGAGTTTCCGCATATTAGTTATATAGATTTACATTCATCTTCTGACAAAGACATGTAGTCCCATTTGTTTTACGCTAATGTAGTTTTAAATGATGCCGAAACGGAGAGTAAATAATGATTCTAAATCGCATGACGGGGTTCAATGCAGTACGGTCAGGTGCTGTATTGGGTACATGCCTCATGATCTAGAATCCAATGTGAACCACCTTTCTTAACCCTTTCGCTGCCAAAGGCAATTAAAGGCTTTGTGCAGACCATGCAGATTCTAGTGAGACAGCCCATAGCGAGCTGTCTCTTCTAAAATATGCATTGTGTGCCTCTTATACATCATATTTTATCAAATTTTCTTTTGGACGAAAAATGGAGCGATCCAATTTCCAACATGAAAGAGTCGACTTTGTGAAATTCGGCAGTGAAAGAATTACATTAGTGAGTTCGTAGGTATAAATGCAACTGAATAGCAATCAACTTGATAAATGAGAGAGTGTCGTTGATACGACTATTAATAATGTATAATTCATACGGCCTATTTTGTCAAGTGTTTTCATTATCAAAGGAAATGATTAACATATTTTGTTGATGTCTCTATGACATAAATGCATACTTAGTGTTGACGGTCGATAATAAAACTGTCAGTTTTAATTTTCAATTTAAGTGTATAATTTTGATATAGCGTAAAGAAAGAAAGAAACTTTTTAAGACGTCAGTGAAATCTATAAAAGGCATAGGAAAGATGATTTTCTTATGGTTGATAAACGACATTATGCACGATAAAACTTCTGATCAGATTTTGCCTGGACACAGTTTATCCTTGGCTCTAACTGTAAAATTAATTTTAGTTAAATATTTATCATCTAGCGAATAAAGGCGGTATTTTATGCTTCCGAACTTCGAAAACGTTTAGTAAAAAGAGATGGTTCAGATCGAACAATTTTGTCCAAGTCCCACAATATTTAAAACTATGTGTCAAAGCTATGATCTCATTCTTTCAGATGTAACCATTCCACTCGGACGTGTTTGAAGTATACAGTAAATTAGTTTAGAATTAAGTCATATTAAGCAGTGTTTATAAGTGTTTAGTATATAGTGGGTTGTTTAAAACTCATTCTTCAGGTAACAATGGCGATTTAGGGTTTTAGTGCATCAATACAGCCTTACGGGAGACTTACATTGTAACTGCCCGTCTATAAAATATAGACATGTAATCCCGTAGCGTGTAGGTCAATGTCAGTTTAAATGATGCCAAATCGGAGAGACATTAAGATCCCAACTCGCTAGATTCGGCTCAATACGATCCATATCTCCCAAGGGCATAATGTCTTCTAATTCGAAGACATTTTGAGCCGTCCCGCGAGCAATCCAACATTGTGGACTCTGCGTAAAGTATCGACCCGGACCATTCCGCAAAGGCTAATCCGGACAGATACGTTTTGCCTCCTGTGGATTTTCTGTTTCAGGAATCATTACTCTGTACCTCTTCCCCCTGAGACGGAATGTGTAAGCCCGATAAGCTTGTGCGGACTGCGCAGGCTGATCTGGTTCGATATATTACGCAGATGCCATAATGTTGGTTTTCTCGCGAGACGATTCATATCTTCATGAGCCATTGACTTTAGTTGATCTCTCCTATCAGCATCATGCCATTAAGCGAGCACTTCGAAGACCTGAATGTCCACTTCTTATCAATTAAGAATAATTTATCAATTAACTGTTTTTGTATCGAACCAAAACCATGAATATGTAAAAAATGATACAACTTAAAAAACTATTCTGAATATCTGATTAACTCTATCATTGCTAAGGGCAATACAAGGCTTTTGAAAACAATGCAGATTCAGGTGAGACAGCTCGTGAGTGGTCCATTGTTCAATATGAAAGATTCGACTTTGTGAACTTTGGCAGCGAAAGGGTTTAAAATTAACCGACTTTTCTATCTCTATTATGAAATCATAGTTGGCTGTTAAGAAAACGTTTGAAGGAAAATGTGTAACATCTGTACAATTTAACGGATACATTTGATATAGATATTAAAAGAATGTAATAATTATATTTTCTTAAGTCGATTAATTTTAAAAAGGGTACACAATATTCGGTTTCTGGTGAAGGGATAATAAACGAGTATTAATCATTGACAAAGTTGTGGCGGAATTCGACTTCCAACTAATTACTCAAACGGGAATATTATTATGTTAATGATAATCAACTAATTCATACCTTTTAATGCATGTGAATATCCAAGATAGAAACATAAAACCAAATAAATACAAGAATAAAAACAACCAACGGAATTAACCATAATTCCCAATTTCTTCAACCACTTATACGTATAATAAATAAGTTATAATAACAAGAGATCTTTATAGATTCCAGAATGCTAGACAAGATTGTAAAATGATCATAATATACATAGTTTTATAGCTGTTTTACGGTGACAGTTGATGTTTCCTTCACACCTACTATATAAGTAGGCAGGGGCGATGATGAATCGTCCCTGTGACCTTACCACTTTAGCTGATGAGAAACGTTAGCAAATGAAGCGGGGTTCCCACGGGTTTATTAGTAATTAATGAATCGTCATGTGCATTTGAATAAGTTTATTCTAAAGCATGTTGACTAATCTAGGTGATATTCAAAACGTACACCTCTTGGACAAACGGTTTGTCAACTAGCAGTTCTATGTGTGCCCCACTGTTGATATATAAACCATATAACCAGGGGCGTAGCTTTGCAATAATCAAGGTGTAGGCCGTCTCGTGAGAAAATCAACATTGTGGACTCTGCGTAAAGTAACGACCCGGATCAGCCTAAGCATGCCACACAGGTGTACCCGGATATACACTTTTCGCCTCCTGTGGATTTTCTGTTTCAGGAATCACTACTCTATTTATCCCCCCTTAGACGGAATGTGTCGGCCGGATCAGTCTGCACGGACAGCGCAGGCTGATCTGTTCGATATATTACGCAGATGTGTATCGCTGCAGCTGCATTTTGGGGCATCTTTAGAAAACATGTGTAGGCACGGGCCTACAGTGCCTAAAGGGAGCTACGCCCCTGATAACATTGGCGACAACATTAGATTCAGATCTACTTTGTCCTAATATGCTAAAGCACGTTGTATTCAAAACTGCATGATACCTCCTGCAGCTCTTAGAAACTCTGAAATATTAATGGCTTTGTTCGCTCGGGGATGCCTTAACACCATCTTGTACAAGCTGTAGCTACGGCCTGTTCGAACGAGACCATCGATATTAAATTATATATGTCTCTATATATGTATATAGACTCCATGAACCACAAACTGATAAAAGTATATGAACTTACGTAAATAGACATTACATTATAGATAGTGACATAAAGGCCCATGCGGCCGGTTGTTTTTCCAACAAACTTTGTATTATGTTTTGTTATAACATTTCACTTCAATACAATATTTATTTACTTACTTACATGTGATCCAATCGGAATCTTCGATACTCAGTATATTATCGGATGCAGTGTACGACTTTCCAGTGTACAACTGTCTACAAGCTTTTTAGTGGCCCAATTTCTTTTATTATATTGTCTTGTTAATCCTTTGATTGCTCGAACCGATTTAGTGAATCCTGTATCACAAGTATAGAGCTGGGCACGTCTAAACGGTTGACAGTTTAACTCAAGTTCTCATCTCGATGTTCCTAGAATTGAGTAAGCAGTCAACCAAGTGCGAAGCTGGATAAGTTCATTTTAATTCGGCTTTGAAAACATTTAAGGAAAGGAATACAGCATCTGCTAGTTAATCACTTTCTCACATTGAGTTAAAGCTTACTATCGTGTACCCATTCAACTTTAACAATAAATGTTTAACAACAGCACCCGGTCACTGGTCGGGTCGTTGCAAAGACTTCACAATTAAAATCAAAGTACTGAAAGTACAGGTAACGAATTATTTTGAACATGTATTGTAAAATCTAATTTATGAATGCAATTGATCATGCTATTGCACAATTTAGTCTATTTTATTATTATTAATATTTTTGTCCAGAGATTTTTTTTATCAGTTGACAGTTTTAGTAAATGTAGGATTTCAACGGCGATGCGAGCGTTTAACATGCACACTAACTCTTTCACTGAGCTTTGCGTAAAGTCTGTCAAAACACCCATGGCATATTTGTGAGATTTACATTGTTAGTTCGATTTGTTTTCGTCACCAGCGGCGGATCCAGGATTTCGGCTTATATTATAACTATGTTTCATGTGAGTGAATTAATTATTATAAATCTATAATGTTTAACAAATCGCATAAAATAAGAATTAAAAAAATAAAAAAAGATCAGTTCCTATTGGGACTCGAACTCGCGTACAAAAGTAGTCTATGATTAGTAGTTCTACACGCTCTCCATTACACCATGGCACTTTGATACAACATATGAGCGTTACTTTCGTATATATATTAAGCTAACTGAATGCGCGCGTATGTAAACCATGATCTATAATTAGAAAGCCACTTTGATCATCGTTATCATGTTGGAAAAAGGAGAAACAACGGCGATGCGAGCGTTTAAAATGCACACTGACTATTTCACTGAGCTCTGCGTAGTGGCATATTTGTGAGATTAACATTGTTCTATACAGCGTGGGGTCGACTTCTAGTGAATGGGCATACGACTAAAATTCATACTCGTGCCTTATACGTACCTGCCGACAAATGAAATATATATGCGCGTACTGTTAATTTGATATTTTCTAGAAAATTGATTCGATAGTATAATTATGACTTCACTGTATTGAAATAACACGTAGAAGTCATTTTAATATCGAAAAAATACTAGGACTATTTAGGTGCAGCGAATGTGTATTCTAAGCGGAAGTGTAGTTTAACCGTGACTTCCGGAAAGAAATACGATCGCGTTAACTGTATTATTTTTTGAGAAAAAATAATTCGTTACAAAATGGCGTCTCTCCTTAGTATACATGTATAACATAAAAGCATTCAAGGCATCGATATATGTCGACAGTTACCGGCTCTCCAGGACACCCAACATTAGCATAAGTATGGAAGACAGTGGTACATTGGTAGAACGTCGACCCTCGTAATAAAGGTCCCGGGTTCGTATCCCGTGTCGAGCGGATTCTACCCTTGAGATTTGTTCACACAAACGACGCGAGTACTGGTTATGTCTCCAGGAAGCAGACATCGAGCGTTATTAATATAAGCTTAAAGCTTCTTTCGCAATCGATGTAAAATAAATAAGTTAAAACTAGCATAATTATAACATATTTAGATAAAGCTCTGTATTCCAATCAATGATATCAGATCTACATAAACAATATTAACATACACATCCTGTAACCTGATATGGCTTATAAGCGGACAGTCTAAGCCAGATTAACTGCACGTATTAGCAGGTTGATCTGATTCTAAACTGGTCACAATTGTACTTAGATTGGTTTTTGCAGAGCACCACTCATTTGTAGCCGAACTAGTTTTAGAGTATCATGGAGACTGTTGCACCAGTGTCAGTATTAGTGTTCATGGTTGGTAGAGTATCATGTGGACTGTTGCACTAGTGTCAGTATTACTGTTCATGGTTTGTAGAGTATCATGGGGACTGTTGCATCAGTGTCAGTATTAGTGTTCATGGTTGTTAGAGTATTATGAGGACTGTTGCACCAGTGTCAGTATTAGTGTTCATGGTTGGTAGAGTATCATGGGGACAGTTGCACCAGTGTCAGTATAAGTGTTCATGATTGGTAGAATATCATGGGGATTGTTGCACCAATGTCAGTATTAGTGTTAATGGTTGGTAGAGTATCATGGGGACTGTTGCACTAGTGTCAGTATTAGTGTTCATGGTTGGTAGAGTATCATGGAGACTGTTGCACCAGTGTCAGTATTAGTGTTTATGGTTGGTAGAGTATCATAAGGGAATGTTGCACCAGTGTCAGTATAAGTGTTCATGATTGGTAGAATATCATGGGGATTGTTGCACCAGTGTCAGTATTAGTGTTCATGATTGGTAGAGTATTATGGGGACTGTTGCACCAGTGTTAGTATAAGTGTTCATAGTTGGTAGAGTATCATGGGGACTGTTGCACCAGTGTCAGTATTAGTGTTCATGGTGGTTAGAGTATTATGAGGACTGTTGCATCAGTGTCAGTATTAGTGTTCATGGTTGGTAGAGTATCATGGGGACAGTTGCACCATTGTCAGTATAAGTGTTCATGATTGGTAGAATATCATGGGGATTGTTGCACCAGTGTCAGTATAAGTGTTCATGACTGGTGGAATATCATGGGGATTGTTGCACTAGTGTCAGTATTAGTGTTAATGGTTTGTAGAGTATCATGGGGATTGTTGCACCAGTGTCAGTATTAGTGTTCATGGTTGTTAGAGTATCATGCAGACTGTTGCACCAGTGTCAGTATTAGTGTTCATGGTTGGTAGAGTATCATGGGGAATGTTGCACCAGTGTCAGTATAAGTGTTCCTGATTAGTAGAATATCATGGGGATTGTTGCACCAGTGTCAGTATTACTGTTCATGATTGGTAGAGTATCATGGGGAATGTTGCACCAGTGTCAGTATAAGTGTTCATGGTTGGTAGAGTATCATGGGGACTGTTGCACCAGTGTCAGTATTAGTGTTCATGATTAGTAGAGTATGATTTGGACTGTTGCACCAGTGTCAGTATTATTATTCATGATTGGTAGAGTATCATGGGGACTGTTGCACCAGTATCGGTATTAGTGTTCACAGTTGGTAGAGTATCATGGGGACTGTTGCACCAGTATCAGTATTAGTGTTCATAGTTGGTAGAGTAACATGGAGACTGTTGCACCAGTGTCAGTATTAGTGTTCATGGTTGGTAGAGTATCATGGGGACTGTTGCCCAAGTATCGGTATTAGTGTTCATAGTTGGTAGAGTATCATGGGGACTGTTGCCCCAGTGTCAGTATTAGTGTTCATGGTTGGTAGAGAGCATGGGGACTGTTGCACCAGTGTCGTGTCGGTATTAGTGTTCATGGTTGGTAGAGTATCATGGAGACTGTTGCACCAGTGTCAGTATTAGTGTTCATGGTTGGTAGAATATCATGGGGACTGTTGCACCAGTGTCAATATTAGTGTTCATGGTTGGTAGAGTATCATGGGGACTGTTGCACAAGTGTCAGTATTAGTGTTCATGGTTGGTAGAGTATCATGGGGACTGTTGCACAAGTGTCAATATTAGTGTTCATGGTTGGTAGAGTATCATGGGGACTGTTGCACCAATGTCAGTATTAGTGTTCATGGTTGGTATATTATCATGGGGAATGTTGCACCAGTGTCAGTATTAGTGTTCATGGTTGGTAGAGTACCATGGGGACTGTTGTACCAGTGTCAGTATTAGTGTTCATGGTTGGTAGAGTATCATGGGGACTGTTGCACCAGTGTCAGTATTAGTGTTCATGATTGGTAGAGTATCATGGGGACTGTTGCACCAGTGTCAGTATTATTGTTCATGACTGGTAGAGTATCATGGGGACTGTTGCTCCAGTGTCAGTATTAGTGTTCATGATTGGTAGAGTATCATGGGGACTGTTGCACCAGTGTCAGTATTAGTGTTCATGGTTGGTAGATTATCATGGGGAATGTTGCACCAGTGTCAGTATTAGTGTTCATGGTTGGTAGAGTACCATGGGGAATGTTGTACCAGTGTCAGTATTAGTGTTCATGGTTGTTAGAGTATCATGGGGACTGTTGCACCAGTGTCAGTATTAGTGTTCATGGTTGGTAGAGTATCACACGGACTGTCGAACTAGTGTCAGTATGAGTGTTCATGGTTGGTAGAATATCATTGGGACCGTTGCACCAGTGTCAGTATTAGTGTTCACGGTTGGTAGAGTATCATGGGGACTGTTGCACCAGTGTCGTGTCGGTATTAGTGTTCATGGTTGGTAGAGTATCATGGGGACTGTTGCACCAGTGTCAGTATTAGTGTTCATGGTTGGTAGAGTATCATGGGGAATGTTGCACCAGTGTCGGTATTAATATTCATGGTTGGTAGAGTAGCATGGGGAATGTTGCATCAGTGTCAATATTAGTGTTCATGGTTTGTTGAGTATCATGGGGACTGTTGCACCAGTGTCGTGTCGGTAGTAGTGTTCATGGTTGGTAGAGTATCATGGGGACTGTTGCACCAGTGTCAGTATTAGTGTTCATGGTTGGTAGAGTATCATGGGGAATGTTGCACCAGTGTCAGTATTAATATTCATGGTTGGTAGAGTAGCATGGGGAATGTTGCACCAGTGTCGTGTCGGTATTAGTGTTCATGGTTGGTAGAGTATCATGGGGACTGTTGCACCAGTGTCAGTATTAGTGTTCATGGTTGGTAGAGTATCATGGGGACTGTTGCACCAGTGTCAGTATTAGTGTTCATGGTTGGTAGAGTATCATGGGGACTGTTGCACCAGTGTCAGTATTAGTGTTCATGATTGGTAGAGTATTATGGGGACTGTTGCACCAGTGTCAGTATTAGTGTTCATGGTTTGTAGAGTATCATGGGTACTGTTGCACCAGTGACAGTATTAGTGTTCATGGTTGGTAGAGTACCACTGGGACTGTTGTACCAGTGTCAGTATTAGTGTTCATGGTTGGTAGAGTATAATGGGGACTGTTGCACCAGTGTCAGTATTAGTGTTCATGGTTGCTAGAGTATCATACGGACTGTAGAACCAGTGTCAGTATGAGTGTTCATGGTTGGTAGAATATCATGGGGACCATTGCACCAGTGTCAGTATTAGTGTTCACGGTTGGTAGAGTATCATGGGGACTGTTGCACCAGTGTCAGTATTAGTGTTCATGATTCGTAGAGTATCATGGGGACTGTTCCACTAGTGTCAGTATTAGTGTTCATGGTTGGTAGAGTATCATGGGGACTGTTGCGCCAGTGTCAGTATTAGTGTTCATGATTGGTAGAGTATCATGGGGACGGTTGCACCAGTGTCAGTATTAGTGTTCATGATTGGTAGAGTATCATGGGGACTGTTGCACCAGTGTCAGTATTAGTGTTAATGATTCGTAGTAGAGTATCATGGGGACTGTTGCGCCAGTGTCAATATTAGTGTTCATGTTTGGTAGAGTATCATAGGGACTGTTGCACCAGCGTCAGTATTAGTGTTCATGGTTGGTAGAGTATCATGGGGACTGTTGCACCAGTGTCAGTATTATTGTTCATGGTTGGTAGAGTATCATGGGGACTGTTGCACCAGTGTCAGTATTAGTGTTCATGGTTGGTAGAGTATCATGGGGACTGTTGCATCAGTGTCAATATTTGTGTTCATGGTTGGTAGAGTATCATGGGGACTGTTTCACCAGTGTCAGTATTAGTGTTCATGGTTAGTAGAGCATCAGTGTTCATGGTTTGTAAAGTATCATGGGGACTGTTGCACCAGTGTCAATTTTAGTGTTCATGGTTGGTAGAGTATCATAGGGAATGTTGCACCAGTGTCAATATTAGTGTTCATGGTTGGTAGAGTATCAATGTTCATGGTTGGTAGAGTATCATGGAGACTGTTGCACCAGTGTCAATATTAGTGTTCATGGTTGGTAGAGTATCATGGGTAATGTTGCACCAGTGTCAATATTAGTGTTCATGGTCGGTAGAGTATCATGGGGACTGTTGAACCAGTGTCAATATTAGTGTTCATGGTTGGTAGAGTATCATGGGGACTGTTGCACCAGTGTCAGTATTAGTGTTCATGGTCGGTAGAGTATCATGTAGACTGTTGCACCAGTCTCAGTATTATTGTCCATAGTTGGTAGAGTATCATGGGGACTGTTGCACCAGTGTCAATATTAGTGTTCATGGTTGGTAGAGTATCATGTGGACTGTTGCACCAGTGTCAGTATTAGTGTTCATGATTGGTAGAGTATCATGGGGACTGTTGCACCAGTGTCAGTATTATTGTTCATGGTTGGTAGAGTATCATGGGGACTGTTGCACCAGTGTCAGTATTAGTGTTCATGGTTGGTAGAGTATCATGGGGACTGTTGCACCAGTGTCAGTATTAGTGTTCATGGTTGATAGAATATCATTGGGACTGTTGCACCAGTGTCAATATTAGTGTTCATGGTTGGTAGAGTATCATGAGTACTGTTGCACCAGTGTCAATATTAGTGTTCATGGTCGGTAGAGTATCATGGGGACTGTTGCACTAGTGTCAATATTAGTGTTCATGGTTGGTAGAGTATCATGGGGACTGTTGCACTAGTGTCAATATTAGTGTTCATGGTTGGTAGAGTATCATGGGGACTGTTGCACCAGTGTCAATATTAGTGTTCATGGTTGGTAGAGTATCATGGGGACTGTTGCACTAGTGTCAACATTAGTGTTCATGGTTGGTAGAGTATCATGGGGACTGTTGGACCAGTGACAATATTAGTGTTCATGGTTGGTAGAGTATCATGGGGACTGTTGCACCAGTGTCAGTATTATTGTTCATGGTCGGTAGAGTATCATGGGGACTGTTGCACTAATGACAATATTAGTGTTCATGGTTGGTAGAGTATCATGGGGAATGTTGCACCAGTGTCAATATTAGTGTTCATGGTTGGTAGAGTATCATGTGGACTGTTGCACCAGTGTCAATATTAGTGTTCATGGTCGGTAGAGTATCATGGGGACTATTGCACCAGTGTCAGTATTAGTGTTCATGGTTGGTAGTGTATCATGGGGACTGTTGCACCAGTGTCAATATTAGTGTTCATGGTTGGTAGAGTATCATGGGGAATGTTGCACAAGTGTCAATATCAGTGTTCATGGGGACCCTTGCACCAGTGTCAATATTAGTGTTCATGGTTGGTAGAGTATCATGGGGAATGTTGCACCAGTGTCAATATTAGTGTTCATGGTTGGTAGAGTATCATGGGGACTGTTGCACCAGTGTCAGTATTATTGTTCATGGTCGGTAGAGTATCATTCGGGACTGTTGCACTAATGACAATATTAGTGTTCATGGTTGGTAGAGTATCATGGGGAATGTTGCACCAGTGTCAATATTAGTGTTCATGGTTGGTAGAGTATCATGGGGACTGTTGCACCAGTGTCAATATTAGTGTTCATTGTCGGTAGAGTATCATGGGGACTATTGCACCAGTGTCAGTATTAGTGTTCATGGTTGGTAGAGTATCATGGGGAATGTTGCACCAGTGTCAATATCAGTGTTCATGGGGACTGTTGCACCAGTGTCAATATTAGTGTTCATGGTTGGTAGAGTATCATGGGGAATGTTACACCAGTGTCAATATTAGTGTTCATGTTTGGTAGAGTATCATAGGGACTGTTGCACCAGCGTCAGTATTAGTGTTCATGGTTGGTAGAGTATCATGGGGACTGTTGCACTAGTGTCAATATTAGTGTTCATGGTTGGTAGAGTATCATGGGGACTGTTGCACCAGTGACAATATTAGTGTTCATGGTTGGTAGAGTATCATGGGGACTGTTGCATCAGTGTCAGTATTATTGTTCATGGTCGGTAGAGTATCATTCGGGACTGTTGCACTAATGACAATATTAGTGTTCATGGTTGGTAGAGTATCATGGGGAATGTTGCACCAGTGTCAATATTAGTGTTCATGGTTGGTAGAGTATCATGGGGACTGTTGCACCAGTGTCAATATTAGTGTTCATTGTCGGTAGAGTATCATGGGGACTATTGCACCAGTGTCAGTATTAGTGTTCATGGTTGGTAGAGTATCATGGGGAATGTTGCACCAGTGTCAATATCAGTGTTCATGGGGACTGTTGCACCAGTGTCAATATTAGTGTTCATGGTTGGTAGAGTATCATGGGGAATGTTACACCAGTGTCAATATTAGTGTTCATGGTTGGTAGAGTATCATGGCGACTGTTGCACCAGTGTCAATATTAGTGTTCATGGTTGGTAGAGTATCATGGGGACTGTTGCACCAGTGTCAGTATTATTGTTCATAGTTGGTAGAGTATCATGGGGACTGTTGCACCAGTGTCAATATTAGTGTTCATGGTTGGTAGAGTATCATGGGGACTGTTGCACCAGTGTCAGTATTATTGTTCATAGTTGGTAGAGTATCATGGGGACTGTTGCACCAGTGTCAATAATAGTGTTCATGGTTGGTAGAGTATCATGGGGACTGTTGCACCAGTGTCAGTATTATTGTTCATAGTTGGTAGAGTATCATGGGGACTGTTGCACCAGTGTCAATATTAGTGTTCATGGGGACTGTTGCACCAGTGTCAATATTAGTGTTCATGGTTGGTAGAGTATCATGGGGACTGTTGCACCAGTGTCAGTATGATTGTTCATGATTGGAAGAGTATCATGGGGACTGTTGCACCAGTGTCAATATTAGTGTTCATTGTCGGTAGAGTATCATGGGGACTGTTGCACCAGTGTCAATATTAGTGTTCATGGTTTGTTGAGTATCATGGGGACTGTTGCACCAGTGTTAGTATTAGTGTTCATGGTTGGTAGAGTATCATGGGGACTGTTACACCAGTGTCGGTATTAGTGTTCATGGTTGGTAGAGTATCATGGGGACTGTTGCACCAATGTCAGTATTAGTGCTCATGGTTGGTAGATTATCATGGGGACTATTGCACCAATGTCAGTATTAGTGTTCATGGTGGTAGAGTATCATGGGTACTGTTGCACCAGTGACAGTATTAGTGTTCATAGTTGGTAGAGTATCATGGGGAATGTTGCACCAGTGACAGTATTAGTGTTCATGGTTGGTAGATTATCATGGGGACTGTTGCACCAGTGACAGTATTAGTGTTCATGATTGGTAAAGTATCATAGGGACTGTTGCATCAGTATCGGGTTGGTAGAGCATCATGGGGACTGTTGCACCAGTGTCATGTTAACAATACAGACAGCACTGATCATTTAACCAAATAACTCAATGCCCTGAAATATTGTGTATTGTTTTGCTTGTTTGTTTAGATGGTACTTTACGCCGCTTTCAATAGTTTTTCAGTTATACCACGGTTGTTCCTGTGTAATACTACCCGTAGTGTTTATCCTGGCACCGAATCATCAGGGGTAGTAGTCCTGTACCCGCTACTATGAGCGCCAGGGAAGGAAGCCATTAGTTCCTTTCTCAAAATTTTTAATAAATATATGAACCCATCGAGTATTTATTGGCTAACAATAGCAATACAATCTAAATAAATACAAGGGGTTTATATCCTATTATTATGTTGCTTCTATATTACTCGTTCGTATATTAATCACACCTTATCCGATTCCGTTTTGTGGCTAACCGAGTTATTACATTATGGTTTTGTGAAAGTTTTTGCCATTTATAAACCCTTAGCCTGTTTACGGCGGTTTTCAACACACTATGCGTCTCCAACAATGCACACATTTCAAGTACATCTGCTAACTATGTAGACCCATATACGCCTATAAATCTGTATTTTCTGTAATTGTACAGCACTATTCGTTTCACAGTAATTAACGATTATTCTACAGATGAGCGGTGCTCCAGGAAAACCAGCCTTAACGGGATTATTAAAATTGTGGAAAATATCTTATAAAGGATCCAAATGTAAACTTTCTTTAAACATTTTATGACTAATTAGCTAACAGTGCATAACCAGATCAGACAAGGCGGATGCACTGACTAATCTGGATCTAAATTGGTCGTAGATACCATACGGTTGTTTTTCGCAGAGGGCTTCTCAAAACGTTCACAAACCAAATCAGAGACGATGATACTAGTTGCTCGAAATTCCGTGGGAGAAGAATTAAGATTAGATTATTCAGACAATGAGTTTTAAATTAATGGTTCATAACCGGTACCACGTGCATAAAACCCAAACGTTCGGCGTCTCTTTAATCATCTTCCCACCTACAGACGCATTTTGACGCATCTTTAGGGGGCGATTTTTAAAAACAATTCGGCAAACGGAGAAATCGCTTTAAATTAGTTCAACACTATTCAATAGTTAAACAATTTCCTTTTTAATGCCCAGTTGCCTTCAAAGTCGTCTGCTGCATAATTATTACATGTATAAAAGGGATAAAGTATGACATGATATTTCACTGTACTTAATTCGTCCTAAAACGTTCTAAGTTGTGTAAAGTTATAATTCGACAATAACGGCCTGCTCCTTATCTTCAGACAATACTGTATACTCATGGGAAGCGTCTAGCAAGTTCAGGACTTAGTTAAGTTTAAAAATAATTGTTAACATTGATGAACTTTTATTAATCACCCTCAATGTGTTCTATTTGAAAATGTTACCAGTTCTCGCGTGGTTTGTGAAAGTTCTCGCGTGGTTTGTGAAAACATTCCTATGACAGAATCTTCTCATCACGGGACCTGAACCCGGATGTTCGTTTTTTAGTGTTTATTGACCCTAACCCTAACCCTATCATATAAAGGTACATTCTCGTTATAAAATGTTTGTCAACAATCATCTAGGACTAAATTGCGTGCAGCCTGTCAGCTGTGGCTCACGTGAGACTGTGAGCAAGCTCTGTCTCTTTATTGTATGCAGATAAATTCATATATCTTATTACATATATACATTTATTAAAAACTAAGTCTTCTCAATCGAACAAAATAACAGTCCCCAGATTATTGATGCGCATACATCGATGACGGTAAATTGTATCGCGTAAAGACAGCGTATTGGACAAACAACATAATCATTGACGAGCCCCAAATTAAAATGCAACAAGAATCAACCATGTTTACGCAATACAGTTATGTAATAGTGTACGAGCGTCATATTTTTTATCTAAAAGAGTGTCATTCTACACCGGTTGAAATGTTTATATCATATCATTTTCGTGGATGGAGAAACGATTTTACAAAGACGTTTCGGTGATTCCATCTGCATCTTGATTGTTCCTTTTGTGTTAAGTATACATGTATACTATTCATATATCATCATTGCAAAAATATTATGTTAGTTTCACGTTTAGGTTTTACTAATGTTAAAGCCGCTTGCACGTTCTGACCGATGATCTAACAATCACTATAAAGCACTAAAGAGTTCATGGTTCACAACAGATGCAATCAATCGTGCGACGCCATATTCGGTTATTAACCACCTCGTACAGTGACTCCTCTGTGACAGCTAACAGTCGACACCAAACAGAACTACGAAATGCCATCGCGGTAATCTGTAGCTTGAAATCAGGGTTTAGTCTACATTCTGAGTGTTTGATTATATGGTGTTTTACGCTACTTTCAACAAAAATAATTCACATCAAGTCGTTTGTTAGGTAGGCGACGGGTACTGCAGTTCCATTTATCCCGAATCCAGCGAGTCAGTCAAAATGCTCACCGTACAATCATCAGCTACAAGGAGTGAGTGAAAGCTATAAATACAATCTTAAAGTATTTCTACATAAAACAAGAATTGTACTTTTCTATAGAGTTATTATAAATCTCTCTGTAATGTGGTCCCTTTCTATGGCCTCATGTGTCAATCATTGAGTCACGTGTTTTGGTAATTAACAAGGAGCAATTAAACACGCATACGTCACACCAATCGGAAGTCTTTGTCAATTACGTGGTAAGTATACTGTACAATATGTGTACACCGTTCATTGATGAGCCGTATCGTCATTGCTTGATTTACTATAAAGTATCGGTCATTTCATAATTCAAATTATACACTCGAAACAGTAACAAAGAGCACACAATAACATGCGTATAGATGGTAATAATTCAGACAGTACGTTTTCAAAATGAGGTGGTGTGAATATTCAAATTAAGCTTAATTTCTCATATGATGTTATCTTAAATTGGGTAAACGCTTAAAACAGTGTATATACGAATGTTTTATTGATCGAAAAATTGATTGGTGAAAAACCATGCGTTTCATGACTTTATCGCAACAGTACTCCACTCAATATTCTGACCAGGCTGCCGGTTACCTTCCCACATAGACAAGGCTTAGCCAATTTATGGAAGATGAATAACGCATTTGTCAATCATCGGTAAGAATCAATGGTCGAGTCTGGGTTTGAACTCTCACCCCGTGGATTGGTAATCCTCGTCGCAACGGAGTTATCTATCACAAACAAAAAGACATACATGTCGTAATTACATGTCTTGTTCTATATTGGGACATAGTCTTCATTTTTCCTGTATTGCAAATCAATTTCAATTTAGTATGTTTCATGAACATAGCCTGTACATAATAAAGCATATTGTGTTGTCTAGTTCTCTGCGATCTATCCATGGTGTTTTTAACATGCTTATAAAGCAAGACAAAACGTAATTTCTCACTGATCATGTCAAGATGTTAAGGAACACAGTGCCTATTTATGGACGATAATTATACTGTGTTTGGGTCAGGAAAACATCAGACAGTATCTAGAGTAGCACGATATTTGATGTATCAATGAACCATTGAGATTCTTAAATTAGCATTCGACAGAGCATGTATGTAACATTGTGCAAAAAAGTATTTACGACCAACTACCAAGGATATTTACTCTGGAAATAATTTGATACTAAAATGCTTAGGAATTGACAGCGTATTGCCATAGTCGATACCAAGAGGCAAATTGTCGACAGCTCCGAAACAGGTGTCAGAAGATGATGGAGGCATACTTGAATCTAAAGATAAGCAGATGTTGAAATACTACCAAGCGCTGAAGCGTCAACCCTAGTCACCGTCATCGCGTTTTACGCCGCTCCACAGAGTTTTAGTTATATCACGACCTTACCTTGATCGATGACCAGTACTAAATGAATTGTTACCTTTTATTCTGACATCGAATACCAGTACTAAATGAACTGTTACCTTTTATTATGTCATCGAATACCAGTACTAAATGAACTGTTACCTTTTATTCTGACATCGAATACCAGTACTAAATGAACTGTTACCTTTTATTCTGTCATCGAATACCAGTACTAAATGAACTGTTACCTTTTATTCTGACATCGAATACCAGTACTAAATGAACTGTTACCTTTTATTCTGACATCGAATACCAGTACTAAATGAACTGTTACCTTTTATTCTGACATCGAATACCAGTACTAAATGAACTGTTACCTTTTATTCTGTCATCATATACCAGTACTACATGAACTGTTACCTTTTATTCTGACATCGAATACCAGTACTAAATGAACTGTTAACTTTTATTCTGACATCGTAGTGGTATTTGACATTGTTTTTTTAAAATACCAAACAATGATTACAAATGTGATATATCTTCATCATTCTTGATGTTTTTAACTCATACATCATCTGGTGAAGGTCGTACGTTGTGGTTGCTCTGCGTTGAACTAAACATTGGTTTCATGCAAAGGCAATATCGGTCAACTCACAGCATTCTATAGTCAAAACGATTTCGCAGAGAAACTAGAATGTTTGTATATCACTATTTAAGATTTAAACTGAGTATTGATTCTTTATGAAATATTTACTGTGATATGTCAAAACGCATCCGGGTCTACGTTTATTTACCACATTACGCAAAAACTCAATAACATGAATTAAAAGTCGAATACTGTTATGCTATTTACAAAAACATTTTATGCGTTTTTGTGTGTCAATCAATTAATTAAAAATTCCAATGACTTAATCAACGAATATGATTTCACATAAGCTACATGAACCAATAATTGCTTTAATATTGAGGCGTTCGTCTCGGAAGCTCGAGAATCGGGTTCAAAAGAAGACGGAGTCATATCAACGGCAACACTTAATGTTTTGTAAGTCTTTTACAACCGTATCCCATTCATATCAACGCTTTTCTCAGGTTATTTCCCAGAATTGCTGGTAGACCTAGCTTGAAGCCAGTGCATCAGTCGTACTGCTATCGCCTATGTCATGACACTACCGGGGATCGATTCTCTTACCACCAAACCACCAAGATGGTAAAATAGCGTTGCTTGCTTGGCCCATCAATTTTCGAGAATAGTGTCAGACGAGAGACATGTTTAGTTAAAAATGTGGACTTGAAATAGATCAAAACGAATACATGTTATTTGCATACAATTTGTCTTTATTTTTTGCTTTTTTTTTAAATAGGTGACATTAATTACGCCACACAATGCGATATTGACCCTTTCCCGCATACGACAAAGATGCAGCAAACGACTTTGAAAACATTTAGTCAAAGAATATAAAACTCTCTATAATATCATATGATCAATTCCTCCCTTTGCCACGGTGATTTCAAAGCGTCTACATGATAATGCCATTTACGTTCCAATTATCCATAAACTTGATCGAGGTTAATTACAAAACGTTTCCCGACATATTTCTAATTTGCCCATTTTGCTATATGGTGAACACGGAGAGTGGTAGACCGATCTGTATCGTCGCTGGTCGAGAAGTCCTCCCGAATGTCAATGTTTGCGTTACGTGGCTTAATTAACATAACCTTGACAGTAAGGTTATTGTTGTTGTTTCGCGGGATGAAAATACAGAACATAAATCTCTGGTTAAAATTTAAACCACGACAAGCAGCGTACGATCCATCTTGTTGAAAGGTCCTAGCTTTCCATACGTTATAGTCTATACTAATGTTACATAAACATTGAATATGAAACATTTCGAAAAAGAAATGCTGTTAACTCTTTCAGCGCCAAAGGCAATATTGAGCTTTTTGCAAACAAGACAAATTCAGGTGAGGCAGCTCGTAACGAGCTGTCTCACCTAAACTCTGCATTGTTTGGCTGTAAGTTATAAAGATATTCCAAAAATCCTATAACATGAAATAGTTTCGTCCGAGTTTGAACATGGAAGAGTCTATTTTAAACAAATCGGCGCTGAAAGAGTTAAGACCGATTAAGTCAAGGTTCAGTGAACATCTAGAACTGTGAGCACACACAAACGTCATACACCAAATAAATTCCGTCTTTGCTTCAATGTAAATCATCAATTTTCAACCATCAATTGTCGCACTTTCTAAGTAGTCCAAGAGACAGCAGGGTTTTATTTAACCGAGAAGGTCCAAAAGGTCTGTTGGTATTTTTGGATACCCTAGAGTGTGTAGTTTATGGAATGAGGAGTCCTTGTTGCCATCTCTATTCCAATTTTTTTTTATTTCGATGTTTCCGATGGTACCTTGAAATTTTACCGATTCCAAAAATTGGGGGTAGGGGAAACCGAAATGAGTGTAGCTCAGTCAATATCCAACACAAAGTAACACATTATAGCTTATACGAAAGGTATACGACCCTTCTACCTAATGAATTCAGATATTTTAAATCTCTAATAAGTTCACAGGAGGTCGAAAGGTCAATTGTTTTGGCTGTTGCTTAAAATCTAGCTTATTTTTACATCAAACTTCTCTCTAATTTTCATGAAATGTGGTTTATAAAGATTTTTATTGCATGATTGTGTGCTTACATGAATATAGAAGATTAAAAACTTAGACTTAGCAAGTGGTTATTAGATATCATGCATACTGGCTTGTTTCAGTTATATTGCGGTTTTCTTAATTTGTTCAATGTTTCCACTATCTGGGGGGTAGGGGTAATGTAATGGCATGTAACTTATCTTTTATAGTAGCTTAATAGTTTTAGTCTCAAACTAAAGGTATAAGTAAGGAGCATCTAGCAAGTTACTTAAACCTTTAATTAGTTGAGTAATTAGATCTTCAGAGGTCAAAGGTCACAGAAACTCACCCGTCGCCATCAATCGGTGAACAAATCCACGAGATGTTGTTTCGAAACATATCTGGTTGCAGTAAAGTATCAATCATTGGAAGTATAAAGTATTAAATAACGAACTGCCTTATTCATTGAATTAACGCGGTCAAAATTTGTGAAACTTGGCCAATAATTCATAGGCATATGATGAAAACGTTAGTCTGCATACACGTCCAAGTCATTTTATAGCTCGAGGTGGAAGTCATTTTAGTATTAGTGAGGAACATCTAGCAAGTCACTTAAATTATTAATTAATTGAGTAATTAGATCGTCAGAGATCAAAGGTCACAGAAACTCACCCGATTCTTAGGCTAGGGTAGCTCTCGTGCACGTATGTCTTTATAAGGGCCTGAGTAGTGTAATAATTGATCTTATTAATTTCTTTTTCTAGTGCCTGTTGAAGAAGCTAAAATAATGACCACAAACGCTCGAATGGATAAATATAATCGAGGAGCCCTGTAATATATATTTTGTAAGTTAAATGGTAAGTCATCTGTTGGTTTTAGTAATTATGATTTGTGTGGAGGACTTTGTCTTATGCTAAATAACTAAAACAAAAGACAAATTCTCTAGATATGTTTTCTATTTTTAGAAACTTCAACTTGCTATTTGGCCATGGAAAAGTCGGTGCAGCGCATCCATTGCATTATACACGTAGGCGGTAAAACATCAGAGGCGGTGTCCAAATTTAACGATGAACTGTGGAAGACAACAAAACGAGCTGCAGACCAAAGACTGTCCAGATGGAAAGACTCTAAATATAAAACAATATGTGAAAACCTGCCAGAGATTTATGGTGATTCTGATGGATTCCATCGAAAATGCTATCGCAACTTCACTGCTATTCCAAGTGGTACTACAGCTACTACAGTTCCAAAGACGACACCCGAGTCGTCTGCGATACCGATACCACTGTTACGGTCAGAAGTGGAGAGGGTGTCACTTGGCGGTTCAGGGATATTTGTTAATAAATGTCTGTTCTGTGGTAAAGTGACAAGGGGAAAAAATCGAGAATCTCTAGGATTGTGTGAAAGTGACATAGAAAGTAGAATATTAAAGCTGCCGCAAGAAAACTAAATGACGTTCAATTGCTCACGAAGATTGCCGGAGTTGATTTCCATGCAAAGGAAGTCAGGTACCATCACAGTTGCAGAATTTTATATTTGAAAAAAGCCGATGACGCAGTTCAACCAAGCACCTCCCAGACGGACAAGTCACGTCGTAATTTTCATAACGAGGCATTTACACAACTGGTTGAATATGTTCAGTCTTTCATAATAGACGGACAGCAGTCCGAGATGCTGCCCTCCGTTTTTCAACGTTACCTTTCCTACTTGTCTGAATGTGGCATCAGTGAAACTCCCTACACTAAGCAAAAACTTGAGGACAAACTTTTGAGTCATTTCAGTGGTGTGCTAAAGAGTGGCAAGAGATCTAAAAAGGAAGGGAAAATTCTGTATTTAGATAACGATGCTGACAATGTGTCGTCAGTTGGCTACAAAGTAAATGATGTGGCCCTTCATTTGCGAAGAATGATTCTTGATCTACAAAAGGATTCGGAAGAATTACCACATCCGCTTACTCCTGAAGCTGCAGCCAAAGGCCAGTCAAAGGATATTGATTTGTTAACTAAGTTATTTCGCGTGTTGTACACAGGAAAACCTGTTACTCGAGATGCCAATGAGAGAGTTGAACGGTATGTGAATTCTTCAGCTGACGATGCAATTTATGCTACTACACGTGGTTTGATTAAGCCTGCCAAACATGTGTTACTGGGCCTAGGATTAAAACGTCTAATAGGAAGTAGAAGGGTCATAGAAATTATGAATAGGTTTGGACATTCTATTGGATACCACGTGGCAGAGGGTTTAGAGACTGAACTTGCAATGTCTGTTAAAGAGAGGGCAGAATCGATGCCAGAAGGTCTTCTGAGGAAAGCAGGTTTAGCAACTGGGTTAGCCTGGGATAACTACGACGAAAACACTGAAACGCTGTCGGGTGGTGGAACATTACATGATACTGTTGGCATTTGCTACCAAAATATAGTGGAGGAGACTGCATATTGTTATGTAGACCGTGTAAATATGTCCGCTGCAACATCGTTAGAGAAAATCCCAAGGAGGTTCCAGAAACGGATGTTTACGGCAATTGATGATGAAGCCAGCATTGATCCGTACAGACCCCCAAAAAAGCCGAAGATTGGTGGCTTTGATTATGACGTAAAGTCAGCACTAGCTCCTTCAAGTCTTCACCAGGCAAAACGAAGAGACATGATATGGACACTTCTATGTCATCGTTACAGTGACACTCCCATGTGGGCAGGGTGGAACTCGTACGTGACGACTGATAACCTACCAAAGCAAAACATCGGCTACATGGAGAATCTATGCCTGCCACCCACAAGGTTGGATGTTGTAGTGGAGACACTTCGTATCTCTCAAAAAGTAGCTAAGGAGTGCAATGAGAAATATGCAATTGTGCATTATGACTTGGCAGTCGCAAATATAGAGCTATCGTTTTTCGGTGCGATTGGCAATATTTTGTCCGAGTCTGGTGGTCAGCACATACTTGAAGACACTGGCGTTCTGGCTGGAGGGTCTGTAAATGGTTTCATCTCTGGCAAACACTATGATAGATGTAAGCGCCTCCACCCATTGCATGCACTCGCACTTCGCTTGTTACATATTGATCGCTTTCTTCAGGAGCAAGGTCCCATTCCGGATGCCCTGTTGCAGTCACTAAGTGAGTTACATGACAATCCCATGCCAAGTGTTATAGAAGCTATTGAGCAGAGAGCTGATCATGAAGACTTCCTTAGAAGTTACGATGAATACTGTGAGAAGACCAGATCAGGTACACATGGGAGCACAGCCCAATTTTGGCTAATGTATGTGGAACTAATCGAACTGTACTTACATTTTAGTAGGTCATATAGAACGAATGAAGTTGACCTCTTCATACATACGCATGAGAGAATGTGTCCAGTATTCTTTGCTACCAATAGACCCAACTATGCGAGGTGGATGACAAGATATCACTTAAACCTTCTCAACATGGACAGCACCCATCCAGGCATACGAGAAGATTTCCAGAATGGAGCACTCTCAGTTAGACGTACTAATAAATGTTTCTCAAGAACCCCAGTCGATCTTACGCTCGAACAAACCGTAAACGCTGATGCGGCGTCCCGTCTCACTGGAATTACAGCGTTCAACCAGTCAGTATCAGCAAGGAAACGATGGATGATCACAAGGACAGTACGGAGTTCAATAGTTGGTCACTTGTTGACAAAAGTTGGACTGGCAAAGGAAGAGGATGTACAAAAGAACACAAGACGGACCCGTGTAGAAAGAGACAACTTAGATCTTCAGAAGTTGATAGCTTGTGTTAACGAGACCATGACTCCTTTCGATGAAGATGTAGCAGATACGAAGTTGTACTGCATTTCCACAGGCCAAGTGATGTCTGAAGATATCAAGGATGGTGTGTTGACTCGTTTATCTCAAGGAGAATCACGCTACAACGCTTTCAAAGATGAATGCTTGGCAGACCCTACCCGCTTCGAGAAGCCGATATCAAAGCTGAAGTGCAAGACATTCGCTTCTGCCATGATTAAAACAATGCTGAAGGTCAAGGACAAAAAGATTATCGAGCTTAAAGGAACGAGGGACCTTTTTGGTAGACTGGTGATTCTGGTAACTACAAGTAAAGTGGACTTACAGAAGGTGTTTCAATACCCTCTCACACCTGTACCGTTGACACTGGCACAGATTGACGGTTCAATGAACAAGACAGACAAGTCGAAACTGATGCACAATTTAGAAGACCGTTACACTGAAACCAGACCACCTCCACCTGGACATGTTTACATGCAGGATGCAATGTTTCTACTCCAAGCTCTCGTGAACTGCCCCGAGACATTTGGTGCAATCGCTAAGGGGATATTGACGAGATTATGCAAAATGACAAGTAGTGAAACACATTTCGTCTGCGATACCTATCCTACGGGCTCCATCAAGGATATTGAAAGGGCATGTCGGGCTAAAGGGGAAGTATCCGACTTGAGAGTAACCGGTGCCGATCAGAGAAGGCCAAAAGATTTCAGCAAACTACTTCGGTCAAGTGTATTCAAGACGTCCTTCATTGAATTCCTCTATGAAGAGTGGAAAAGAGACACATATGCGGAAATACTGGGTAACAAAAAAACTGTTATCATGGGATTAGAAACGGTCTGCTATTGCTTCCGTGTTGGCGAAAATGGTTCCATAATCAGATATCGTGTTGAGGGGCTGGATTGTAACCACGAGGAGGCAGATACGAGGCTTGCTTTGCACCTTGCATACGTGGCAGAACATACTCACTTGCCAGATGTGGTCATCCGCTGCAATGACACAGATGTTCTAGTCATACTTCTCTATCATCTAGGGACAGGCAACATCAAAACATTTCAGGTTTCGAAGCATTCCTCTGTGATTTATACGGGAAAACAAAGACCAATAGTATTTCAGCAGTACGTTTTGCTATTTTTCGTGACAAGTACGCACCAACAAATACAGCCAGTCCACTTGATAAGCTGAGAGGTGCCTATTCCAATGTACTGCCGCCTTCACGTCCAGTACTTGTAGAGAAGATCAGAAGAACCAACTACGTATCGTACATGTGGAAGAAGGCAACGGATCAATATTTGCCTGATCTGAATCCGACAGACCATGGATGGGAAATGAGAGAAGGTCATCTTGCACTCCAATGGTTCAAGGGTGCACAAATACCAGACGATATATCACAAGCATTAGACACAGAAACCTTCACTCAAGATGTAGAGGAAGATGATGAACTACTAATTGCCTCATCCGACTCGGATTCTACTGATTCAGCTATGAGGATAAGTCTCAAACATACCCCAAAATTACTTATACCTCGAGCTATAAAATGACTTGGACGTATGCAGACTAACATTTTCATCATATGCCTATGAAGTATTGGCCAAGTTTCACAAATGTTGACCTCGTTAATTCAATGAATAAAGCAGTTCGTTAGTTAATACTTTATAATTCTAATGATTGATACTTTACTGCAACCAGATATGATTCGAAACAACATCTCGTGGATTTGTTCACCGATTGATGGCGACGGGTGAGTTTCTGGGACCTTTGACCTCTGACGATCTAATTAATCAAATGATTAAAGGTTTAAGTAACTTGCTAGATGCTCCTTACTAATACCTTTAATTTGAGACTAAAACTATTAAGCTACCATAAAAACTAACAAAGTTACATGCCATTACATTACCCCTACCCCCAGATAGTGGAAACACTGAACAAATTAAGAAAACCGCAATATAACGGAAACAAGCCAGTATGCATGTTATCTAATAACCACTTGCTTAGTCTAAGATTTTAATCCTCTATATTCATGTAAGCACATAATCATGCAATAAAAATCTTTATAAACCACATTTTATGAAAATTAGAGAGAAGTTTGATGTAAAAGTATGCTCCTGTGACCTAATCTGGATTCATTAGATAGAGGGGTCGTATACCTTTCATATAAAATATAATGTGTTACTTTGTGTTGAATATTGACTGAGCTACATCCATTTTGGTTCCCCCTACCCCCAATTTTTGGAATCGGTAAAATTTCAAGGTACCATCGGAAACATGTAAATAAAAAAAAATCGGGATAGAGATGGCAACTAAGACTCCTCATTCCATAAACTACACATACTAGGGTATTCAAAAATACCCACAGACCTTTTTGACCTTCTCGGTTAAATAAAACCCTGCTGTCTCTTGGACTAAAGCCTTTGCCACGCAGAACACCATACATAATTAAGAAGAGATACCTCTTAGCTTTAAAATTATCCTAAGAAATGACGGGCATGTATTATGCAAGAAAGACCTCACCACGCAAAGATGGTTACCGTCATTTTGAACACAATCTAGGTCAAACTGTTTTTTCATCTTCTTTAGTTTCACTTTCATACAATATAAACATACAAACAAAATATCAAATCAAACAGTTTCAGTGCATCCTATTAACAAAGCATATGCACCCATTGTCACACAAGCAGTCCGGGATTGATGTCAAACCATTTCTAGGCAAACAAAGTTGTTTAAGGGACACCTTGACCCGCGGATGTATTTGGCGTAAGTTGACCTTGAAGGTTTTTATGTAACCATTTTCCTCATTCATTGACGTATCTGTTGCAGACACCCTTTGTTAACATTTTGGCAAAATTGCTCATCATAGCATTTCACCTTTAGCCACAATGTTTTTAAATCTTTTCGATGAATAGATTCCCATTTATAGAGATTTTTCCCTAAATATCTTAAGATTTGTCTGCTGCAGATATATATTGTATGGGAAATGGTTAATTGCTATAATATGCCGTGAAAACACCTTCGTATAAATACAATGTTGAAGACAGGAGTTTGAAAAAATGTACCAATTGTCCCAGGTTCGAATCCCGTGATGAATGGGTTCTGCCTTTGGGAACAAAACGTCGATAGTACTGGTTTTTAAAAGTCTTCGGGAAGCAGCAGTCGAACTAAAAACTGTAATCATGATAGTTAGAGTTTGTCACTGACATAAGTGAATCTACAAAACATCCTTTCTTTGGTTATATTGTTCTAGTAATTATTTGGTCAAGTAAGTGGTTTGTAATATTGTTCTAGTGGTTATTCCGTCAAGTAAGTGGTTTGTAATATTGTACTAGTAATTATTCCGTCAAGTAAGTGGTTTGTAATATTGTGCTAGTAACTATTCCGTTAAGTAAGTGGTTTGAAATATTGTACTAGTAATTATTCCGTCAAGTAAGTGGTTTGTAATATTGTGCTAGTAATTATTCGGTCAAGTAAATGGTTTGTAATATTGTGCTAGTAATTATTCCGTCAAGTAAGTGGTTTGTAATATTGTACTAGTAATTATTCCGTCAAGTAAGTGGTTTGTAATATTGTTCTAGTGGTTATTCCGTCAAGTAAGTGGTTTGTAATATTGTACTAGTAATTATTCCGTCAAGTAAGTTGTTTGTAATATTGTGCTAGTAACTATTCCGTCAAGTAAGTGGTTTGAAATATTGTACTAGTAATTATTCCGTCAAGTAAGTGGTTTGTAATATTGTGCTAGTAATTATTCGGTCAAGTAAATGGTTTGTAATATTGTGCTAGTAATTATTCCGTCAAGTAAGTGGTTTGTAATATTGTACTAGTAATTATTCCGTCAAGTAAGTGGTTTGTAATATTGTTCTAGTAATTATTCGGTCAAGTAAGTGGTTTGTAATATTGTACTAGTAATTCTTCGGTCAAGTAAGTGGTTTGTAATATTGTACTAGTAATTATTCGGTCAAGTAAGTGCTTTGTAATATTGTACTAGTAAGTATTAGGTCAAGTAAGTGGTTTGTAATATTGTACCAGTACTTATTCGGTCAAGTAAGTGGTTTGTAATATTTTACTTGTAATTATTCGGTCAAGTAAGTGGTTTGTAATATTGTACCAGTACTTATTCCGTCAAGTAAGCGGTTTGTTATATTTTACTTGTAATTATTCGGTCAAGTAAGTGGTTTGTAATATTGCACTAGTGATTATTCGGTAAAGTAAGTGGTTTGTAATATTGTACTAGTAATTATTCGGTGAAGTAAGTGGTTTGTAATATTGTACTAGTAATTATTCGGTCAAGTAAGTGGTTAACCCGAATGACTTAGATAATTCATTTGTTCACCAAGATCAATTACCGCATTTGAGCGATGCCCCAGTGTAACGCTTACAAGTGTAGATACGGATCTGCATATAGGCATCCACGCTTCAGGTTTTTTTAAACCTCCTATGTATAATTAGCAAGTAAAATGCGTAAAAAATGCTGGATTGCATAGAGCGTACTTATTGATTACAATATATAATTATAATTATTTGTGATATGTCTTTGCCTACTTTCCAATGAGATTCTTTGAAAGAAATGTCTTTTTTATGAAGAATTTTTATTTTCTATTTTCAGATTTGGAGTATTGTTCTAACCAAAAGATTTCGCGGGAAAGATATTGGAACACCATATATTATGTAGGTTAACAGACATATGGTATATATGTTCTACTAACGTAGCATGTTTCATAGTTGTTCTGTGTCTAATGCCTCTGTTAGTGTATACGGTTATATTCGGTTTTTGAAAAACAAACAATCGATGCTACAAGAAAACCAGCGACATGGCTTTTGTGATCCAATGTAGATCCAGATCATCTGTACATTCGCGCAATCTGATCCAGATACGCCCTAGAACTATCAACCCGTGAGTCTAAGAAGCATGCCAGAAGCATCTGACATACATTGTACAAATTGGACGTTGTCTACTCACTTCATAAACGCACTATGATTGGTGACGTAGAGCACAAGTTGCTGATATACAATGTACAAATTAGACGTTGTTTACACTCTTCAAAATACACCACTTATGTTGATGACGTAGAGCATAGCTTACAAGTTCCTATGACGTGGATGTCGCTTACTAACCAATACTCGGTCAAGTGGGCTTTCAAATTCAAGGATTCATCAACATACGTACTCTAAATACTTAACATATTAATCAGCTTAAACATTTCCCGCGTGAAGTTTCATTTAATTAACGCATCGGTTGCAAACGAATTTTGAAAAGAATTCCCCCTCTTGCCACAGTGTTATAAACTCTACTCATTAATAAGACGAACATTTATAGATACACATTTGGCTCTCTGTGTTTTAACGTCGTCTGCTGCAGATTTGTCGTATGTGGGAAAGGGTATCAAAACACTTTGGGCATGGCTGTATAAAGACGTATACAGTATTGTTTGATCCAGTATTTGAATATATTGTGTATATCGTAGTAATAGGAGTATCCCCTTACTTGACAAACAAGGGCTGATAGTAGATTCAACACCATCCAATTTAGAAACAAACATTATGTAATAGCCTAATGAGAATTATATCCTGAACATATGACTAGTTCAGACAGTGATATCATCCGGAGATGAGTTTTACAGTTTACTTTCGCTTTAATCCCCTCTCAGTTAGTCAGAGTATAGGCAATAAGTGGCATGAATGTAATTGTTTGATCTCAGATCAAGAACTGTTTTTATTCGTGAACACCGAAAGGACGTTATTTTCGCTGGTGGCATAACCAGCACTTGAAAATATCGCTTTATGTGCCCACTCAGTGACCATATATCTTTATCTTACTCTGAGAGAAACTAATAACTCAATCCAGTCCATGGGAAAAAGTTACAAGTTGGCTACCGTGAAAAACGTAGATACAGATCAGTTTGTGCGTCTGCACAGTCTGATCTTAATCTACATTATTCACATATTTGTTTCATTAGTTTAGTAGAAGCTCCTGTCAACTTGTGTAATTTAGAATACTATGGAGCAGATGTACAGACTGATCTGAACATACACTGTTCAGAAATGCCATCATTGGCATGTTTCCATGAACGGGCTTAACTACAATAATATAGTATACTATAGAGGATAATCAGTGATACAATATGTACAGTATCAAACGAACATCGTTAACGCTACAAATTCGAATAGTGAGGACTTGGACAAGCATGTGCATATACACGGTCTAACCCCACAGCCTCTAATGTCCTTCTATATTCATATGCCCGGCCGGGTAGCTCAATTGGTAGCGTATCTGACTCGTGATCTGGAGGTCACGGGTTCGATACCCGGTTGCGGCGACATTCTTTCGGGCGATGTTTTCCATTGCCTCTCACCTCTGATCTATGTGAGAAAGTAGTCAGTGGCTTCGAAAGAATGTTGTGTAAGTACTGGTGTGGGAAAGCCAGGAAAACATGGGTAGGTGCACTGACCGCCGTGATATTTTTAACATACATAACATACAGTTTATTAGCATTAAATTTACAAAATTTGTAGCCATAAACAAATACAAATTTGAAGTCATGGTGAAGACAGGTTACACACATACATGTATACAATTTTCAAGAAGAGCATAATATTATGTTAACTAGCATAATTGCGTTAATAATCGTACAATGTATATTCAACTCATATATTCCTGTAATGGATACGAATTATATATTTATTTTAATAATATATAAACTTTTTGTTTACCCTCTCGATTCAAATGCTTTATGTAAATATTTTCCTATATTGTTTAGTGTTTTAACTGATGTAGAGGACATTAAAGAAGTGAATTTATTAATATTTGGCCATTTGCAATAATAATTTTTAAAGTATTGTTTTCTTAAAACAGTAAATTTTGGACATATTAGTAAAAAATGGTATTCATTTTCGATCATACCCATGTTACAGTTTGTGCAAAGCCTTTGGTGTTTGTCTATTCTTAAATGTCGTCCTTGTTCAATTGCTAATTTGTGACTGGAGAGTCTGAACTTTGAATAAGATATTTGATATTTTCTTTCTCTAATGCATGTTAGATAGTTTTCTAATTCAAATTCAAATTTAAATAATCTATAGGATTCTAATCTGTGGGAGTTATTTATTCTACTGTACCAACTTTGTTTGTATATGTCTAAAATACGTTGCTTTATTTGACTGTAGGTAGTTTCTGTTGAATTTTGATTCATCCATATATAGCTTAGTCCTGTATTATCTAATATTTGTTTAATGTTATAAGCCCAGTTAGCACCATTATAACTGATATTGTTCTCCACGTCGATATACATCATTTCATATATTTTATCAATTAATGGATTATTACTTTGTTTTATTTTTATCCAATATTTTATCATAAGTAACTGTCTATTTATTTTCATAGGGTATCGACCCAAATCACCATATAATGCATCAAGGTTCGTAGATCTATTTACACCAAGGACTTTTCTTAGGAATTTAGAATGTATTTTTTCTATATCTGAACATGTTCCATTTCCCCAAATAGATGCATTGTAGTTTAAAACTGATCCTACCAGGCTATCAAATAAACGACATTTATCATTTGCATATAGATTCATTTGATTAAATATTATGAAAAGGTTATGGAGTGCATAAGAAGCTTGTTGTGCAATTCGCTTATGAGTCCTGTACCAAGATCCGTTCTTGTAAAAATATATACCTAAATATCTAAAATGTTGTACAACTTCCAATACTTCATCCGATAATTTAAAATCGTAATTAGTATGTTTACCCTTTTCAAAAATCATTATTTTTGTTTTTTTAATATTAATGGTAATATCCCATGTATTGCAATATCTTTCAAGATCATATAGCATTGACTGTAAGGCTTCTGGATTTTGTGCGAAAAGGGCAGTATCGTCTGCAAATAGCAGCATGAAAAATTTTACCTCATCATATGTGAATATTCCATCTATGTTTGAATCAATATTATTTATAATGTCATTTACAAACAATAAAAATAATAAACTTGAACTTGGGTCTCCCTGTTTAACTCCTATTTTTGAACTTATGAAGTCCGAATAAGAACCATTATATCTTACACAAGATCTAACAGTGTTATACATTGATTGTATTGCATTGATATGACCAAAGCTGTTGAAAGCGGCGTTAAACTCCAAACAAACAAACAAACAAACAAATATATATTCATATATTTAACAAATACTGAGAATTGTGCCACAAATTGCTTTGCTCCTATATATACTTGAGTCATGCATAAACGAAGAGACAGTAAGGATACCCCTTGTTACATGATGGAGCTATCATACTAGTAAAGATCCGTGACTGAGATGTTTTAACCGGCAGAGCACTGATCACATATCTAGTGTTTTGACAGATTTACCGGTATGTTGAAATCGCACGAATCTGCTTCTCAGGTAAACGAAACTATAAGCTAAGACGTAGATGTGTTAAACCTGTCAAAACCGCAGATGTAAATTGGTATGTTTATTATGCATATACATCAGCCACTGTATGGTTTATGGATAGGTACTATTTGTCACTCTAAAATACATTTGAGCCGTTCCTCGAGAAAACCAACATTATGGACTCTGCGTAATGTATCGACCCATATCAGCCTGTGCAATCCGCGCTGACTGATCCGGGCCTATACATTCCGTCACAGGGGGGGGGGGGGGGGGGGGGGGGATATATATCCTGAAACAGACAATCAACCGGAGACGAAGAAGTGTCTGCCCGGATTAGCCTGCCTGCGCGGCATGCTTAGGCTGATACTTTACGCAAACTCGACACTTTTGGTTTTTCTCGTGGAGTGGCTCATTTGAGCCGCGTCAGGCGATTTGAGGTCTTGCTGCCTGTGTCTTAGAGGCAAGCTTATGTTTCGAAAAAATCTCACCAGAACTTAAATATGTAATATTTGGTTTATAAATGTTTTAGTTCATATATATATATATATATATATATATACTTTGAGTCTGATATGAATGAGAGAGAGAAAAATAGCTTGCCTCTGCCGGTAAGCGAACCACAGACCTTTCACTTGACAATCCAAGTCAACATCCCCTACACTAGCGCGACATGCCGTTGTTCCGTTCAAGGCCGAGAATACGTCACATGACCGGAGATTACGCGAGGCTCCCAAGAGGTGTACAAGTTTTAATTGAACTGAAAACTTATCATGTTTCAAAAATAATTTATATTTTGCTCTTAAATATTATATTTCATACGTTTTCACTGAAATTTATTTCTTAAGGAAAACAATGAAAGGTTAGTATGCAGAAAATTTCATTTTAAAACTTCTCTTATTAGTGCCTCTGGTGGGATCGCCAACTTAACTATGAACCAATCAAAACGTTTCATTTCCTTTATTTCTTCGACATTATTCATTAAATACAACATTTGATTGGTCTACAATCTAGATCATTTGTTTAACATCTAGGTCAAAACCCACGTTAATCACCTATCGCCGAAAAATATCAACCTAGACTATTACCCTTGTACCAACTTGTGATGCAAGTACAGCATCTGTCATATTTGAAATGCTTGATTGACACGGAGCGAGATTAATTTAGGGTAAAGGGCAGCAATTAAGCTGATAAATTAATATCTAATAATATATACGGAATATTATGTTGTGGGGTGGATAAATGAGTTCGTATTCCACGACAAGTAGCGTGGGAAAATCGATATCTTACGAGACCGTAGGTCGAGCTAAGATATGGATTTCCCCATGCTACGCGTCGTTAATACGAACTCAATTATCCACCCCACAACATAATATTCCTTTTATTACATACCTACAATCTATGAGCAGCGAAAATTTATTGAGTTTACATTTTATTAACCGTAAAATTAAGATTATGAAGGGCGGATGAATATCGCTTCAATGATTACGCCACGCCTCCATAATGCATTCCAATACGTAGCTCCGCCAAATATCGTCATCAAACCGGTTACGTCACTGTATGACGTCACAATCTTGTATTTACACCGCATATAGATACGGAATTTTAATCTGTCGTGGTGTATTTGCGCATGTCAATATGTGTGTATTTCCACCGGAAAATAAACAGGCATGTAATAAACAGTTATCTCCCTTGTTGCAAACCTGTTAGTTTTTAGTCTTTTTACCGTATCGGAGTTTAGGTAGTTTGAAATTAGATTTCAGAATTGAAACGGAGACACGTTTACAAACCTCTGTGGTTCCTGACTGTTTCGCACGCGTGCTATAAGCACAATGTTTCACATACAATCTTCCATAAATACTTTTCTGAATACATTGGTAGCAGACGATTTTTGCTAATCAGAAAAAGAATTGTCAATTATCGGAAAGAATACATTAACGAGTCGAAATTCGATTCCCCGACACGTAGATCCTTTCTAATTTAGATAATATTCTAAATTTAAAAATTAGAATAGTTTGTTATTGACTAAATTATGTCAGTCAAAAAATTAGAATGACATGTGTATTGTTGGTGAAAACGGGCCTGGATTATTGAAATTGGAGTTGCCTCCCCTTCCCCAATATTGTGACAGTCGTTTAAACAGTGTTTTATGCCGTTTTACACAATTTTCAGTTGTATCACTGGGAGGTGTATTAATATCATTTCTCCTGACATTGTTATTTGTGAATGTTCTTATCTCCAAAGTAACATACGTTGTGATTGACTATATCATATCGGTTAGCCAATTAGAAATCGTTTTATTTTAAATGATTATTAGAATTAGATTGTCAATCTAATGAATACGGACATGGATTATCGAAGCTGAACTTGCTTTTATATCCCAATATTATATCAGTCGTTTGAACTGTGTTTTACGGCGTGTACAACAGTATTTCAGCAGCACTTCCTATGTAGTTGACCAGTACGACCGGTAATATATATCATGTCATCGATGCATCAGTCGTAATGCTATACCCGCAACCATAACCGCATAGTAAACCGTTCTAAACGTTGTTTATATGCCTCAACCGAAGATCGAATCATCGACTTTTTATTAAACGCAGACGCTCTTAATGTAGCTGTCGTGCAATTGGGAGATGCCCTAAGATTTGGTGTGGCGCAAATCATTATTCTCTACTGAAATTCTAGTTCAGCATTGCTCATTTGACAGACAATATAATACTATTTAGACAGTCACACTCGTTTTTCACCAAGGGATCATTTACACGTGTACTGTCGCCGTAATAATGTGCAAACATTACCCAAATAAAAAGTAAAACAATAAGACAATAATTTCAAGTTCTGTTCTGTGAACGAAACTACAATTGCCGTGGCGTAGATTCGAACAAAACACACAGTAAAATATTCATTTATTTGTTTAATCTCATTTAGAATCAATAATAATTGTTTATGTAAGTAAGGACAAGTCGAAAGATAATGTTTCTTGACTCTTTGACTGCTGAAACCGATTTTATAAAGCCAGTTTCACCTGTATATAGCCACGCTAGATGGCGCAAACGAACCGTCTGACAAGGCTCTATACTGTTTGATTATTACCTTGATATTCGAAACATTGTCTATAGACTATTCCAAATGCAGAGCCAATGAAAGTCAATTTGAAAGGGCTAAATATAATACGACTGCATTTACTAAAACCTGAATCTTAATGCATGGCTATGAACTATATGTTATGCTACGATGTTTTGTTTGGCCTAGGTTACATGGACGTCTTTATAATTCAGCGAACGGGGTTGACGTATCTTTCTCTTGGTTGAGATTGTAAGGAAAAAGAAAACTTAATCGTAATCGTACACTTTTTATGTTTAATAAGTCTTATTCATGAAGGCAAGAAATTCACTCTTAGATATTGAATCTGAACCGTCTTTATCCATCTCACCGAACTGTTTCGTCATTTTCTCTACATCGGAAAGTAATTCTGAAATAAAATGTAAATGTACATTAAAAACGTGAACATGTAAATGTGAGCGGTGCTCCATGAGAATCAAAGGAATCACTGAAAATGTAGAAACGGACCTGTTTATGCATCCATGCTAAGGATTACAATGTATTCTTTAAGCATTCCGTGAATAATCGACGAGGCTAACAGTGTAAATCTTAATCAAACTGCGCTAATGACCTGGCGCAAATGCCTTACTGTTGTTTTCCATTGGGAGCTGCTCATATACATGTACACGTTTTGTTAGGTTTCGCTGATTTGGCAAATTATCAATCAACACTGTGCTCAATACACAACTAACTTTTCGTGAAACCCTACAACATTTGAATACGTCCAGAATTGTGGTGAAAGCATTACGAAGGGTGTGCCGATGTAAACAGGAACTTACCATTAGTGTTTGTAGTTAACCATGACAATGTAGTGATATAACTATAAAACTGTTATAAACGGTGTAAAACACTATTGACAAGTAATACAAAACAACTCAAAGTTGATTGCCTACACTAAAACGATACGTTGTACAAATGTTTATCTAATTTATAACAACGAATTACCTTGTTTGTCAGAACCTGCGCCGCGTGTAGGACTTTGAGGTTTAATGCCTCTGCGTATCCGCACACAATCAGTCTTACCCGACCAACTACATGTATTTTAGTCCTAGATGCGTCTTTTAATAACATAGTAGAACTGTAGCAACACTAGTTTTATATCAATATAACCTTAAATTGTGATAATGCAGAGTATCGTTAACCCTTTCCCACATACAACCAATCTGCAGCAGACGACTTTTAAAAACATACCCGCAAAAGTATGGATTTGTTTTAAATGAAAGTATAATAATGAAATAAAGTTGAAAACATTCTAGCAAAAGGAGAAATTGCTCATTATGAACATTTTCTAGCTCGACTTTTCGAAGAAAAGGCTAGCTATACTACTCGCCCCGGCGTCGGCGTCGGCGTTGGTGTCACACCTTGGTTAATGTTTTTGTAAGAATTATGGCCCTTTTTCGACTTAGAATTTTGGTTAAGTTTTTTGTACCAATTTCATTTTTTGGTCAAAACCATTACATATATTGCATTGAAACTTACAACACTTATTCACCATCATAACCTCCATCAACAGACATGAGTACATAACTATGTCAAGGGTTTTGTAAGAATTATAGCCCTTTTTGACATAGACTATTGCTTAGGTTTTTTGTACCAATTCACTTTTTTTCAAAACCATTACAGATATTGCTTTGAAACTTACAACACTTATTAACCATCATAACATCCATCAACAGAAAAGAGTACATAATTCTGTCAATTTTTTTTTAAAGAATTATGGTCCTTTTCCGACTTAGAATTTTAGTTTAAGTTTTTCGTACCACCCCAATTATTTTCAAAACCATTAGAGATATAGCTTACACACTTACACTACTTATTTACCATCATTACCTCCATCCACAAACAAGAGAACATAAATCTGTCAAGTTTTTTTTTAAAGAATCATGGCCCTCTTTCGATTTAGAATTTTGGTTGAGTTATTCATACCAAATTACTTTTTTTCAAAACAATTAGAGATATAGCTTAAACACTTACACGATCTTTTTACTATCAAAACCGCCACCAACAGGCAATAGTGCATAATTCAGTGAAGGTTTTTGTAAGAATAATGACCCTTTAACGAGTAATTGCTGTTTTCTGTACCACCCAAAATAGTTTTGTTTTATTGGCAAGCACGAAAAAGTCGAGCATGCTGTCCTCTGACAGCTCTTGTTTCATTTGCAAGAATGTTTTCAAAAGTCCGTCTACTGTAGAGGTGTCAGAAAGCGTCTACATGTGTGAAATGGCTAAGTCCCCAAAAAAGCTAGGCGCGGCTCCAGCGTAACTCCATACTCACTTTTGGCTTCATCCTTGCCGCCCAAAAAGGATTTCAGTTCATCTAGAGTTACGTCTCCTGATTTGTTCGTGTCGGCTGCATCAAAGAAATCTGACAGGTCTCGACTGAAATACATCAACTTGTGGGTGTAAAACGTGCAAGGTTGTATTACTACCGTTTTGTTAACTCTTTCAGCGCCGAATTGTTTAATGTAGACTCTCCCATGTTCGAACTCGGACGACTCTATTTTCATGTTATAGGAATTTTTGAATATTTTTATAACTCACAGCCAAACAATGCAGATTTTAGGTGAGACAGCTCGTTACGAGCTGACTCTGAAATCGAACGGGACTAAATAAGATCGGCTATCGTATAAACCAAAAACATATTAAATAACAGCTACCTTTTCGGTAAATGGTTTAGTTTTACAAAGTGTAACGATGTCTGATAAGAAATCTTGTGGAAACGGATTGTGAAATTATATGACATTTTTAAATTGTAGATTGCTATCATGCAATTCTAGTGATCGGTGTTTATAATTATTTAATCCACAAGATACGAAAGAGGACATTCGGAACTTTGCGACCAACATTGAATCAGATCAGCACGCGCATCTGAACATTTAATTATTCTCCAGTTTATCTTGAAAACATCTTTGGAGTCTCCTGAGAAGAGCTATGACCAAAGACCTAATGTCTTTTGTTCAAATTTTCCATTTATGTTTCGACATATGCGGAAAAGACACACTGTTGTTCTAAAGGTGATTCGTTCTGTAGAGGTATCGTTTCAAGGGTGTTCACTTAATAAATATAAATCGTCCCGCGAGAAAACCAACATTGTACTTATATAAATGAATTAAAACATATGAGCCGTTCCACCAGAAAACCAACAGTGTTGACTCGGCGTAAAGTATCGACCCATATCAGCCTTAGCATGCCGCGCAGGCTTACCCGGACAGACACTTTTCGCCTCCTGTGTATTTTCTGTTTCAGGGATTATTACTCTATACCTCTATCCCCTGAGACGAAATTAATCGACTCGGATCAGTCTGCGCGGACTGCGCAGGCGGATCTGGTCGAAACATAACGCAGAGGTCACAATGTTGGTTTTCTCGCGAGATGGCTCATATTGCAAAAAAACTAAAGACAGTCTTCATGTGACGTGGGGCCTATTTGTTTACCCTTTACCTCATATGACAATTCTGCAGCAGACGACTTTGAACATATTTTGTCAAAAAATAGAAATCTCTATAAGTAAATGGATAACCTATGACTGAAAGTAGAAAACATTGTGGCAAAAGGAGAAATTGATCGTTTTGAGCAATTTCTTCAATTGACACTATGTTTTCAAAAAGCCGTCTGCTGCAGAGGCGTCATGAAGCGTCTATATAAGGTAAAGTGTTTGCCGTATTAATATTGTCGTACCTTCTTGGTGTTTTGAGAACTTGCTCCAGAAACTCTTCTTCAGTGATAAAGTTATCTCCATCTTTGTCTATATCTACAAATATTTTCTGCAAAAAGGTGAACAAAAATAGAAAGAAATATAAGTGCAGATCTACTAAAAACGAAGCCCGGTTTCATAAAGTGTGATTATCGAAAATGAATAATTTCTGATATATCATACATTACAAAAAAACAAATGATAACAAGATACAGCAAACGACAAAAGGACTGTAAACGAACATACTCTGTCTTAGTTGGTGTATATATGAGCTATCCCGCGAGAAAACAAATTGTGTGGGCTCTGCGTAAAGTATCGATCCGGATCAGCCTAAGCATGCCGTGCAGGCCATCCCGGACAGACACTTTTCGCCTCCTGTAGATTTTCTATTTCAGGAATCACTATTCTATACCTCTTCCCCCTCATACGGAATGTGTCGGCCCGGATTAGCCTGCGCAGATTGCGTAGGCTAATCTGGGTCGATACATTACGCAGAGGCCATTATGTTGGTGTTTTTCACGGAACGGCTCATATTATGTTGCGTTCGAATCCCATTTCTAGAATGAGGTACGCGAAAAGCAACCGTATGGTATTTGAGACCAGGATCAGATCAACAAGCGCACCCACGCATCCTGATCTGCCTTTGCGCTGTCAATCAATGGGACGTAGACTGTGTGGAGTCATCAATTATTTAAATGAATAAAAGGTCCACAGGGCCGTTGTGCCAATTACAATAGATAAACAATAACGTTTTGAACATCGATAGAATATAACTTAAACTTGATACAGTAACATATGTATAAAGTCGCAATTTAAGATTACCATTTACTATTTAACTATATTCAAGACCTATTTCACCATTTACAGAGATTTTCCGTATCTTTTTTTTCGATTGATTGAACAATGTTTTAGTCATCTTACGGCGGCCTGTTCAACTACCGATGTGTTTCTGTCGTTTTGGAGTTTGAATTCACAACCCCTTTACCACAGTCTGCGTCGCTACCGACTGAACAGAATCATTGTATGTTGGAACTAGTTTTAAGCTTGTGACTATTTAACACGGGTCATGTTTAAATAAAAGTAATGAAATGATAAACTTGTCATGTTGGCTTCAAGTGTGTGGTCTTGATGTCTGTTCGAGCACATTCTAACCAGAGCCTTCACTGTTCTTTCTTGTGTAATATAGTATTTAATGCAACATTTGACAACAGAGCAAGAAGGGCATCCCCATTAGTTTTACGACAATGTAACGTTAACTGATATCAAGCCGGATACATAATCATAAACACAAACGCCAGGAATCCGTAGTGACCGAGTGGTTAGCGTCGGGAATAAGGCGCCTGGCGTCCTGGGTTCAGTTCCCTGTCGCGGCGCAATGGTTATGGTGCAGTGCCCTTAGATATGGTATATATGTTCTGGCCTAGATTTGGTTTGTTTACCCAGGGATGGATCATGAATAAGTGAACTGTCGCCGTGAAATAACTTAAATAATGTTGAAAACGGCGTAAAACCCCAATAAACACGCGTTTCAAATGTATAAATAATACTTACAGCCACTTCGTATCCTTTACCAGCCATGGCATCCCGTAATTCAATTGGTGTTATTTTACCATCAGCTCCGGCAATGGCGTCGAATACCATTTTAGCTTGTTCTCTTGATGGGCAGGACATGTTTACTGTGCTGCAAGAGATGGACAGAATTTTTAATAATAAACCCTTATCCTGCTTCGCTCCTGCAAGTTATATCATTAGCCCAAAGTTTCTGATATTATCTTGCACATTTAAGGCGATATGTATGCTCAAAATTTAAAAAGGATTAGCGAATCATGCAGAGGATGTATGTGCAGGATTATATGGGTCTATATTGTTCGCAAATCGAGGGCTTCATGCAAAACGGTTGTAACTACATTTTGATCAAGATGTAGTTACAACCGTTTTGCATGAAACCATCGATATCACATTCACATTCACGTCGCGCGAAAACCGACATTCGGGGTCTCTTGAAAATAATGGCGATTACAACCAAGTGAATACTGTTATAGTTTTCAAAAACAGTTCTCTATGGTTCTCTTATATACTAGGACGACTGATTTAGGAGCCGGGTATATCATGATCAGACTGCGCGGTCGCATAGACGCAATGTCCCGAACATCGGTGTTCGTGTGACGTGTTTAAACTGTACAGTGTTACATGGTAATCAGAGAATCCACTGTGGTCGAGTGGTTAGCGTCGGGGATTTTGAAACCGGGTGTCCCGGGTTCGATCCCCAGTCGCGACACTACGGTCATAGTGGAGTGCCTTTGGGCAAGGCACATTTTCTAGCCTAGTACTGGTTTGTTTACCCAGGGATCATGAATAAGTGAACTGTCGCCGTGATATAACTGAAATAATGTTGAAAGAGGCGTAAAATCCCAATAAATAAATAAATACATGGTAATCATTTCTATGGAAAAAATGCAATGTCAATCGTTATACTGCATGATATATCCTTATAAAACTGTTCTAACATAAACACAAACTAACAACGTTAAAATAATCCTCGCATATGAATCACCCAGTCTTATTTGCTAAGTTACTCGACACTCCCGCCGAAATATGCAATATAAACGATCGCCATTATATATATAGCCCGGGACACCCAACTATGGTTTAATGAATTCACTGATACAGGTATGCAGGTAGTTATTTATACCTTACACGCTCCTTGTAAACTCGTATGTAATTGAGAAAACTATCAAACTTGTGTATTTCTTAAATCGCAGTGGTGAACTGTGATTGCACTTTCGTGTATGGTTAGATATATGATAACACAGAAGTCTCTCAAACGATAAACTCTTTTCATGGTTTGCTATTTTCGAAAAACATATTGATGAATATAATATATAAAAGATCGGGAGTGAACAACTTAAGTACATAGTTGAAAGTATCGTGAGAAAGGGAGAAAAATTATATGGTATTTTCTCAACAACATGTTCAGAAGTCGTCCGCCGTTGCGGGGACTTTATTGGTGGTTATAACACATTGTGATAGCATGACAAATGATGTAAAACCGGACATGTGCCCGAGGTGCTGCATGTGTCGAATGATTCATGAATCATTTCATGAATTTCGTGTATTTCCCCGCAGGCCCCAGACTCCGACTACGAAAAGTGTTCCTTTGCTCATTTGACCCTTTCCTACTTGCATACGCATCTACAGCAGATGACGTTTGAAAACATTATTGCAAAGGGGGAAATTGCGTAATACGAACAATTTCTCACTTTGTCACTCATTTCAGTAATGACACTTTGATATATAAATGCTTTCAAAGTCGTCTGCTACAGGTTTGTTGAAAATGGGATATAAACGAGTTGTTATGTGGTTGCACTGACGATAATGAAAACCTAGTGAAAAAAGAAAATCATGTAAACCTTTTTACGGCCGAATTTAACAAAGTCAACTCATCCATGTTGAAAATTGGACCAGTTTTAGTATAACACGAACTTTAGTCAAATGTAATTTCAAAGTGGCAAACAATGCAGATTTTAGGAAAGACAGCTCGTTACGACCTGGCCCACCTGAATCTGCATTGTTTGCAAACAACTTTAATTGTCTTTGGCAGCGAAAGAGTTCAAGTTTGGCATTTTCTTAGTTTCTTCAATGTTATCAAATCCATATTGAGAATTTATTTCCAGTTACTTTCTAAATGTTACATTTTATAATCCGATAATTTGAAAACTGAAGATTCTAAAAATAGCTTCTTCAATATTGTTTAACTCTGTATGGATGCTTTATTTCCAATTATGTTACATTTTCTTTTCAAATGTTTTAAGAAGATGACAGCTCTTTAATGAATTATCGGGTAAACGGCTGTCCAATAACAGTTTAATATCATGTAGATAAGTTATACAACTTTATTTTTCATGAATTATGCACATTGCTATGCCTCTGAGATATTGAGCATTGATCCGTATGCATGTATAAAGTATTCCATTTCTAAACAACATTTTAGACAACGATCAAACCGCATTCACATGATATTCAAATTTTATCTTCGTCATACGAAAATCAACCTTCGGCAGTTTTACAATCAATAACGATTAAGATTCGATTGAATAGTTGTATGTAGTCTTTTAGGCGTGGTTATGACTGTTATATTCATGCTTAAACCTTTGCCACAAACAAAGTAATTATTTGTAGCAGATGATTCTGAAAAATGTGTAAATAATATCCGTAAATGAAAGTTTACTTATTAAATGGATGGAGTAGAAAACAATGTGGCAATAGGAGAAATTGCTCATAATGTGTTCAAAGGTCGTCTGCTACAGATGCGACACAATACGTCTGCATGTGATAAAGGGTTAAACAGTTTTATCTTTAGAGAGAGGACCATGAAGTCCCGGATCAGACAGTAGTTTCGTTATCTTTTAATTAGTGTACGATTTGAATTAACTGCCCCTGTGGCTTTGGGCCGCTCAGTAAGAATGGCAGCCACAGTCTGAACCTTGTCGGAATCGTAAGAGCCGGCTAAATGGATCCGGGCCCGTATTCACCAAACTTTTTAATTTAGATTTTTGACTAAATCTAAATCTAAATATTTAGTCTGATTTACAATTTAGACGCGTTGGTGAATACGGACCAAATCTAAATCGACGTAATTTAGTCAGATAATTTAGATTTAGTCCGAAAATCGAATTTAGATCGGTTGGTGAATACGGGCCCCGAACGATTAAAGTTAATCCAACTCTTGAGTTCCAGCAGGTTGGATTATATACTTTACATATGTTTTATCTTGATGTAAATATAAGATGTTCGTCCAATATCATCTGTCCTGTCCGCCACGATATGACATTAAATGTCGCAAGCCGCGCGTAAAACGAAAACACATTAAACAAATAATGAGTGAGTGAGCTTATTGGCTGTGGATTGTGATGTTTTAAACAGAACAGAAATTTTATTTTCAACTTAAGCATATACAGCTCATGGTTGATATTCACAAATATACATACATAAATGGTTAAGACAATGAAATAGTTGAGAAATAGTACTTAAATAAGTTAAATAAATTAAATAAGCTTAAATAAGTTTAAAATCAAGTTTATATGCATATGTATAAATACACATATATACACAAGTAATTATGTAATTATATATATATACATATACCCATACACATACTTACATATATATATATATTAATTTCAATATGAAATCAATTATATCAAGAAAGAAAGTGGGACTGTTAACGCCCGTCTAATAAGGATGCTTTTTATTTTCAAATAGAGAGTTTTCTCATCTCAAAAGCCTTGAGGCAAAATGACGCCAGATTACATAAATATTTTTTTCTTTCTGTGTTTAAGAGTTCTATGAACTTGTACATACTTGGACGTTGTGCGTAATAGCCGGATAAAAGTCGAACAAAAACACCGTACAGTTACATGTATAATGATATTGATTTTCTTTTTAGAAACTTAACTCTTTCAGCGCCAAAGGCAATATTGATGTTTTTGCAAACAATACTGATTCAGGTGAGCCAGCTCGTAACGAGCCCAATTTTGAACATAGAAGAGTCTACTTTAAACAATTCGGCGCTGAAATAGTTAATAACATTTATCATTACCTCAAAATACGCATTTTGATTAACTATATCAGCTTATTATCAAGATTAAAATGATATATTATAATAATTAATCAAATATTAAATGATAACAATCTAAATGGTTAAATACATCAAGCAATAAAAATCAGTAATTATACACTTACCTTGGTGACTTCAACAACCTTTGTTCGGGAAACTTTCACTTAGCAGTGATATTAAATGACTTTGAAAGTAGACTAATAAATTGTCTGAAAGGATGGACCCTGTCAGTTTCACGTTCACTGCGCATAACTTGGCGCAGTCAGTTAATAGTGAAATTTATCAACATCAAAAGTTAGTATGAGACACGCCCACTCGAGACACTTACTTATGTACACAGCTTTACCCTTTACAATAAACAACACGTCAACAGTAGCGGACGACTGTAAAAACATATTGGCAAAAGTATTGAAAAGAACGTATACTTATTAAATAGCGTTGAGCACATGGTAAAAAGAGAAATAACTTATTATATGCAATTCCATCTGCTGCCATTTATTATTTCAAATAATGTCATCATATTGCGCTTAAATGAGTTTGCATGTGGGGAAGGGTTAATTCTTAATTGATATGTATAACTTGACAATGTTAACCTGATACTAACCTTATATAGTATCATGACATGTAATTCTACACGTAATTCATAGTTTATATAAATTACCTTATGGCCATGTCAAAACAAAACCAACATTCAAAGTTTTGCGATCATGAAAGTTCCTGACCAGCCTACGCATATGCGCATTCCGATCAGGATCTTCTTTCTTCGTTATCTAGTCATGCAAGTATCTTGGAAGCCTCCCTAGAAAGACGATGACAAAAAACTGACTACGCACGTATAATCGGTATATCAGTGTCTTCGCAGGTCAACTTTCCCATGACGTGGTCCATCCTATCCAATAACGCATATACTATAGTATTCAGAAAACAAATCACACAAGTGATGATTTGTTTGATTTTAATTAAACACCGTATTCTACATTTGTTCAGATAAATTAAGGCGGCCAGTTCACCTGCCCATGCGTTTCCTGGCTTTCTCACAACTGTTTTCTGTTCAACAGTCATTCAAAGCAACTGGCTACTTTTCCACTTAAATTGTTTACGGTTGAAGACGATTGACGCTTGACGTTTATCAAACGTTTAATGGAATGTTTGTCGAGATTGGGTTCGAACTCACAACCCCTGGACTGACAGCCCACGTCGCTACCGACTGAGTTACTGTGGCTCGGCTGAATATAAATGGACACGTCAACGTCGTCCAAATGGGTCACGGGAATGTTTATACTGTGAATTAATTAACATTTACTAATTAAGTCATGAATGTTTCCATTAAGGTGTGTGCATGAGTCAGTTTCTCATGTTACAAATATCGGACAGACAAAACACAGTTATAAAGAAAATCACCCAATGAGCCCAGCCCGTCCACGGGAACATGTCCATGTTGGCTTGGGAACAGTGTAGAGCTATATCAGTATACACGTCCGCACATTCTGATCGATATCTACACGGATAACATACTACTTACATAAGCTTGGTATAATTTATGTCAACTTGTGTAGACTTTGACGGAGCAGATGTGCAGGCTGTTCTGAACATATAATATTAAGAATTACAAATTCTCTGTGGTACGTAGTAAAGCAGAGAATGCTTGTCTTAACACGGTAAACACACAAAGGGTTATTGTGTATTGTAGTTGCACGGGATGTGCTGCACGGGATGTGCGCTCGGGTATGAGTATATATAAGGTAGTTATAGGGCGTGTTTGTCAGTTCCACGCTAGACTTCGCTCGTTAGACTGCTTACACAGAATGCTATTCGATTATTTGAAAGTTATATTGCTTCACACATTAAACTAGGTTGAGTTCCGACAGCCATATTTCCCTAGGGGTATTCTGAGAAACACTGGTTGTTTCGCGCATGCCACGGATGCACGGTTCCTCTTTAAAAAAAGGGGTTTTACGTGGGCGGCCAGGACCCTTCTGATGGGAGATACATGTATGTGAAGCTTGCTAAATGAAAATTACTTAAGTACAAGATATAATGTCATAACCTAAGTTGGTGGATTGGGTTAACCGTAATACATGTAAATTTATGTATATATGCACGCGCTGTTTGCGCATATTGGTCGCTCTGTCTAACAATAAAGCGCTCGTCTGGGCCGTTGCAAAGAAGGTGTTGTTTTGTATTTGAGAAGGTGTTCAGACATGTCATATTGTACCTTCTTCAATGGTCGGAAGTTTATCGTGATATTATTCTCCTTGTTGCTTACTAAGGTAGGAAGAATGTCATTCGGCTCGGTGTTTTCCATACGAGGTCGGTTTTTTAATTAAAAGTATAAAGGCTCGCCGTTTTCCATACCAGGTCCGTTTTAATAACAGTATATGGGCTTGCCGAATTCCGTACGAGGTCGGTTTGTTTTAATAACAGTATATGGGCTTGCCGATTTTCGTTCGAGGTCGGTTTGCAATCAAATTCGTAAGAGATCAGTATTAGCCGTGACCTTATCGTGTCCGCTGGAAATAACCGACAACCCGGCGAACAAAGCCGCTCTCTAACGACCTCGGACGAAATCGCTGCGCCCATTAGTAAGGCATAACTTATATCTAGGTCACATTTCCGTACGATGTCCGTACGATTAATACAATCGTAAGATTTCTCCAACTTGTAAAATCCGTACTGTTTCTGTACAAACGTAGCTTTTGGTCACAGTCCCGTACGATCTTTTGGAGAATGCAATCTTAGGATATCCGTACAGACATCGCAGACAAGTCGTGCGGAACTCACAAGGAGCTCGCTCGGACGTACCTCGTACGATGCACGTGTGTTCGTACGGTGTCCGTTACACAAGAATAAACCAGTTCGGTATCTTAAGAGTTCTTATTTCTGAGATGCTGTGGTGTAATTGCCATCCCGTACCACGCATCGACAGTACTTTTCCGTACAGGGCCTTTGCGAGATGCTCACGACTTCGAAAATGTCTACGAGCTCAGCGAGAACTCGGGAGCTCAGTGAAACATTTTGACCGAGTGTCCGAGTTCTCTACGAGTACACAAGATCAGTACGATGCTCGCAATAGTCAACGATGTCAGTACCCACTCCGTGAGATTTTCCAAATTTCGGCTGAAAACCTACTCGTACGGAGCTCGTAGCGTGGAGGTGACAGGGCGCTATGGGGCGTTCTCACCGCCGATCTGAGTACCTCGATCAGACTCAATCATGCGGTCGTGAAATGATCGCCCTCGGTCTGCTGGGGGGTCCCTCTCGGTCTGCAGCGGTCTACCTTGGTCGGTAGCGGTCGGGGTTTCTACATGGATTTTGTTGACATGTCAAAAACATCCGTGTAGCGCTCGAGAAGCCAGGCGGTCTGGAAGCGGTCTGAAATACATCTTGTAGCACTCTGGTAAACTCGTGCATACTGGTGTACAAGGTCTAGTTCATCGGGAAGACATCTAGTCATCCGATCTGTACTCGATCAACTAGACCTGTATACGACATGTACTCGATCGTGTACAACCCCAATCAGATGCATTTACTTGACCAACTCGATAATTTGCAGACCGCATCCGAACTCTACTCGAACATACAAGGTTTCTACCCGATCATACCAGATCATACCCGACCGCCTCGATATTCTATTCAAGGATCAAGGTCAAGGTCACAGCGGGCACTTTGGCGGGTTTTTTATAACTGGCCTGGATTCCATAGAAGCAATATCGAATACAACTACTGAATCCCGAACAAATTACTACAGTTTTATACCTAGTCTGCTGCTATCGTGCAGCGATCGTCCCGATCGTACATGGTCGGGTATAAGTCAGGTAGAGGTCGGGTAAGGTCGAAGAAAAGTCGGGCTTGTCGTTTTAATCGGGTAGACATCGGGAAGGGGTCGGGAAGGTCGAGTATAGGTCAAGTAGAAGTCGGGATGAGTGTCAGCAAGTGGTCTTGAAGTAGTCTGGAAGGGTCTTGAGTTGATCTAGTATCGTCCATTAAAGGTCTGGTAGAGGTCCCCTTCGGTTGTGTAAACCCCCCGATCAAACACCTGGTCGAGATTGGTCGCGGAATTTGGCCGGTCGGGCAGATCGAGGTACACAGATCGGAGGTGAAAACGCACCATAATATGGGGCGTTCTCACCGCCGATCTGAGTACCTCGATCAAACTCGATCATGCGGTCGTGAAATTATCTCCCTCGGTCTGTAGGGGAGTATTTAAACATACTATAGCAGGTTTATTATAAAATGGACACAGTGTGATGGGTTTTCATACATATCATAATTCAGTTCACAGGGTTTTTTCTGTAATGAAAGTCATAATGTCACAATAAAATAAAACAAAACATATAGTCTTGTCTGTCAAACACCCAAAACAAAACGTGAATGGCACAATAAGAAGCCGTATTTACCTTTAATTTTTTTTTCGGTTATTGTCAAAAAGATGTTCTTTACGTGTTATACCTTGTAAAAGTTAGATTTAGCATAAATCATCCGATTCAATAACACGGGTGTAAGTTAAAAACTTGTTTCAGAAACATGTGAATATAATATGTTTCGTAAAGCGGAATGTTTATTCTGTTACGATTAGACGGAATTTACTGAATACCCATTATTTACAGTCATCTTACGATGTGAAATCTAGTTATCAAGGTGAATATGCAGTTGTGTTAACCCTTTCCCTCATATAGACGCTTTATGACGCCTCTGCAGCAGACGCCTTTTTGAAAACATAGTGACAAAAGAAGAAATTGCACAAAACGTGCAATTTCTCCTTTTGCCACAATGTTTTCCTCTTTTTGTCATAGGTTATCCATTCAATTATGGAAATTTTCTATGTTTTGACAAAATACGTTCAAAGTCGTCTGCTGCAGAATTGTCGTATGAGGGAAAGCGTTAAAAGAATTCGAAAACATGCTTGGGGTATGCTGTTTCTTTGGACAATTTACAAGTTGGTATTTCTAAACAGTTTAGGTTCAGATCAGTTTAAACATCTGATCCGTATTTTTCAGTAACCACGCAAGTTGACAGAAGCTTGTACCAAGATAATGTTATTAATTAGTGAACAGTGTATAACCTGAAAAAAAAGCCAGGTTGTACCTTGTTCAATGGACGGTCTGATTTTATCACGTGAGTGTAACATATTTGAATCCTTTGCTTAACAGCATCACTCCGTCTTCTTAATCAGTACGCCAATTTACCTTGAAAAGAACTTATCAGACACATGCAGAGTATTGTGCAAATATACACCTATTCTATTCTATTATATTAGTAGATAGTTTAATAAATAACCCTTCGACTGCTGACAACGATTGTGTGAAGCCCGTGTCACCAGTTTAGGGCCAGGCGTTTGGCTGCTCAATTCAACAAGTGTTCTTGATAATTCTAGATATGGCTATAGACTCTTCCAAAGGCAATCCTGGACAAGTCGATTTTAAAGGAACAGCATTGGATGGGTCAAACGAATCCGCTTCAGGTGCAGGAGATTGAGAGTTCGACTCCCAGTTGCGTCAGTTTTGGTTCTGTTCTAGTATGGCCGGTAAGTGAGTCGCTAGCTAGTTTAAAAGTTGTATAGGCTTCCTGGCATAACAGACGGGATTCGGGCTGACAAATAAGGGAGACAATTTCCAAACAAATACTTCGATGCGATTAAATCAGCTAATTGTATTAATGTTCTTTATAAGATCGTTTTATATGTCCCTTTTTCAAAAGACACACCTCTTTGTAACTGATGACTTGGTTGTATACTATATATACAATACGTCGGTAAGGCGTTTAAATTGGAACGGTAACTGAGAATGCTGAATATGCTTGATAGAGTTACATCCCTTTGTCCGTATTATTATACTACCATACCATAAGCTTTATAGAAATTTCTTTTTCTTTCGAAAACAGAAAAGAAAATGAAAATCAGAATATTTCAAAGAGACCAAAATGAAAACTAAACTTAATAAACTAAGACTTGTTTAGTAACCCAGTTTACTTGAGTAGTAGAAGTCTACTAAACTATAGAAGCGTCGACTGTTGATTTGGGACCTATTGACTCTCAGTGTTCGTCGTAACGGGAACTTATAAACCTTCCCCACATACAAACACATCGTCAGCAGACGACTTTGAAATAATCTGGGCAAAACATAAACAGAATTTATAAATGAAGGAATATTAAACATTTGAAAATATAAGTACTTAGATAGCGTCCTTATGTTGCAAAAAGGTTAAGTTATTTTTGCGTAAAACTAGTTTGGTTACAGTTCTGGTTAGTGGTGAAAATATGCATCTATGACTAAGTTACGTGTAGATGGACCGCTCTGACGATAGTGTACGGAAGAACTCTGTCACAAGACGAGTGAATATCGCGGACTATGTTTGGAACCGGATGTTGGACAATTCATTCTGGCATTTATCCCTAGCAGACAATAACATTTTGCGGGTGTTGAGTGCAAATCCGTCCAAAATAACGGCATATTTCTTACTCGGGTGTCATTAGCACTTTTACACAACTGCTTAGTTCTTTAGGTAGAATGCTCTTTTCAGACCAACTGATATTTATTTGATTAGAAATACAATGGAAGTAAGTGTATTTCACTTCAACACAATATCTGTATGAATGATCAGAAACCCGTATCGACTAGTCAATGTCCTTAAGTTCTAAATGTTACATCCAAATTCCATGCGCAAATTCCGTAAATTTGCATGTGTAGTATATTGTCTGACAGTTGAAAGGTAGCGATTTCAGACAGAGATGTACACGTAATAGTTAAGTAGACTACGGGATTTTTATAATAACGGTTAAACGGACAAATTTACAGGAGTATCTATCCGGCAACAACAGATTTGTCATCAAAACCTGTCGATTATTGTTAAAAAAAAAACGTGGTCCGAAAACCCCACTTTGTGTAACAGAACTTTGATAAACTTCTTTTACTCAGATACTACATTAATATGTTATCCTTTCCCACATGTAGACGTACTTTAGACGCCTCTGCAGTATACGACTTTTGAAAATAATTTGACAAAAGGAGAAATTACTCATAATGAGCAGTTTTCCGATTTACCACAATATGTTCTAAAGACAGTTTTCATATTTTTGACAAAAATGTTCAAAGATGTCTGCTGCAGATTAGTTGTTTGTGGGAAAATGTGTCGTATATGGAAAGGGTTAAACAGTTTACCTGCTACAGTACAATTATCACAGCTGATACAACACATGCGTCTAGAAAACAATGTGAAAACTGTAGAAACGAACAATTTCCCCCTTTCCTTCAATGTTTTCAATTGGCGATAAAAAATACACCTACATAATTCAGGATGTCTCTAAACCTACATAATTCAGGATGTCTCTAAACCTACATAATTCAGGATGTCTCTAAACCTACATAATTCAGTATGTCTCTATGATGTTTTCACAGCAAATGCAAATGAACCTTGTCTCACGAAGACCGACCTTTCGGACATTACGACCAGCAAAAGTCAATGGCAATCACAATAATTGTATTTGCTTAAAGACCGCAGGCCCATACAAAGTACATATTAAACAATTTCAAAACGGCAGTTAGTGTAGGCATACTTGTAATACTTGACATTTTCCCCATAATCTAAGAAGGATTTTATAGTCTAGACAACTGGAAATCTAGAATGTACATTTTGCACAAATAAATATTGTGGGAAAAGGAGAATAAGCATTACTGCAAGTTCACCCTTGACAACCATAAGCTCTAATTTGTATGCGTTATAAATGTTTGGGTTATATATATATTCACATTGTATACTCAATTTCAAAGTGTTCTATTTCTCCATTACGACCACCCCAAGTCAAGATCAACACGTTCCATATGGTACTAGACTTCACAGACACCAACTTGTACATTTTCGTACGTACAGGTTCATATATAATTTGAAAGTGGGTGCTTTGCTAGTGGTATTCCAGTGGTTTAGACACTGGACTGTCCATTAAGAGGTCTGGGGTTTAAATCCCCAACCGGGTTCTGGAAATTTAAGGGGTGCTTTTAAGCGTCTCCCACTTAACTATAGGTCATGTACTGGTCCTTTCCAGGAAAAATGACCTCGCGTGTATCGGTGCTATACACCGGTCACTTAAAAGAACCAAGGGAGATTTTTAGAAAGAGCTAGGGTACCCCATGTATCTAACTTTGTCTGCTCGCCAAATAAGTAATTCTGCACGGCGAGGGTAAGTAAAAGCTAACACATCTAGCGAGACTCGCCAAATAGTTAATTCTGCACGGCGAGGGTAAGTAACTACCAGAACTAGTATCGCCTTTCGCGTCTCATTTATGTGTTTTAACCCTTTCCCACATACAGGCGCATTCTTACGTATCTGCAGCAGATAACTATTTAAAACATTGTGACAAAAGGAGAAATTGCTTGTGATGAGCCATGTTTTCCTTTTGCCACAATGTTTTCAACTCTTTTTACAAATTAAACCTTTATTACTGGAGATTGTTATGTTTTTGCCAATATCTTTTCAAATTCGTTTGCTGCAGATTTGTTGTAAGTGGGAAAGGGTTAATTCAGGACAATAACTAGTATGGGGACGCGTTAAGATATCAAATTGGGGTGGGCCGAGTGTCAGACGACATATCATCCTCTAGGACATCGGACGTCTTGTCCTTTAGGAGTGTATCGTGAGTAACAATGGACAAATCAAATAACATTTATGGTTACAGTTGACATGTTACAGCTAACAGTGTGTGATTTATAGTGTTACTAGCCACTTTCTCGGTGGACTGCGGTCGACATTTCTTTCGTCCGAATGCATGTTTAGTGTTTGCTTCTTTGTTTTTTCTCAATTTTCACACAAAAACCTTTTACTGTAGGTGCAATTGGGATGAAAAAACAGAGTATTTTTTATCTATATATTTAACAGTTATTATTTTATAGTATTTGTCAATAGTGGTCCCATAGTCAAGCGTATGACCATCTTCAAATCATCTGCCTTTACTTTTTCTTTGTAAATATCTTGAGGAAAACATCAAACACTTATATAATTAGACATATTGGAATATTAATAAGATTATATTCTCCTACAGATTAAATTTTCAAAAAGTATTGCCATCAATGCGTGCTATCTTTTACACGATAGAAAACAAAAGATACCTTAAACTCACGATATTTTCATTTTAATAACTATCTTTAATTGAATAAAAATGATAATTATGTAAGGTCATGATAAACAATGTAAGAAACTGAGTGAAGAAAATAGATTTCTTTTATATAAGCCGACATTCATCAACAAACTGTTAATAAATATCAAAATGATCTTTTCTTAAATATTACCGCGCAATATATTATTTTTTATTTTTGACATATTTCACAATTTTGCTCAAATTTTGATATACACATTTAAAAAAGAACAACACTGGGATAGGTAGGCATTTATACATATACGTATCGAAACAATTGATACACATAAAACACATATCTGAAACCACGGAAGGCGAATATAGGTCTTATTGCATTTGCGTACAATGACGATTCGTGTGAAGATGTGGTAAATTCTAAACAGAGTGTCTGTCCTCTGTCGTCTACCGTATTATTAGGAATACGCAAATATATAAATATTGGTGAACAAATATAATCCAACGGCGCTTTTCAAAACAATAACAGTAAGGCATTTGCGACAAATGTATATGCAGATCAGCCAGCACATCTGCACATCTGGTTCTGCACTGCAAAGAAACTGTCATAAAGCAGTGTAATTTAGATCCTTTATAATAAAACCTCTGGTAGTCTTTTTTCTACGAGTGTAATAACTACGTTAGCGTTGGTTTTTCTGAATCGCCGCCAAATGATATCTCCCATGATTGTTTCCTTAAACAATCCATTACACTGTGTTTATAATGCGAGGAATGTACAAGACGAGGAATGTACAAGACTGTATATGTTACATATTCACGTCTCCTATCCGTAACTATATCATCAGATTCAATAAAAGTAACCATAACTCTTTCGATGTCACAACCATAAACAACATACTATTAATAGTGTTATGGCAACCGTTTTTAATAAGTCATTGTACATCGTAATTTCCGGAGATGTAAAAACCATCCGAGCGTAAATGAGCATGACAGCTGGTCGGACGAATCAATTAGTGAAGACACGATCAGTACAGAGGTCACCCGAAAAACTAGATTTTTGAAAAGATATATTTTATACAAATGTCATCGCGGACGACAGCGACGTCACGTAAACGGGATTTTCCTGTTTCAATGATCACGTTTTTCGGAACAATAATCACTTCATTACATGTAATGTACAACATATCATTTTGGAGTTAACATCAATATGCTTAAGTTGGAAGTTAAAGGATTTTTGTGTTTTTTATGATTTGACAACATTATTTCATGCGATTTCGGTAATGGATTGGATTTATTATTAGATGCCTGTGTATTATGGAGAAATAACATTGGATTATACTCTTATACTACCCACTGTTTCAAACAGTGATTGTTATTTATGGATAAGTTACACTGTCTCTTTGTCTTTCAACCAGGCCCAAAACTAGAAAACTCGAAACGTTCCCAACTCAGAAACGTTCTTCGTACTCAGAATTCATGCTCACAGGAGAACAGTTTCAATTCGTTCACAGATGCGAACTATAAAACACGTTGAGAACGTTTTCCACATCAAAACGAACTCAACTGAAACGTTCTCCAAACTGTGTATAGTTCCGACTTTTCGTACTCGGTACTCAGGTTGAGCATGGATAACGTTTTAAAAGTGTTATAGTTTCTGGGTCAGGTCGTTTGTAAGTAAACGTATGAAATATACCAAACAATTATTTGTTTAGATGTGAGACTACTTGATATATATAGTTTTATTCGTGAACACAAACATAGATAGTTTCACCCGTAAGAATTACACTCTTGTTCCTCATGTTGTAAGACTTTAACATTGGTAGTAATGGCTGCCCTCATTGGAGCTAATGATTGTGGGTTAACATAACGACTGACTCGCTGGTGTCAGGATAAATGGACCAGATGTAGGCCTACTGGACACTTACCCAGCAAACTCCGTAATATAACTGAACTCTTTATTGAAAGCGGCGTAAAACACCAAACAATAATTCATTAAATCAATCCTCATTCGTTGACAATATATGTCGATGTTACATGGAAACAAAAACAATGTTCTCCAATGTTAGCATATTTTAAATAGTTTACACGGTTTATTTAAAGTAATAAATCTAAACTCGCATGCCTTCTGTTTAACTGTTTTATGTGCTTCAGAGGATTACAAGTTCCAATAATTTAAATTCATAGGGATTTTTTGTTTCCAAAATGCTGCGACATATAATATGTTTGAAAATGAATTACCATATTGAATGTAAAATCATAGAATAAAGATAAAAGAATTGAAATTAAAGGACTTGTTTCAGAGATTCATGTCAATTTTGAAATTGATTTTTCGGCGATAGCTGTTTAACCTCAGTTTTGACCTAGATGTTAAACAAATGATCTAGATTGTAGACCAATCAAATGTTGTATTTAATGAATAATGTCGAAGAAATAAAGGATATAAAACGTTTTGATTAGTTCATAGTTAAGTTGGCGATCCTACGAGAGGCAATAATAAGATGAAGTTTTAAAATAAAAGGTTTTGCATACTAATTTTAAATTGTTTTCCTTAAGAAATAAATTTCAGTGAAAATAATCAGTAAAACGTATGAAATATAATATTTAAGAGCAAAATATTAATTATTTTTGAACCATGATAAGTTTTCAGTTATTTATCGTCAATTGAAACTTATAAACTCGGAGCCTCGCGTAATCTCCAGTCACGTGGCGTATTTTCGGCCTTGATAATCTATTTATAGAAACTGAAGCTGGATGGAGATGGCCGATTAGCCTTTGTAAACACATAGAACCTTTCAAGTCAAATAATATGCGCATGTTCCATTTCTTAGTGTTTTCTCAATATTGATCGCCGTTTATCTTTTTTTAAAGATACTTCTTGTTTAATATAAAACAGAGAAATATGCATGAACCACATTTTGTGATTTGGGGGTCTTGTTGACATTCAGTAACGGGATCATAGAATTATGTTAATTGGCTGAAACTGATGTTTCTTGGTCAACATCAATGGGTATATTGGGTGCGTAAACCTATAACACAATGACCGAGTCGTCTCTTCAGTCCCCATATAGCTAGACATGGCGCAACTATTTACAAGCTTTAAGGTTTACTTAGAATAAGTTAACTATTTCACTGCATAGTTTTACAAAGGCGACTATTCCGTGTTGAAAGCCCCGAAAACCAGGAAACACAGTAGGTGAACTGGCTGTCGTGATATGAAAACAAATTGTTGAAAACGGCGTTCAACCCCATCCAATCAATCAATTAATCCTTATTGACAATTGGACAACATAATTTTTCGTTCAATAGGAAATATGGTAAAATGTATTGTCTATTGTATTTCAAGAAAAACAGCTCGCCACGAGCTGTCTCAATCGAATCTGCATTGTTTGTAAAAAGCAATTCATTGTCATTGACAGCGAAATAATTAATATGCTTGCCATCATGTGAGCCGTTCCATGAGAAAACCAACATCATGGACTCTGCGTAATGTATCGATCCAGATCAGCCTGCGCAGGCTAATCCGGTCCGACACATTCCGTCTCAGGGGGAAAGAATAATCATTCCTGAAACAGAAATTCTACAGGAGGCGAAAGGTGTCTGTCCGGGTTAGCCTGCATGGCATGCTTAGGCTGATCCGGGTCGATACTTTACAGAGTCCATGCTGTTGGTTTTCTCGTGGAAAGGCTCATATTATAACGGGTGATAATGGGACGGATTTAACATATCCCTTATACAGATAAATTTTAACACCATTGCAGAAGATTTTGGAATATATCATTAGAATTGGATAAAAACTATCGAAACTTCATTTTACCATAACATGTCCAATTTCAAAACAGACTATTCTACTACGCCAACTTTGGTCTTCTTAATGATACAAAATGCCACTACACGAGTATTCAGACATTCAAATGAACACTAGATTTAACGTATTGGCAAAATACTTACAATTTATTTTCGTAGCTTTGCTGATGAGATTGCGATGAGATAAACACGCCATGTCAGGCTAATCTTGGTTTATCATGTTCTTAAGTGTTGTTACAAGTCGCCTATGTAAGCATTATGACACTATCATAAATCATACACGATATAAAACTATTTTAAAAACACCAGGAATGTAGGCATTCATAACGTTGAATGGTAGTTACTTATTGAGGTTAAAATTAGTACAAGGAAGAGGAAATATCTTGTTCGCGTGGTCCTACAACGGACCAAGTGCATCTTATTAATTGTTTCTGTTATATTATATTTTCATAATTGTCTTTGTAACACGCAATGTATCAATCGAAATCTCGAATTAAATACCTGAAGGTGGGAGGTGTGGGTGTGTGGGTCACGTTGGTTCAGTGCTGATATAATACAATACAATACAATACAATACAAAATGTTTAATTGCATAAGAACAACAAGTTATATAGATCTAGTAAGTTTAACAAAAATCATAACAAAGACGATTGAAATTTCTGAAGAGGACCACCTATAACCATACATATATAACCCAACATTATTCTCATATTTATCTATACACATAATAAAAACACATTTGTAAATCATTATTAGCTGAGTGAGTATTGTAATTGTATAACTTTGTGATTGAGTGTGTTTAGTTTAAGTAAAATAGTATGTTGTTTTGTCGTTGTGATTGGTATTTGAGTGATTGCGATTCAGTCAGTGCGTATTGCGTATTATTAAGCTTCTTTGTATGTTATAACAATACAGTGGACTCGAACATGCGTTAACTCGAATTAACCGTTTGTCGAACCAATTCTTTGAACGGATCCGTCTTTTAAAAAAAAGCTAATCAGAAGTGCTACTGCGCTGTTAACTTTACATGATTTTATCACTGGCTTGACTATCATGATAAAATGAAATACGAAGTTGAAATTACATAAATGAATTAATCATTTATCGAGGGATCCTTCGAGCCCGTCGATAATTCGAAGTAATTTATGGATCCATTTCGACTTCGAGTTATGACGCGTCCACTGTACTTCAGAAACTGATTCCAGTCTTAGTCTTTACCGATCCAGGGTTGTTGTTTTTTCATGAGAAATGAGTGACATATAAACACGTTTTGCATTGTTATTCGAGGAGGATAATTTATTGTATTAATCAATAAAGAGAACTGTTGGTGTTGTTTAGATAGTTCTAGTGCTTGAAATGTTGGATGAACACCAGTAATTGATTCAAGTCTTTACCGATACAGGGTTTCAGGAGAAATGAGCAAAATATAAACACTATGAGCGTTGTTATTCGATATGGAAAATTGTTATGAGTGATATTCAACAGAGTTACAATGAAGGCAGTTATTGGTGCGGTGTTAATGGTACATGTGCTTGTATTTTGGATGACACCCAGTTGTACACTCGTTCATGGAATTAGATTTACAGGTAAAAACATCCGTATGACATTACATACTTTTGATATTATTGACAATGTGCATACTACATGTCCCGTGATATCATTGCCTTGGCATTATATAAATGGTGAATGAGTTTGGAAAAACTGAGCTACAATTATAGATTTAGAGATATGGTCAATTTTCCATAAGCGATAACACACTAAGCATTGTGATGTGCCCGAATGTAAACATGTATTTCATAAAATGACAAAATATAACAGCATACATTGCAACGATTATTTATAAAATGTGAGAAATAAAACGCTGTAACTTATATAGCTAAACAAAGGACTTCAAAATGCCTTCGGGCTTGCAAAGGAACAAACTAGTTGTTAAATATTGCATTATTTTATTTCCGGTTTTAGGTTTAATAACTTATAAGGTACATCTATAGCTCATTTCAACATGTTTCAATTTCGTTCCTGTATGCTGTTTTCGATAATAAATGTCGTGTTGTTAATTACAGATGGAAGCTTTTTGGTGTCTGTTGAAACGGATTCCGGGGAAGAGATGTCAAAGTGCATATTCCCTGAGACAATACAACTAAATATGACGTCACTTCCGGCTAGCATGATAAACGCTACATTTCATATGAGACGTCATAAAAACGACCCACATATACCACTGTATTCATGGACTGCCAATGACTTAACAAGACTACCATCAATTAATAATCAACAGGTAAGTCCAAAGGCATTCTTGATAGATCAATTATTGCTATAATATATTTCCAGTTAAACTGCGCGGTCAAATAAGTTCAGTATAAAGAAATTCATCTGAAGACAAAATTCAAGATTTATTTGAAATAGTTCGTTTATTGCTCACACAAATATCCCGACTATAAAAGTTGCTATCCATGCATCCCGAAGGATAAAAGAAAGAAATAATAATGCTTGTTTTATTTATCTTTTCATTATAATAGATTTACGCCATTTTCAACATAAGTTATGTTATACAACGTCAACAGAACCTTTCATCCTACTAGAAGTTTGTTAGTAAAAGTGCCTTGCTCAAAGGCACTCCACCATGACACCCGCGAGTCGGGATCTAACCCGGGACGCCCTGTTTCAAATTCCGCATGCGAGCAAATTGGCCCAGGTGTATTCGTCTTCAGATAATGCACAGATAAATTAATTATTATAAATGTACAAAATGTTGAACAAATACAGCTTAGCATAAGAAAAGCATTGTTAACCTTTTTACTAAGTTATCAGCCTTCAAAACCCCAAATATACAAACAAACAAAATTTCTTTTCTATTTCAGCGAAAGACATTTTATTTTTCTCACGGTAATGATGCTAATTTAGAAGTGACTTGTCATAGAAAGCCTCATAACAAAAGGACCTACATAGTTGTAAGTAATAGTATACATGTAACCGTGTTCATTGAGACCCATCTTGTTGACACTAGTGGCAAGTGCAAATCATTACACTGAAACCTTGATATTAAGACCACGTTTTTTCTTTCAAAAACCGGTCTTATTAGCACAGTGCCCGTATTTACGGGCACAGTGCCCGTATTTACGGGGCTGACCCGTGAAACTTCTGATACTAACATTTGAAAGAATAAATACACATCTGCTTTAGTGTTCATGTTATCTGATCCACTTTATCACCAAGTTTCTGAGACTGCCTGTGACAAGTTGGCAACAATGTGAAGATCCAGATCAGATAGTGTTGACGTACAATATGGTCTACATCTACACTGCTCTCAAATGCCTCACGGTTTGTCTTCTTGAGGCGTAGTTCATATCTAAATTGTTTCACTTTGGAAACTAAGTTTTATAGGCTTATAAGTTGTTTATACATTTGGCCCTGCGAATAAAGTTCGGTATTCTATGTTACTCAGATGAAGTAGAAAACAACGAGGTCTTTGTTATAGATTATTAATCTGTTCGATGCTATTTTTTTAAAATGGACGTATTCAGCTTTGCATCAAGAAGAGTTCATATACAACTTGACGAATCAAATGACACTTGCTTCACAAAGTCAATTCTAATCAGTCAAAGGGTTGAACAGATATGTAATACACTGGCGGTTATATTGGACCATTTCTCTTCTAATTTCAACAAGGCGAAATAAAATGGCATAGACAGATTAAATATTAATCCTAGGACCATTTATCTTTCAAAAATGATGAAAAACTGAAGATGGGTTATTTGTTCTGTTTCATTTGTTTTCAAGGAAGGACTAGTTGTTGTAAATAACCAAGAATACCTCGTGCAATCTCTAAAAGCGGTGGATATGACGTTACTTCCGGTACTGCTAGCATCGTGGGCTGACCACAGAGTGTTTGTTAAGTTAAAGCGGCTCGAACGTTCACAGAAGGACCATGATTACATCAAATCAGGTACAGAATAATACATATTATGTTTAAGCCGTGTTTGGCGATTTAGGGTCTTATTGCATCTGCACAAAGTAAAGACTCGTGCTACGAAATCTGTGCTACCCGTATAGACCTAGACCAATCAGCGCATCCGTGCCGTTCGACCAGACACGAAACTGTTGGCTGCTAAACGGGGGTTTCTAAGAACTGACTATGAATTCTTCCAAATGCAAAGCTGTTCAGTTAATTCTAAAAATTCAGCTTTGAAATTGTTAACGTCCAGCGGAAATATATAGTGGAAAAGAAGCTACCATTATATATTGGGCGCATATATGCGGGTTAGTTTTGGGTTTACACTGTCCCAGATTTTGATACATCTCAAGACCACATTCGAAAGGATTATTGTATGAACAGTGTCTCTTTCGCAAATAATGCTTTCAATTGAATTCAATAATTATACACTTATTTTAACTCTTTCGCAATATCTTTCACCATAAGTGTTCAAAAACGTCCGCTGCAGATGTCTCGTATACATGATGGGGTAAAAAATAGCATAATACTTTATGACTGAATTTAATAATATCTCACGTTGTAACTGAGGAATGTAGAAAATGTTCAGGGATCAACTACAGACATTCCTGACCTACTAACACAAATCTTAACAGGTAAAATGCATCATTATTGTGCACGTTGGAGACGATTTTCTATCTTCAGATACTCAATACGCCATTTAGTTAACCTTTTCCAACCTGCTAACGCATGTTGAAGCATCTGTGACAAAAGGAGAAAGCCTTAACGCAAGAAAATGTACACTTTTTGTATCATATATATATGTACATCTTGTGAAGACTCAGATAGGTATTGATATTGAAATGATTGGATCATGTGTTTTTGGAGAGAACTGTAGATTATGACCCTCATCCGAGTTACAGCAAAGGTTTATATTAGACCACGTGTACTTACAGACTGGTCTAAATAAGAGAGTGCACGCGTCATTACCAAAATGTTGTGTTACGTACAGGTCAATTACAGAACACGTCAAAGGTTACGTCGGGTTGTCAAAAACGTCGGGTTGTTAGGTTAGCCTGACTCTACTGTTTCAGAAAATATTCATCGAACATGATATAAATGCGCCGTCTTTAGACTTCTTTCGTTAAATTAATGACTTTGATATAAACTACGGTGACTTTTTTGAATGCACTAGTAATACATGATATCATCATGCTCGCCACATATTTTAACAATATCACATAATCGAAAACAAATATACTACCCATACTTTTCATGTATTCGCACATAACGTCATTGTATTTGTTAGACCAGTCTTAAAAAAGGCATGTTATCATTCAAGTTGAGCAGAATGAATGCTTTGTTATTCGAAATTCGTATTATTGTGTTTAAGGAGGACACACCTTTAAAGATTACTCTAATGAGTTACCTGTTCTCAACAGCAAAAAGTATTTTCCGGTTCAGTGATGTATGTTTTACATTGACCTATTTGACAATATACGGTACGGATTGTTAATGATGAGTGACATTTTAATGAGCTATCATTTATGCATGTCAATTGGACTTGTTAATTAGGATATCTCAACATACAGACATTTTCGTCTATTCAACAACAAAAATTATCCGTTGAAGTGACCCAACATTATTGTGAACTATACATCGGATAGGTTAGTGTTATAAATATTTCGTTGATAGGTTAGTGTTATAAATATTTCGTTGATAGGTTAGTGTTATAAATATTTCGTTGATAGGTTAGTGTTATAAATATTTCGTTGATAGGTTAGTGTTATAAATATTTCGTTTATAGGTTAGTGTTATAAATATTTCGTTGATAGGTAAGTGTTATAAATATTTCGTTGATAGGTTAGTGTTATAAATATTTCGTTGATAGGTTAGTGTTATAAATATTTCGTGGATAGGTTTCCCGCGTTCTATAACGTATCCAAAGTGTTTACCAGATCAATTAAGAATCCCATCCCTATCCTTTTCCCGAATCCTGTATATACTAGTAGCAAAATGGGAATTACCAGCACTTAAAGTTTTTTATATTCAATTATAGATAACACATCAGAGCAAATATAAAATATATCTTTTAAGTTTTCTTGTCAGAATGGAAATATATCATACTTTATGATTATTTTCCGGAAACTAAATCATAGATAGGATTTCAGATGCGTATTAACCTCATCATTCACGCTTTCAACCTTTGTCATTAAACTTGAGCAACTTAAGCACAATCCATGGTGCATTCACCGGTAACTCTAAATCCCCATTGAGTAAAATATATTCTCTATACATTTAGTTGATGGCACTTGTGTTGTATCATACTTTACCATCTCTAACTGACAAACGGATTCTCACGAATCTGCAGGATTCGACTTTTTAAAGTATTGATGACCAATTTCTCCGTTCGTCAATGATTTTAAATCGATTCAATAATTATGCTTTCATTTATAAAGGAATTTTCAAATATTTGCCAAAATGTTATCTAGTCGTCTGCAATTATATGATGTATGGTAGAACGGGTTAAAAGGTAACGGTTTCTAGTAGTATCACAGGCGTTGAATGACATATGAATGAAATACCAAGCTCAAGTTAATTAGGTTATCCCTTAATCCTTTTATTTTGACGATATATAATATATATAACTAAATCATATCATTAATTAAAATTACATTTATATGGAGTTTCCACTTATTTTTTCGATGTACTCTGCTGCAAATTCGTTATATGTAAGAAAGGGGTTAACACTGATAAAGGTGAAAACCAGCCACACATAAATTATATAGGCCGCATGTTGGCTATTTATGGGGTCTTGTTGCATCAGTGAATACTCTGAATAGTAAAAACCTGTGTGGGCCTCTACAAATGTATGGTGTCATCAGATACTTCACTGCTCGCATGTACATGTATGTCGTATACATCGGGATATAACAATGGACGTAAACATAAAATGTAACCCTACGTGTTTTAATCTGGATCCGAAAGTCGATTGCACTAAGATTGATTGATTATTTGGTGTTTTACGCCTCTTTCAACATGGTTTCAGTTACACCACGGCGTTTCCTTGGTAAGTTACCAGTACTACTGGTCCATTTATCATGATACCATCCAGTCAGTCGTAATGCTAATCCCACAACCCTGTGTGTAAATGCGGGAAATACATTACTACCCTTTTAAAGTCTCTGATATGACTCGGCCGGGGATCAAACCCTCGACCTCCCGCACAAGGCGGACGCTCTACCACTACATCACCGTTGCGGTATCGAAGGTCCATTGCACTTAGTGATATGTTAGAATCTCTTCAGTTGATGTGAGCGATGTTCCTAGTGTAACTATTACACCTTTGGTCCCTTCCGAATCGGTACTGCTTTACAGAAGTGTCTCGAGACACTACATGATCAATTTGCGAACAGTACGGACCCAGATCAGACTGCGCGGATAAGCTGACTGAACAGGATCTACTAGTCGCAAAATGGTAACGGTTGGTTGTATACATGTTCCGCTCATTTCATTCGTGTAAATATCACTGTATCCGGCCAAAAAGATATTAATTGAGATGCGTCTCAATAGTTTAATTGTTATTGATTCTCTAGATTGGTATCATTTAAAGCTACATTGGCATATAGCTAGCAAGGTAACAGACTATTGTCAGATGAAGCAATTATAACAGTTGTGCTGATAGTGACTCAGACTTTGGTGAGATTGAGCGGATGTACAGTATCAACAGATTCTTCACTGCACGCATGCGCATTAAGACCCTAACACGCCATACACGGCTCAATTGTAATTCGATCGCAATTTTGCGATTAATTCTTAAATTTTCCCGATTTTCTATGTTCGTGTGGTTTGTCACTCACATAACGTCATTTCATACCGGCTTTAATTTCAAGTATGTTTATCGCGATTGACTGAAAACATGTGATTATTACAGTTCTGTTGTCATAGTAAAACATCATTAAATGATACAATAATAAAAGTTTTGTTTTGGTTGTAAAACAGTATCATCTTTGTTTTAAATTTAAGTGTGCTATTAATTTTTAGGATGAAATATTGCTATTATCTTTATGTTTCCGGCTTGCTTGAAAGATTGATGAACTTCCTGCAATATTATTTTCTCATCTTCGTTGACATGTGTTTTTGTTCCCCTCTGTGGTTAAGTGGTAGAGCTTCGGTCTCGGGTGCGGGAGGTTGTGGGTTTGATTCCCGATCAGCTGATACCAAAGACTTTTAAAATGGTAGTTATGGCTGCCCTCCTTGGCGCTCAGGAGTGTGGGTAAGCATGCAATACTGACTGGCTGGTGTCACGATAAATGGACTAGTAACTGAACATTAATGAAAGCTGCGTAAAACATCAAACAATCAATCAACCCTCCGTTATACAGAAGTAGCTATTTGCTGGGCATAATTCCTACTAATATGTTTTCTCCTTTTATTCTGAAAAGTGAAACATCAAATTTTAAAAACTCGTTTATATGCTCATATATATATTTGACTAAGTAGCATTGAAAACATCGGAGTGAAAAATGTAACATCTAAATTGCTCTCATCTGGATGTAGCATTAAAACAACGTGGGACAGTGTGAAAATGATGAGTTTCAAAATGTCTCCCTTTTCCAGTATGTGTTCAACCGTTCTCTGCTGCATCCGATTCAATTCATCTGTATCAGTGAAGTGATATGATATAAAAACAAAAGGCATTTCCGTAAAGTTAGCCAGTTTCCCACATACAACATATCTGCAGCGGACGACATTGATAACATCTACGCAACAATACGAACAATTTCTGTAAACTGAAATTTAATTATTGAAAATACAGGTTAAACAAATGGTGGCAAATGGAAAAAACGCTAATTCTGAGAAAATCTCCATAAACAAAAATGTTTTCAAATATCGTCTGCAAGATGGAAATGGTTACTATGGATAGCATCAACAATTGAATTTGGTAAGAACGAAAGAAAGAGGTGAAAATATGATATTATTTCGCGTAGAGTGGGGGAATAGGAGGAGAGACTGAATTTACATAATCAAGTTTAAATTGCGTTGTGTATTGTATATTACTGTTTTCTGAGTGCACTGTTTTTAATTGTGTGATAATTTATTATAAAACCTTGTGTTAGTCACATCGTCGTGTTAAACTTTATTAATTTGAACACTATCACGAAGTACTAGCGATACGTTAAAGGGTCGGTCGATCTAAGAAGTAACAGTACACGCATAACATGCGTACACGTTTTTTATAGCCCTAGATGCAACTTCTGACAAGCATGTATTAGTGGAACCCTACTTGTATCACATATACACACTTTAACCCTTTCCCACATACAACAAATCTGCGCAGAACTTTGATACTGTATAGGTAGAAGAACAAAATCTCTTTAAATTAAAGTATACTTATTGGATAGAATTGAAAACATTGTGGCCGAAGTCTAAATTGCTCATCATGAGCACTTCCTCCCTTTTGTCACAATGTTTACAAACGTCACCTGGTGCAGCTATGTCAGAATGCGTCTGCAAGTGGAAAAGGGTTAATGGATTCCGAAACAGATAATCCACAAAACTCCTAATCCCAAAATTGTTTGTTACTTCTCCATGCTTTAACTATAAGGATGGTTATCGATAGACAATCCATAAAGCATTAACAAATTATCTTTTATCTTCCAGAGAAATCTGTTGTGATTGAAAACATGGACCAGTCTCAGGATTTACAGATCTCAAGGTGGCGTCGTAGTTCTAAAGACGCCGGGTATTTGACGTCGTTTACTGTAAACGTTTTAGCTGTAGTAGATTATAGTATTTATAAAACGTAAGTCAACTTAATTATTGCTCCAGAGATACCAACTTTGGCGTATGTTTATCAGTGAAGAACATGATCTATCTATACACTGATCCCAATGTTTGTCAGAAGTATATTGAAAGTTCCTGTATGCACTGTTTGATTTGGATCTGAATTACTCATAAATCATAAACGCATAAGAGTTTATTAAACTGAATTGCTGCAGGTGGATTGACTATAATTATATTATTTCCTTGGGTAATTGTGAAATATCACTGGAACATAACGTGATAAACTGACTATATCAACTGAACTCATCTCAACTTTTACTTGCCATTTACATACAACTTAAAATGAAATATGGCAAAAATACACAATAACATACATACATGTACAAATCTAAAATAGTAGTCAATACATATTAATATACATGTAATAACTAGCAAACTATCGTTATGCATTATTAAATTTATCATATTTATCACTTCATCTTTATTCGGTTACCATACACGCCATCAGGAAGTCAAAACATGAAACAAACGGAACAATTGTTTGCTTAGCTTTAATATTGAGATACATTACCCTACTTGAACTGCAAAAAGTTATTCACACTGTCTCACATGAGCCACCAATTCCGACTTCAAGTAAAAAAGCCAGTTTGGTACTGTCTGAGTCATTACTCGCCGAGTAGTCCTATTGGTTCCTTCATATGGTACCTTTGACCACCTCGGTTGTGTAGTGGTGGAGTGTCCGCCTCTCTGCAGCAGATGGCTTTTGAAAACATGGTGAGAAAAGAAAGAAATGCTAAAAAAATATATATTTCTCCTATTGTCAGCATGTTTTCAAAGAGAGGTGCGGGGGGTCGAGGGTTCGATCCCCAGTCGTGTCATACCAAAGACTTTAAAAATGGTAGTAATGGCTACCTCCTTGGCGATCAGGGATGCGGGGTTAGCGTTACGACTGACTGGCTGGTGTCAGGATAAATGGACCAGTAGTACTGGTATGCCGTGATATATATAATGACGTGTTTTAAGCGGTATTAAGAACTAAAGAGTCAATCAAATGATACCAATGCAGCCGAAGCTTTTAGAATGACATGATATACGATGTTAACTATTTCAGATGGTATTTAGGCCCAGTTCATGCAGTAGACAGTACATCTGATGGTCTACACAATGATGTCAGGAATTATTATGACCATGTTATCAAAGGGGTATGTATTTGAAGCCGTAATGGAAGAGCATAAACAGTAGACTCGCGATAACTCTAAGTCGAAAGGGACGCAGAGATTATTTGGATTCATCGACGGTCTCAAGTGATCCCTCTAGATATGCTAAATATGTTAACGTTTTTTCATCTTTCTATTTCATTTATACTTTAAATGTTTATTATGAAAAAGCAAACCAGTGATACAATCATATCAAGAAAACAGCACATCAGCAGTTTAAGTTTTTCGTCTGAACAATCAGTATTGCTCATACGCTGATTTCTAAAGAAAAATCCGTTCCAGGAATAGGTTGGAGGTAAACGATATATTGGAATTATCACACGTTCGAGCTATCGCGTGTCAACTGTAGTTAGATATATGACTGATTCGTGTAACATTAAATGTAAAACATCTTCTCACGACTTTAACCCACCACTCTCAGTTGGATTATATTGCAGTTATATTATAGAATTAATCTAGCAACCTATTTTTTGGCTCTCTTGCACTGGTGTGGTCAATACGCCTCACGACATTCTTCCCAGGCAAGTGTCTAACTTCTACTTACATTTTAGGTTTGACATAAAGTTTTTGATTGTTTTGTTTTGTTTTGTTTTGTTATTTAACACGTATATTAGCCAAGTATCACGTATTCCCCCTTTCAACCGTATACTATTTGGTTTTATTAATATCTTTATTATTTGGTTTTGAATTTGTGTTGTTTCTAGTTTGACTCTTATTACTAGCTTATATCTATTTAATTAAGTTATACAAAACTGCAAACACAATGGTGTCTGTCACTGATAGGAAAGAAGCGTATACTTTAGCCAAATACAAAATTAAAAGTGACAACGTCTTTATTCATTTCTAACAATTCGAATAAACCCCAAAATGAAATGAAACGAAATCACAACGTGATACGTTTTTCAAGAATAATTACCAGTAATGTTGTGTCATGTTGGTATTGAAGGTTTCCTCGAATAATTGGCATATTGTACACATCTAGATACCAGGGATGATTTGGTCTCAGTTTTCCCATGACAGTTAGAAACTAATTTATTAAATTCAGTAAATAAATGTATGATCAATAAAAAATGCGTTTCTGTGTATTTCTGCTTCAGGTTGATCTCAGATACAAAAATATTGGATATACAGAATTCCAAATTCACGTCGTATTAACCGGTATTGTTATTATTGAGGTGAGTGTTTAAACATGTTATTCATTCCAGCACTGTAAGTATCAACTATATATACCCGGTGTGAAAAAAAACCTCTAGAATTGAGTAACGATGACAGAAAAACAGACAGTCGATTTTGAAGTTGATTGCAATTGCGATCAAAATACAAACTTATTTCGTCTACATGAAGCGGACATTTTTAATTTAGAAATACTGTCAGAAAAAGACAAGAAATATCAATAGGGGAGAAGGTTCTTTATAACCACAGTGTTGGTACTGCGTACAAACTATTCATTATTTTCACTATGGCTTTTAAATTCTATAAATTGTACAGACTTCATTTGTCAACTGAAACTATCTTTTAATTCTTATACAAGTATGCAAAAATCGTGTATTACTGATCGTTGAATGAATATGCGTGTTCGTAAACGTAATGCAATTGTGATAAAATTATCATTTCTGAAAGAAATGTTTCTGATTTCCATGGCATAATTCAATGTCTCCGCAAGACAGTTATTATTACGTTTTGTCAGATTGCCTCTCCCATTTGTTTCTCGTAGACTTTAGAGGATTGTCCATGGCTAAATGGGACACAAGAATACAAACCAGAGTCGGGCAATAACGACCTTAACGCTGATTACGCTTTAAAAGCCTTCAAACTGTGGACCAATGAAACTGACGGACTACCAATCTACGATCACGCTGTTCTGTTTACAAAGTAAGACAGTTTATCATTCTTTGTAAAGATCGCAATTAATATGATCGTAAACCGTATCCTGCTATACGCGACTTGAGCGTGTTCTATTATATATATATCTCGTTACAAGATCCATTTCGAGTAAGAGTATGCATCATTATGTATGATTTCTGTTTTTGTTCGGGGTTTTTATGTGTGTTAATTGTAATTTGTGTATATATTATAGCCATGACAAGGAACTGTACAGTTTATGTCAATACAATTATTGTCTTTTGGCTATTGTCTGTTTGTCTCATAATTAAACGTGTTCATATATGTATTCAATACTTTAAAGCAACGAGTACTCAATCAATGAGTTAACAATCATGGGTTGTTTAACTAATCCAAGTATGAAAGCGTACTTTACTTTGATTTATTTCCAAAACGATTTTACACACTTGGTGTAGTTCTAACCAAATAATATACACAAACATACATGTACAAGTTTTAACGAACTAATTAGGGTTATTGTGAAAACAATAAAATAATGAAAACGAAAAAGATGTTATTGGTTATAGTTAAGATAAATGTGGCAAAAGTAGAAATTGCTCATCATGACCAATGTATCCCTGTGTTGCCATGTTTTCGAAACTAGTCTGCTACAGATGCATCTGAAAGTGTCTACATTTATAAAAAAAAATAAAGTATCATCGTTTCAGGTATGATCTGTACACATCATCGAACACATTAGAATCGACGTCCGACAACAGAATATCCCAAACCTCGGGTAACTAACTACCAGTTTATTGTTCGTTATGTAAATGTTTACCTTGGCACATTAACCTTTTACTACTGGAACCGATTATGTGTGAAGCCTGTGTCACCACTATAGAGACAGGTCAGTCGGCGCACTTGAGCCGTCTTAACAGTCTCTAAACGGATGGCTGCTCAACTCAACATTTTTATTTTGATATTCCTAGAGTTGACTATAGATTTGTCAAAATGCAAGTCTGGCACGTCCATTTTTAATATTCAGTATTGAAAGGGTAAACCTATCACATGATAAATATGCAAAGAGAAAGTACATGTATACATAGAGAAAAATATACAGTGTGCATTGCTGAATCTGTCAGCATAGACTTACATGTGCATTTGACATGTTTCTTTTTTCAAGCATGACAATTTCGCGTTTTGGATCGTTGTTTAATGATAAAACATGTTTATCTGTTCCACATGCTTGGCTTTTATTGGTACTCTATGCGAACCCGGAGATAGGGTATCAATTGTGGAACGTTGTTTAATGATAAAACATGTTTATCGTTTCCCCAGGCTTGGCTTTTATTGGTACTCTATGCGACCCCGGAGATAGCGTATCAATTGTAGAGGAACAGGGAGGGTATCAAAGTGTTGGCACAGTGGCTCATGAAATTGGACACAGGTCAGAACAGTTTATTACAAATAAGACCCTATAATTGTTGTATTACTGTAAGACGCGGTGATCACTCTTCAATGCATTTTGTCTGACACGACGGGGTGAGGCTTCATGGTGAATGTTGTTTCCGTGCATGTTCAGTAAATAGATCAGTGATTACATACGCTTACACTAATTCCTTCTGTAAAACCCTGTCTACCCAAAAATAAACAGTATGAGGCACACGTTAACCATTTCCCACATTTAAATGCAGTTGCACCAAACGACTTTTGAAAATGTTTTGACAACAGGCATAATTGCTCATAGTGACACAATGCTTTCAACTCTATTCAACTATTTTACTTATTGCATTTGTAGAAATATTTCATGTTTCATATATGTTTTCAAAGTGATCTGCTGTACTTTCGTTGTATGTTTGAAAGGATTCAGCCCTGCATTGGCGTGCCGGGGTTTATTTCATACATTAAAATATCACTTTGTCATAATAGTGAGACACATCTCACAACCTTCAGAACAACTTTAAATAATTGCAGTTAGTTCAAATGCACTGTGAATCGCACAATCCGATTAGTTTAAAAGGGATCACGTGACTAAAAGGAATTGCGTTTTTTTCCGACAAATGAAATCGATCACATGAGCAGGTCACGGAACTACTTTGAACATAGAAAAGACATCCCAATTTCCAATTTATATTTATATAACTGCACCAAGACATACATTAAACCCTTTAATGAGCCGGTCGATAAAAAAGGTACAAGTACATTTCTGAATAGAGTAAGTTGAAAACATACTGCCCATCTGAGCAGTCTGACTAGAATCTACACTCTTTGACAACAATTTCTACCAAGCTTATGTTAGAGATGTTGGAACAGTGTTGATCGTGAACCAACTGTGCGGCTGCACATGCTTATCTAGATCTACATTGCTCAGAGAAGACAATTAGTACCTTTTCTCAAGAATACTATAATTTGCTGTACTACTTTTTAAGTTCCTCTCACGTTACAAAATACAATAATGTAGATGCGTCTTGACGTCTTTTTAAGCTATAACAAGTAGTATGAAGTAACTTATTATACGTCTACCTTTCCTTAAAACACTTCTTGAATGTCTGGGAAAAACCCAAACGGCTAGTTCCGCTCTCACTTCATTCAAACACGGAAAACATGGGTCACGAGACTGATGCTCTACTTCTAAGCAACACCGTCTCTCACTCAAACATATACTACGTGGAAACACGTTTAATCATTAAGTATATTTCTTTGCAGTCTCGGTGCGTTACATGATGGGGAGAATAACACGTGTAGGTCGGAAAACAGATACATCATGGCGGCTTCCGGTTTTGGTCCTGTACCGGAAATGCATAAATACAACCCTTGGTTCTTTTCAGACTGTTCCGTCGAATATTTCAGACGTTTCATCGCAAAACAGTTGACGTATGTCTTTGTACTTTTGCTCTCTTTTTTCAAATGGTTACTGTTAACAGTTCAACATATTATTTAGAGTCGTCTGCTTTGTTACAACGACAATTTTACAGCCAGAACATTGGAAGTGTGACTGTCTTGTAGGTTCAAATCGCCAAGAAAACATTGTAGGTAAAGGATACTCGGCTCGTAATGGGTATTGTTATTCTGATTCGTCTGTATCCAAGAAATAAATAACTGATAGACTTGCTAGCAATGTTAATCGACTCCTTAGTATATACATTATTCGATATTCATGAAACTATTCAAGATTGGTGACCTAGGTTGCCGGAATGCTGTTGTGATATGAATTTAGGCAACGACGACCATGTATGTGTTTAACAGTTACTTCCCTTTGTCCTATCAGTTTACTGTTAAAATAAATATCGACACTTGTTTGTATGTTGGTGACAGTAAGTTTTCCCTCATACACTAAATCTGCAGCAGACGTCTTTGGAATCACCTAGGCAAATTATGGAACCTCTCTATAAATCAAAACAAAATGTATCGAATACAGTTGACAACGTTATGACAAAAGGATAAATTGCTCATCATTGGCAATTTCTCTTTTCCCATTATGTTTTTAAACGTCGTCTGCTGCAGATGGTCAAACTCGTCTGCAAGTTGGACAAGGTTATGGTTGAGAATAAAATATATCTTATTTGCAGCGATGGATCTACTTGTTTATTGGATACAAATGGCCAATCAAATCAGTCGGGGCTGTTACCGGGGCAACGTTTTAACCCAGACGAACAATGTAAAATGATCTGGGGACCAACCTCGTACCTTTGTAGGGTAAAGACTCGTTTGTACTGATATAAGATTTCTGAAGATATATATATAAGATAATGAACAAATTCTGTTTTTTTTTTACAAAAATGTTGTAAGCTCTATACCAACAAAACATACAGAAAAACTAAACATAAACATAAACTAGCCAGTTAAAAAAGAAATGACTCCGAAGGTCGTACTCTGTGATCAAAATAAGACTTCTGATTGGTCAATTAAAGCAAGATTGATTCTGACTAATCAGATGCTTAATGATGAATTTTGGTGACAGAGCTAGTTTACAGCTTCGGGGGTTAAGATAAATTACAACTAGTAATATTATAATTATTGTAGATCATAAAATACGGTATATCGCATAAGATTAATTAGAAGAAACTTAATGTTTTAACATGTTAGTCTAACTTAAGCCCTTTACACATGCATTTTAGAAATTTGCTTTTAAAATATTGTGGGAAAATAAGAATGTAATCATGTGGAGCAATTTCTCCTCTTGTCATACAGTTTTCAACTTTTTAAATAATTATACAAACATTAATGGATATTTTCAATGTTTTTGCCTAACTATTTTGCAAGTCGCCTGCTGCAGATTTGTTGTACACTGAAGCGAACTAATTGGGATTTCATTGCAGGGTGCTGAATTCGGCAATTCTTCCAGTATATGTACATCCATGTATTGTCGTGATCCGGCCACAGTCAGTGACTGTGTTTTACATACAGCTGCCAGAGGAACGTCTTGTGGGAATAAACAGGTGAGATATAGATATTGTATTGTTGGATAAACATGTCTTTCACGAATATCGTAACGTACGATCAGCGATGTTGTCCGAACTTGATCTGTCTGTCTTTACCCTTTTAACATTATTTCAGCTATATCCCAGTGTTTCCTTGGTAAAGTCCTTGGACTACCGGTATTATTTATCAATGCAATTATGCCTGAATTGTAATGCTATCCCCGCAGCAATCAGTTTTAATGTATTTGGTATGACTCTACTGGGGATGCTGACTGACCTATCTCGGGTGTGAATGGCGGTTAATGTTCTTTCCTCTGTATACTGATTTTCCATTACAAGACTTATTTATGATTATATAATCATAAGCTGAGAGCGAAAGCAGTGTAAATCGTATATACATAAACATTATTCTAACATTTCATGAAGAGTAAACTGCTGAAAGGTCAACCAATCGTGTAACTGCTAACTTTGGAAAACTATCATTTAGATTAAACATATGTATAGTTGTGTAATCCATGCTTCATGGCCTTTATTCGACAATACGATCAGAAGCGGCTCATATTATAAAAAGAAGCTATTTTTTTCAGTGGTGTCAACAAGGTCATTGTGTATTTTCGGCAGAGGCTCCGTCCAAAACAGGTAATAAAACTTTAGCTTTGAAGTATGTATCGGATGACCCTTTTTCTCTGATACAGTCCTGCCTTATAGCAAAGAATTTATAAGCTTACATGCATTAATTGTAAATCGTTTGAAGATTGAGCAATGTACAAACAGCTTTGCCAGAACACGGTAATGGTGACAAATGTGTTGTAATGAAAATGGTATCTTAAGTAAACGTTCTGTTTGGTGATTGCCATTAAATTTGAAACCTGAAACCTTTTTAAAAAAGATTATACAACAAAACCATATAATTAAAACATGATATAAAATAGAAAAACTATCAGAATTTTCAGTACAAAGCAATCTTTGAAACGAATTTGATATATTTATATAATCATGTATACAAAAATACAGTTATTAACGTATTTATTACACTGCACATCCACGCTAATGACCGAAATGAATACAATTTTAAAAGGTTTCTTGACTTATTAGCGAACAGTGCAGAACAAGATCAGATGTAAAGTAAATCCGGAGTACAACATGCGCAATGGTTAATATATCTTCAGATTCCTGTGTACTTGGAGATCAGCCTGGATCAGCATTTAACGGAATGACGTGCGTACAGCTTGTGTCAGAATCGCCGACCTATTGCTATCAGGATAAGGTTCGAGCCCGATGCTGCGAGTCATGTGGGGTACAACACACGTTGCGCAGAGGTACAATTCTAAATAGTATGGTTAAGTTGTTTTGCCGCAAATGCTAGACTTAAACAACTTTGTATAAACTGCACATTTTGAAAAGCCGATGTTTCACGGGCAAGATACAGTCAAATCTATGGCTCAGAAGTCAAAGTCAGGCTTCGTGGTAAACGGTAAAATATGTATTATAAATGATTATTTCTTGACCAAACTTAGAAGTATTTATTATACAGTCACCCCTATTGAATTGGCAAGTAATTTCTTATATATGAGACACGATAGAACGTTGACTTCCCGAATCAACACCGTCCTATCAGTATCAAGGTAATGTTGTGGAAGACATTCAGTACCGCTATTCAACTAGCTGACGGCTTACCGATCGGAAATGACAGAACAGAGCCGACTGTCTCCACTGGATTATATACCTTCAATGTCCCGCTTCCGAAGTGAGTCTATCAACCGCTATGCCGATAATTGTTGCCAATTTGCACTCAACCTGTCTGATGTGGTTTTATTTAACCTCGCCATATAGCCGTGTTGCATATTTTCACTCAACCTATTATTGTGGTTTCTCATTTATGTCATACTAGTTCAACCATCCTGGGTCCCGTGTCGTTACCTTTGATAACAAAACTGAACAAAACATAACTGTAAATTCATTACTCATGTAATGCACGGTTGCGAAACCGTCAGTAGACAAATCTTTTTTTGCTCAACTCAACTTAAACCCAAATATCTTTATTTGGCAAGTCAGCACTAGTTGCGCATTTGGTTATACAATTTATATACACAATAATAGAACAGACATTAGTAAAATTACAAATAAGTATACAATGTTCTGTAATATCCAAACTTTACTATACTTACTCTCCGTTATTTCCAAAAAGACTTTACACTTGCATAGTTTCAAGCCAACTGATATAAACAGACATGCATGTACATTTTGTAACAAAGCTCGTTACTTTTACTTATGCTGATTTCAATTCATTAATTGCAGGTTGCGAGTACGGAGACAGAATACAGGGTTGTCGCCCTTGGCATTGTACATTATTTGATGCTAACAGAGATATTAAAAGCGAATGTTGTTCTACATGTAATCATGGTATGTCTAATTATAAGAAAGTACCAAGTCACACGCAAACCGACTTTTAGAGGGTTTTAATGGTTATTACGCTATAAGTGTGCAGTCAGTTGACGGTCAGATGCTATTTAGATGCGTGTGTGTCTGGATGGCTAACGCGCAGGCAGATCTGGATGTTCCCTGGTCGCAAAACCAGGGATGATCCTGCTTAGACTGCGAGTGTGTGTAGGTTTATCTGGATCTTCGCTTGACGCAAAATACCGACGGTTGGTTTTCGTGTGACTGGGCTCAAATTACCTTTCTAGTGAAGTTAATTAATCAGATTATAGAATGATTATCGCAATACATAATCAGTAGGTGTACCGTGTCTACTAATTGTAGAATATCGAGTTGACATGCAGATCGTTCAGTTCACTTTTACGCTTTCTAATAGTTCACTATAAATGTTTAAAAGACGCTGTAAATGACTGTTGGATTGGTCACCGTCCGTTAACGTTTTGTAACATCTGAACGCATTAACTTTGTTTTTTAATTAAAAAAATATCTTCACTCAACAAATCGGATTGAAAAGTCAATGAACTCCTTGTGCGATAAGTGATAAAGACGACTTTTGATGATGTAATATTATTATTATTATTATTAGAAATTATTTATTTGTGAAAAGATAATGTGGGGTAAAAAAGCTAAATCAATTACATAATCTGTTCCTATTAAACTGTGCATCACAATTGCAGGGTCATATCAAATAGTAAAAGGGTAGTAATCGCTACCCTCCTCGGCTATCAGGGTTGCGGAATTAGCATTACGACTGACTGGCTGGTGTCAGGATAAATGGACCAGTAGTACTGGTATTTTATCCAGGAAGTGTCGTGATATAGCTAAACAATTGTTGAAAGCCTCGTTAAAAACAAAACAATCGATCAATTGCAATAACGATTTTCCAGGTGTTATAATAAGTTCCAGGTGTGTGTTGCAAAAGCAGGCGATGATGATTTAGGGAGGGGGGTTTCGGATTGACCAAACAGTTTTATTTAGTTTCATGTAGTGGATAGCTAAATTAATGAGATGTAAATTTATTTCAATTAACAGGAGATTTGATGACAACTACAGAGGCTACGTCACATAACGATAACATTGTGACCAAGTGGATTGATCCTATAAGTAGAATGAATGATGACGCATGTGAAGATCATGACGTTATATCCGGGAAATCCTGTGCACGATTCATACAATCACGTGGACATTACGCGTGCTATGATGACTTTGTCTCGCGAACCTGCTGCCGCTCGTGTTCGATGGCTCAGACTGATATTAAAGGTTAGTAAAATAAGATTGCCCTTGACGCAGAAATGTTGAGCTGCAAACACATAGCACAAACGTAAAATGACTTAACCTGGAGAAAGTTTTCCTATTCTAGCAATCTCCTCTTTTATTTGTAGTCTAACTCTTAGTGTACCATTAATTTGTTATTTCATCACTTCTTATACGAAATATAAATTATAAATTATTAATATAATCTTTGAACGCCTTCAAGACTGCATTTCTATAACCGAACTCAGATACATTGAATTTTATGTTACTAACTGTCATTGTACCCTGTTCTGAAAGTAGTAGAACGAAAATAGTTCAATAGTGGATGTCATGCAATACGGCGGTAATATTGTGTTAAACCATGGATTACATAAGAGGGCGTAAGATGGTCTTTTCCAAACAATATTTCTTATATTTCGTAACAAAACCCTATGTTGTGGGTACACAAAAGAATCGTCTCAATGAGACGATTCTTTTGAGTACCCACGACATAGGGTTTAAGTGTCAAATACAGATTTTAGAATGTGAACAATGCCCCCAATCTAGAGCTCTGTAGTTACATTCATTTGGCCTAAAACACTCGAACTATAGCAACGTAAATTTTTGTTTCAGATTGTGCGTACGGTGACCGAACACCTGACTTGTGTTCAAGAATCGCCAACAAAACCAAACTCTTGTGTTCTAGATTCAGATCACATTGTTGTGAATCTTGTGTCCAAGTAGAGGCACCCAGTAGATCTACTTCCGTCCATGGCAATTGTCCATTCTTAGTAACAATGATGACCATCGCCACCATTTATTTGACGACAACACAGATTATTGATTTTGGTTGATAAAGTGTTGATTTAATTAAATTACACGAGATAACATCGAAACACATGTCTGTTTCTTCCAGAACAGTCCGGTTTCGAAACCTATTTTAGGCTGCTAGATAGAAGTACTGACATGGTGGTAACAAAACAGATTCCATAGCGCCAATGCTTTTTGTGCTTACTCTGAACAATATATCTACCTAGGGAGAACCAACTGTCATTATAACATTTCATTATATCTACCATTCAACGAATTATAGAAAGCACAAAAGGTCAACGCGCTTAATATGTCAATTGTTCTGTTGTTTGTAAGATATTCTGATAAATTTCGAAACTGTGCTAATCAACACAAATATGGATGTTCTAACGACGGTCCATAACAGCTTCATTCCAGAGTATTTAGATTGCAGATTTATTACACTTTTGAAAACGTTTGAAGAATGATGCTATGTTTCAAGCATCAATGAACCTTGATAGTCTGCTTATCCATGTCCTTTGCTATTCGCAATCCAGAAGGTTCAATTGGTTAGCTTTCATATTAAGCTAATCGCTTATTTTCTCGACTAACAGGTATGCTTCTTATGCATCAACTCTTGGACAGCTGTCTGTACCACAGCTATTAAGTCAGGACAGCCAGCGAATCTGCGCCGTCAGACCGTGCTCTATAATGTTGGCTGTTCACGTCGTTTTTTGTTTTATCTTGATATTCCTAGAATTGGCTACTTACTCTTCATAATTCAAAGCTGCATGAGTCAATGCTTAAACAAACAGCATTGACAGGAGTATTAATTGTTTTTATGGTTTTATTAACGTTTTGAGAGTCGATTTTCTGTCAGAATCTGTTGAAGCTCTTAAGGTATTTAGGAAGTATCAACCACAAATACGAATAAGTTTGTAAAGAATTATAAGGATATAAATGCATTACAATGTCTAAAAGTCTGAGTCGCCTCTTAAGTATTCACCCTGATTGCAAATGTGTTGCTTATAAAGTACTTGCGATGCATATATAAAGGGAAGCGTTTTAATATGAGTTGTAGTGTACGATAACTAATATTAACGTTATTATTTTACGGGTGGGAAAAAAAGCCTGTTTTTGCATTCATGCTCGAAAGGGTTCAAAATGGATCCAGCTTTACAGCATTTTCCTGATGAATCATTGGTGAAAAGTGCAGGACCAGATTAGAAATGTATATGAAACGAAAACCAAAACATATATTTTTGTTCTCTTTGCCAATAATTCCATTTAATGCAACGCCATGTCTCTGAATTATTTGAACGGATATTTGTGGGTCAAATCAATTAAACACAAAATGATGTACATGTCTTGAATTATTCATATCTTCCCCAGAAATAATTCCTTCGAGGGAAACATTTTCCCCATTTTTGTTTATCTCTCCAAATTAACAATAACAAGGCATAATCAAACCAATTTCATAATTGCGTGAGTTTGTCCAGGGGCATTAGTGGTGTTTATTGTTAAGCCTGGCTCCAGGAAAACCATCCTTAGCCTAAGTTTTACTCGTGTAGATACAGATCTAACTGCGCATCTATCCTTATCGATTATCAGACGGCTTAATAACTTCCATGACTTATAAGCGCACACTGCAGAAACTAAAAAGGTGGAGCGAATGCGCAGGTTGGTCTGGATCTACACTGATCTCGAATGAATTGAGGTTGTTTTTTACACCCCACTGCCGTTTTGCTATTGATCGAAGGATGGTGTTATTATTCATTATAGCCGTGTCAGACTAAATGAATATGTTACAAAGTGAGTGATTCATTGCAGTTGTACGCCGTTTTCAAAGAGATTTCAGTTGTTTCACGGCGGTCAGTACACTTAATACGTGTTTCCTGGCTTTCGCACACATGTTCCCAACACAGCATTCTACAAAGGTATCTGCCTACCTTCTCATTTAGACGGTTTATCTCAGTCGATGAAGAAGACTGACCCTAATTACAATTAATGTTGTCAATCATCGGACGGAATGAATGGCCGAGCACCGGTTTGAACTCACGACCGCTGGATTGATATCTCTCGTCGTGACCGACTGAGCTTTCGCTGCTTGTTTTATGCATTACAAAATAAACATTTTGATTAACTCTTGGTACTCGCTAGTGTCGAAAGATCTTCTCATCGAAATTCATATTTGCATTAGCTTTATAATAATGCATATCACGCTCAAATCGAATTTCGTTTATTATTCAAAATTCATGTTAAAGTCCCTTGGCATTCGAGATGATCAATTGTTGACAGTATTATTATAAATAGTAGAAATGCTAAAGCAGGATTGTCAACGTTCCGTCGTAGCCTTCACAGTTCGAACACTGTTGATGTAAACCTTTGTTTAATTGACCGTTTATGACAATGGAACGCCTAAACGTAGCCCTTAGTCCTTTCACATTTAGTTGCTGATATATTTGCTGATGACAAAACACTGTCAATTCAAAGCAAGTATCTCGACGTAGTTGTTGCCTCACTTACCAATGACTTATTACACATAGATCAATGGTGCCAACTTAATCACATGTCGGTTAACTCTGATAAATCAAAAATTATGTTTATCAGTTCGAGACATAACAATCGTGAGATTGCTAAAAATAATCCAGGAATTCCATATTATAACTCAAGTTAATTCTTGTTCAAGTGGGTAAATTGATAGGTATAACAGTTAACAACCGTCTGTCGTGAAAATGTAATAAAGATATGTGATACATATCTCTATATGTTATCACGAATCAAATTAGTTCGTGTTATCTGCGGAAATTGCACAAAGAATCTTGAAAACAAACAAGTGAAACTTCAGAAAAGGGCTGCCAAGGTAATCCTTGATTGTGATTTTACAACCCCTTCATCGTTAATGATTGCTGAACTTAAATGGATGACATTTTCCGAACAAGTTATTTATCAAAAAGCCTTGCTCGATTTCTCACAATATTTCAAAATCTGTCGTTACTATCAAGTCAATGATTTACACGTTTGAAGACGCATTTCGACGCATATGCCGCAGACTGCATCAAAACACATCTGGACAAACGCATACAATGCTTATTGGAGCAATGGTTTCAATACTTCTAGATATTTCCGTGTATGCGGGAAAGAGTTATACAGTTTTCCAACATACATTCTGACCCTTTTTATGAACAGACGGCGATGTACGCGTCTTGATTTGACTAAAAAGTATAGGGTAAAGGCGGTGTTTTTAACGAAAAGTATTGAACGATATAAAATTCGCAAATCAGAAAGTTTGTCGTCACAGTTTTGTTTTATAAAACCGTTTTAATATCCGTTTTTTATCGCGTATTAAAACATTAAACGCCGAGACGAAATGAAGGTAAGGATCAGCACTTGATTAGCCACTTAAAGCTCTCGAGCAATCTTAGTAACGACCCTAATGAAAATAACTAGGTAAATATACGTATCCTCCGATTTAATGAAAGTATTGACTAGTGTTGTAGAAAAAGGCGAAATTGCTTATGAAGTAGAAATTACATTTATTTAACAAACTGCTCGATTTCTCATAATATTTCAAAATCTGTCGTTACTATCAAGTCAATGATTTACACGTTTGAAGACGCATTTCGACGCATATGCCGCAGACTGCATCGAAACACATCGGGGAAAACGCATACAATGCTTATTGGACCAATGATTTCAAAGTCAACTGCCGTATAGTTGTTCTATGTGATTTGGGTATGTCGTCACGTCATTCCTGGATGATGCTTAGTAATGTGTTGTAGCGTCGTTACCTTATAATGTATGGCTGTTTCCGGTGAAGCTTTGATGATATTGCTCGCGTAGTAATTTTCACTAAATAAGGTAGGACAGTTTTCGGTGCTTACGTCAGCGTATGATTCGGTAATGACGTCAACAACAACTCATATCCTGAAATGGGTTTAAACTCACCCGATTATAGTTTTAAAACATTATTTGGAAATGTCCCTAATTACCTAAGGACATCATTTACTTTTACGTCTCATATTCATGCAAAACTCTTACGTTCATCCACTACATTCAAGTTGTATACAACACAACCTAACTTGGAAATATATCGAAATACATTTATATTTTCCGTTTGATCAGTTTAGAATTCCCTTCCTTTATATATTCAAAACTCAACGTCTATTCAGCATTTCAAATTACAATAGTTACGTTGGATAAACCAATCTTAATTCGATGATAACTGTAGTATAATTGTATTTCATGACTATACAAAATATTTGGATCTGTGGCTGTTCTACGATACAGCAAATAGACATTACAATTTAAAGTCTATATCTATATGTGTATGAATTCTTGTAATATTGAGTTGTTCATATGTAACACACGTTTGTTCATGTTTCATTCTCATTATGTTTATGTTTGAGGCCCTCGTGGAAGATTGACTTGCATCATGTACTATTGTCAAATGAGTGATTTAGTTCTTGTCGCAAACTACAAAAGAAAGCTAATCGATAGTGCCGCATTCACTTATATCAGGTAAGCACAGAACAGAAAGTGTAATGTTTGACTCGAGAACATCGATGCATAACAGCTCACCCATCTGTTTTGTTTGTGATTAAACTGAATGAGTGGGTATAACATGTATGTAAGATGGTCTAGAAGTTTGCTTTAATGTCATCAACCTTTCGATGTTTTCTGTTATATTAGATTGTAATTTCCAATATCAAGATATTTCAATCTGGTGTTTTTATCTCTTTTCTGTGAAGTCTCAAATCTGTCCAAAGCATAGTACATGTACTAACATCATTTCTTTACATGTTACCTTACTATAAAGCTGTACCACCTTCGAACATCATACGTTTCAGTGGATTACGGAGAGCGAGGATAGAGCTGACAAACCATTGATAAACAAACTAGCATACTCACTGACCCAGTTACATCTGTGTACACTAACCTACAAACAGACAAGTGAGCGGTTGAAGGTCATATCAATTAACCCTTATCCTGCTGGAAACTAGTATCATCGCACTTTTGTATTGGTTCTTGTATATTTATGTGGCGAGTTTCTCCAAGAAATATCAAATGAATAGCAAACAATGTAGACCCAGATGAAACACGAACGCGAAGGCAGATTTTGGTCATCGTTATTCTGAAATGATGTTTGAAATCACGCATACCATGTCAATCAATTGTTGTTAATAATCGCTTAAAGCGGTATAAGCGTTAACATTTTAATAACGTCACTTGAACGCCCATCGTCAGAGGTTTTAACCATTTAGTACATATGACAATTCTGTAGCAGACAACTTTGAAATAACATAGGCTGAAATATATAAAACATTATTCAGTTTGTTTAAGAACTTTTGGATAGCCCCCCGTAAACTCTGTAAATAATAGTGTAAATATCAGCTAATGGAGAAAACATATTGAGCAAGTTTTACTTTTACACAATGTTCAAAAAAAGTCTGTAAGTAAGAAATAAGAAACGTCAACCCTAATGACAACAACACACACAGGACAAGACAATACCAATGACTGTAAGATTGTATTAATCTTGACAACTGAAGAAGAAATCGACCAAAGAAAACCGTGCTACCAGGAACAGAAGAAACCATTTACCTAACCAAAACAGACGATGTTAATGAGTCTACCCTGCGTTTAATATCGACCAAAGAAAACAGCGCTGCTAGGAACAGTAGAAAAAGAATGATGACAACCATTTACTTAACCAAAGGAGACCATGTTAAAAAAAATACCCTGCGTTCAATATACATTGAATACACTGTTTCGCAAGAACCCAGTAAATATCACTACATTCCTTTGAAAACTGATTTCGTTTTATCCGAAAAAGAGTAATGTTAGTGTTTAACTGTACAAGTAAACGTCTTTTTATCCTGAGCATTAAAAGAGGCATTATTGGGACCAATGCGCCATGTACCATGAAGAGAGTTCGAGACCGGTGTAGCGTGTAGACATACACTTCCTCATAGAGATACACGTTTTCACATTACACCGGTACCAGGTAAAAAAACTGACTGATATCTAAGTAGTTTAATCTACAACCACATGTCTCGATTCGAAAAAAACGTTTGTAAATATTGTTACAAAGTATGATTATTCATGTTTACTATTAAGCTATAGTGACGTTTCGTTTATGTTCTCATAGTCAGCGGTCCATACAAAATTATATCGAAGAAACTGGTTAGAATCTTTCACTGCCGAATTTCACAAAGTCGACTCTTCTATGTTGAACATTTAATTACTCCTTTTTTCGTTCAACAGGACATTTTGTAAAATGCTATGTCTAAGTGGCAAACCATGCTCGTACCGAGCTGTCTCACCTGAATCTGTATTGTTTGTGTCTAAGTGGAAATCCATGCTCGTACCAAGCTGTCTCACCTGAATCTGTATTGTTTGTGTCTAAGTGGCAAACCATGCTCGTACCGAGCTGTCTCACCTGAATCTGTATTGTTTGTGTCTAAGTGGAAATCCATGCTCGTACCAAGCTGTCTCACCTGAATCTGTATTGTTTGTGTCTAAGTGGAAATCCATGCTCGTACCAAGCTGTCTCACCTGAATCTGTATTGTTTGTGTCTAAGTGGAAATCCATGCTCGTACCGAGCTGTCTCACCTGAATCCGTATTGTTTGCAAAGGCCTTAAATTGGCTTTTGCAGCGAAAGAGTTAATAAGTTAGGTTAGGAGAAGCGTGTCTTGTGATTTACATACTCATTTAGTTGATATCAATTAATGGAAAATATCCCGAATGAGTTCGGCGATTTCCGTATGAAGTAGTTAGAGATGTGTATTATACCATCGCCAATGCAGGTTCCATCAATCGGCTAATAGTATATGTGTGAAAGCAGCCAGTTACTTGGACAAGACTGTTGGAGTACTGTTGTGAGAAAGCCGGGAAACACATATATAGACGACCTGGCCGCCGTGATATGACTGGAAAATTGTTGAAAACGATGTTTAACCGAATCAATCTATCTGTTTATCAACTAACGCTCTTAACAACGTGACCCCTTTCAAATGACACGATTGAATTATTATACTTCGATTGCGAGGTCAGATCCTATCACGTTTATCAATTCATCACACTGTCTGCATCATGGTGACGGGCCTATGTAGGATCGTAGCAAATGTCACGTGGAGAAAGTGGTGCGGGGAAACCTGGAAACACATGATTTGATGCACTGTCCGACCATTTATAAAAGAAGTGGTGTTAAAAACGGCGTTCAACTTCAATCAACCAAACAAACAGGCCGTATTATGATAGCATTGTGTCAGCCACAGGATGACGAGTTTTGAGGCACCTACGACTATCAAAGACTCCGATCAAGAAGCTTCTAGTAAAATGTACAATTTGAACTGTCATCACAGATGTATTGATAGTCCTGGGTATAGATTTTATGTAAATACATACAAGCTGACAGTTCAAATTATACATTTTACCAAAAGCTTCTTGGCTGCTTCAGTTGCTGATTTGTGATTATTGCAGATCTGATTCAAATATTTGCGCACGCTTAAGTCGATCGGAATCTTCAAAAGACGTATATTCCCAATAATTTGCGAGTATTGAAATATCTGTTTAAAGTAATATGCCCGGACGTGGGCTGTCAATCCAGGGTTTGAGAGTTCTAACTCAGCCAAAAAGCTTTCTGACGTTTGATAAAAAACAAACTTTACAGTCGCAATTCACCTTCCACCTTACAGTCTATCTGAAAAAGTAGTCAGTTGCTTGGAAAAACTTATGTGAATTACTGGTGTGAGAAAACTGGTAAACACATGGCCGCTGTGATATAAGTGAATGATTGTTGAAAATGTCGTAAAGCTCTAATTGATCAATCAAACCATTAAGTAAACTATAAAAAATGCCTCCACAGTGTTGGGTTTTCCACTGCACGCTAAAATTTGTTTCTACAAAACTATATTCGCAGGTAATATATCATCTTGCGTGCTTTATCATTGCGTTTGTCTTTTTTGCAGATCCGTTAACGGCATTGGTATCCTCGTTATAAATTATCCAACAGTTCGTGGATTTATTTCTGTTGGATGGATAGTAGTTACTGCAATACCTCTCGACACAATATATAATCTCAATGAAAGGCATTTCCAACCAGAATAGCTTCAGATCAGACAGTACATTTTCGCGTTCTAATCTGGCTCTCACCTTTTTATGGTATGTTCCACTTCTGTAAATCTGTATCTATTTGGATCCGAAGCATCAAAGCTCATGCAGAATTTTCTCTGCAAATAATAATCTGTAATAATTACGATAAGGTTACTTTTCGCAGAGCGCCGCTCGATTTATAAATTTTAAATACTTTATACTCGTAACATTTTCAAAACTACGAAATAAAATATAAACCATTTTGGCTTGTCAAGAATTTGAATGGTAGTTCTCAACCGTTTTTCGCGCCGAATGCTCGCGCCGACGGTCGTAAAGTTTGATCCCTCTCTCAAGAGAATCGAACACAAAACCCTTTGATCACAAATCTGGCACTCTTCCAATGAACCATCGTCTCCCATACAATTTGCGCTGCAGGAATCAACTTGTTTCAGTGAATAAAGATAAGATCGGGCACACTTGTTTCGATGTTCGCAGACGGGTTCCCTGGTTGATTAGATCGGGCACACTTGTTTCGATGTTCGCAGATGGGTTCCCTGGTTGATTAGATCGGGCACAATTGGTTCGATGTTCGCAGACGGGTTCCCTGGTTGATTAGATCGGGCACACTTGTTTCGAAGTTCGCAAAAGGGTTCCCTGGTTGATTAGATCAGGCACACTTGGTTCGATGTTCGCAGACGGGTTCCCTGGTTGATTAGATCGGGCACACTCGGTTTGATGTTTGATTAGATCGGGCACACTTGTTTCGATGTTCGCAGACGGGTTCCCTGGTTGATTAGATCGGACACACTTGGTTCGATATTCGCAGACGGGTTCCCTGGTTGATTAGATCGGGCACAATTGGTTCGATGTTCGCAGACGGGTTCCCTGGTTGATTAGATCGGGCACACTTGTTTCGAAGTTCGCAAAAGGGTTCCCTGGTTGATAAGATCAGGCACACTTGGTTTGATGTTCGCAGACGGGTTCCATGGTTGATTAGATCGGGCACACTTGTTTCGATGTTCGCAGACGGGTTCCCTGGTTGATTAGATCGGGCACACTTGGTTCGATGTTCGCAGACGGGTTCCCTGGTTGATTAGATCGGGCACACTTGTTTCGATGTTCGCAGACGGGTTCCCTGGTTGATTAGATCGGGCACACTTGTTTCGATGTTCGCAGACGGGTTCCCTGGTTGAGTGTTCATTTGTAAAGCATTATTCAGTGCCTAGTGATGGGTAGTCATCTAAGAAGTATGAGGAGTTAAAGTAAATCGCGGCCGTGATATGACTGAACTACGGTTTAAAACGGCGTAACATACCAATTATACTAGAAACATATAACAGTGTGATGTATGGGTGGTTTTTTTTAGGTATATTTATGATATACATATTCACATAACAAACATGGATAACGTAAGATTAAATAATATTATTCATTTTAAACGGTTTCAGAAAAAGACAATGTAAAGATGAGTTTCGTTGAATTGATGTACTTACTTACTGTTTTCATATTTAACACATAAACCTTTCCCACTTGCAGACGAATTCTGAATCATCTGCATCAGACGACATATGAAAACAGTAATGAGCAATTTCTCCTATTTCCTCAATGTTTTCAAAGCTATTCCATCAGTATACTTTCATTTATTGAGGTGTTTCATGTTTCGTCTGATACAGATTTAGTGTATGTATGAAGGGATAATGGAGTTAATGTAACGCGATTTTAACCAGATACGAGCTCCCACCCACACTGTAACCATCCTTATGTTTAGGGGAATTATGATCATCAAAGAGTGCATGACATTTATGATCATTTATCATACAATAGTAAATCGTTCCATTTGTTTCTCTTACTGGAATTCCAAAAGTATTGGAAATTACTGTTATTGTAAAGATAAGACTCATGCAGAAACTGTGTATTACAATTACTATATTGTGGATAAATATTATGATAGTTGTACATTCTCAGGATATATGATATACATATAATATTTCAGAAAAACAAAAGTAGTTACTGAAATTGTTCATGAGATAAGTGAAACTATTACATTTTATGTAAGTTGTGTGTTACGGTAGCCATTGTTCATATGGTATCAGTTGATACTAATACGGTTTTTGAAGCATCGTGGTCAAGCGTTCGACTCCGGATCCAAAGATCAAAAGTTCGAGAACTGGTCAGGTCCTTCGGGCCTTGTAATACTGTTGCATTAGTGGCAGTGTCATGTCTCTTTTTTCTTGAACCATTCCGCTGCCAATAGCAAATTAAAGGCTTTTGAAAACAATGCAGATTCAGGTGAGACAGCTCGTTACGAACTGTCTTTCCGGAAAGCTGCATTGTTTGCCACTTAGACATTACAGTTTACCAAATTTCCTGTTGGGTGAATAATGGAGTGGGCGAATTTTCAACTTGGAAGAGTCGACGTTGTGAATTTCAGCAGTGAAAGAGTTACGTCTTGAGACATTTCAGTCTCGTCTGTAATTTAACAATGTTGGGGCATATGTATGGGAATGAATATGTTCAACAGTTTTGATGAAGAACCGTAAGGTAATCATTACACGTGCAGATGGGCGTTGCATCGGTAAAATCAACCCTAACGTAATTATTACACGTGTAGATTAGCGGTGCATCGGTAAAATCAACCCTAACGTAATTATTACACGTGTAGATTGTCGGTGCATCAGGAAAACCAATCTTAACGTAATTATTACACGTGAAGATTTGCGGTGCGTCGGGAAAACCAACCGTGACGCAATTATTACACGTGTAGATTGGCGGTGCGTCGGGAAAACCAACCTTAACCTAATTATTACACGTGTACATTGGCGGTGCGTCGGGAAAACTAACCTTAACGTATTTATTACACGTGAAGATTGGCGGTGCGTCGGAAAAACCAACCTTAACCTAATTATTACACGTGAACATTGGCGGTGCGTCGGGAAAACCAACCTAACCTAATTATTACACGGGTTGATTGGCGGTGCGTCGGGAAAACCAACCTTAACCTAATTGTTACACGTGTAGATTGGCGGTGCGTCGGAAAAACCAACCTTAACCTAATTATTACACGTGTAGATTGGCGTTGCATCGGGAAAACCAACCTTAACGTAGTGTAGATTGGCGGTGCTCAAAGGCATTAATACAACCTTAACGTAATTATTATACGTGTAGATTGGCGGTGCGTCGGAAAAAACAAACTTAACGTAATTATTACACGTGTAGATATGGCGGTGCGTCGGGAAAACAAGCCTTACCGTAATTATTACACGTGTAGATGAGCTGTGATCAATGCATTAAAACAACCATAAAGTAATTATTACGCGTATGACAAAATAGCTTCTTGTATATCCAAATGGACACTGGAAAACATAAGTTTCTCTAAACCTTCAATGACTAAATGATGAAATATGCAGACACAGATTAGACCGCGCGGGTGGAATTGAACGCAAATACTGTGTGATTAATTTTCATATAGAAAATGGGAGAAAGTAATCACAGTGACACATTTCTCCATTATCTACGATGTTTTCAACTGTCGTCCTCTGTAGAGGTATTAAAAGTATTTTGTATTTGAAACGTGTAATAATGGAAAAATAGACAAGAAAGCGAGTACCACTGTCTGTGCGTCCAGACAAGGTTACTAGTTAAACAATAATCATGTTAGGGGATCACAGAAGTTCGCAACAGATAGGTCTGTTTTGTGGATTATGCTCGCTTACTTTTACTGTTGAATCGTAAAAATTGGCAATAATTCCGACGTTTAATATACCTTTCCCTGGATACTATATAGACGTTTTATATTTTAAATATATGATAAGTGTTTGTTTTACTGTAATTTTGAGATACATATTTCACTAAGTGAACAACAGAAGTGATATGTTCACGAGTTTGGTATTCACGAATGGATACATGTTTCTACGAGTACTTCGTGAAAACAAACAAGTGTTCTATTTACGTCATTTTATTTCCTTAACTGTGGCATGTACATTCGGAGTAAAGATATACGAACAGTAAACATTATCACTCGATGAATTCACTATTCAAAACGTTGTGTTTATCAGGATTTAATTCTCTGATATATATACTAATTATTCACTTGAAAGAATGAAATGAAAGAAACTTAAACTCGACATTCAAGTTAGCTGCGGTGCTTTGATTAAAGAACAGCTGCGTAATGTATCGACCAGATCAGCCTGCGCTGTCCGCGCAGACTGATCCGGCCGACACATTCCGTCTTAGGGGGATAGATGTATAGAGTAGTTATTCCTGAAACAGAAAATCCACATGCGGCGAAAAGTGTATATCCGGGTAGGCCTGTGTGGCATGATTAGGCTGATCCGGGTCGATACTTTACGCAGAGTCCACAATGTTGATTTTCTCACGAGACGGCCTACACATTGATCATTGCAAAGCTACGCCCCTGGATATTAACTGCGTCTAATATTAATCCTCACAAACATTTGTCAACACTTTTTCACCAGTCCGTGTTCGTGTCCATCGTTTGTAATGACATTGCTGTCGATCAAATGTCGTATGTATCAGCGGTTCTTGTTCTACATTTACACGAATATCAACAGATAATAGGAATAGGAATGTAATACACAATTTTGATTGTTTTAAACTGATTTGTTGAAAGGACACATAAGCCGGCTTGTTTTCTCACAATATATTGTATATGTGTAATTTAAAGATCGCCTGCTTTCAATTATATCCGAAATTAATAAAGTAAATCTTAGGAATCTGGAATTCAGTTTTTTAAACATACTTAAAATCTTGTAAACATTTATATCTAAATACATTTTAGCCATATCTTTCTATTTCCGCAATGTTTTTAAATTGTCTTCTGTTACAGTGGAGTGTCTTAAACTGTCTGGAAAATATTTGAATTAGTGCCTACAACATAGTACTCGCATTTGTTTAAAGTATCGTTTTTTTCATAGCAATGAAATTGTTTGTCCACGGTGAAACATTAATAATTACTGAAACTAAACATAAAATAATCCGATGTACTTTTTACAAGTTCAACGGACGAAATAAATGAAATTTCACAAAGTATGATTAGATTAAGAATTGTCATTTTAAGCAAATATACGTAAAATATTCACGTTCTGATGTCATTAACAATACCAATTTGAGTTGAGATGTGTGGATGATGGGTTTAAACATTCATTATGTTTTGAAATCTTGGATAACATTATTTTGGATAACAGTCGCTAATGTTACTCTTTGATTTGAGGTGGTCCTTTAAAATATGTGTGAACTGTATTCGCTTTGGAGTTAAATATATTGTGTTATTGCAACATCTTTAATTTGGATTAGTTAACACTTTTCACAACTCTTTACGTGACATAAGTGAATCGTTCTTGTTATTGAGTGTGAATTGTTTTACATTTTAACATATTTGCTAGGTTGATATAATGGTAGGAAGCTCCAGCCCCTTCTTCTCGTAAACAACGGTAAGTGGATTTTCATAGGGACATTCTTAAATCCCCTCCCACATAAGACAAACATGCAGAAGGTGACTTTTCAAAACATCAAGGCTAATAAACTAGTTTGAAAATAATTCAATAAATTGAAATACATTTTTAAAATGGAATTGAAAACATCGAGGCAAAGGGGGAAATTGCCCATTATGCGTAAGTTCTCATGTTGACAACAATGTTTTCAAAAATCGTCTTCTTTGATGCGACAAATTTCTTCTGCATGTTAGAAAGGGTTGATTTTTTATGGAAAAAACACTTGTTATGCTACAAAGATATAACCAGTGAATGTACAACCATGCTAACTGATCCAAGTGGATACCGCAAACGTTTCTCGAAACCTGGTAGGACTAATTGGCGAACAGTGAAGATTCTGATCATATTGTGCGGATGCGCAATGTGGTCTGGATCAACAATGTTTGCACCAACAATGTTTGCACATGCTTTAATTTTGATTTTCACAGAGTACCGCTAATATCCCCATGGAAACCCCTGTTCAAGCTATGAAGAGTCACAGATCTCGATTGTCATTGAACGAAACCTTCTGAAAGATCGGTTGTCATGTGATGTGATACAATCACGTGCAATAACGATTGAACTGCATACATCGCGCATACGTAATGGAGAGCAGTGAACTTCAGTCATCGGGTCAACTCGACTTTTATTAGGCATAAATATGCGCCAATTAGTCACGAAAGTCCGTTGAGACCATTTCTAATGGATTTATTTCATTCGGGCTGTTTCGGATATTATCCCACGTTAGCAATGAACTAATTTGAAAACGCGTCACATGTCCGGAAAGCTATTTACTGCCAACTTTGAGTAGATTCATGACCGATCTTCTAGGATTTCGGGGTATTATCAATATAAGTTGTCAAACAAATGTTTCTAAATCGATGCATTATAGAAAATGATTTAAATAGTTCGTGTACAATCAAGACGTTACTGTATCCCAATGGGTACATACTGTCGATAGTTATGTATCGTAAACAATTCAGACCCATCGTTGTAAGACAGTAACTCACTCATTGTTGAGCTGCATCACGCGAAATGGGGGTCTTCTTGTATCTCTGACTAGTCATATGTATGTATATGTTAACACTCGGGCTGCTGTACATAAAAACATGTCCCCTAATGGGCTCGATGATTTGCGGACGACGGCTGTATTTATTTACATTATAAAAGCTCGGCGATTTCCGTTCGAAGTCGTAAGCGATCGGGATTTTTCGTGAACTTGTTCGTTGTGTCCGGTGGAAATAACCGACAGGTCAACGAAAAATACCGATCACTAACGACTTCAAATGGAAATCAACGAGCCTAATGGGGATGTAATACTTGAAGTGTTGTTTTCTTGTATAAAAGTGTCACCCCTATTGAAAGTCATTTCTTATTTATGAGACATCCATTTTTGTGAAACCAATCCTTTATGCCAGGTACTATGCTGTCAGGCATTCGGAATCATTGGTATTAACTCCTAGCTGGCGACTCACTAAACGTTCATGTCAGAATTGACTACAATGTTGACACAAGGATTCCAACATTCAACTAACATCCTTGCTACCTGGAATGGTATACCATGTATGTAAATAGTGAAGGGTGTTGCCAGACTGTGTGTATTCACATGTATGTGAATAGTGAAGGGTGTTGCCAGACTGTGTGCTTTTACATGTATGTGAATAGTGAAGGCTGTTGCCAGACTGTGTGTTTTTACATGTATCTGAATAGTGAAGGGTGTTACCAGACTGTGTGTATTTACATGTATGAGAATAGTGAAGGGTGTTGCCAGACTGTGTGTATTTACATGTATGTAAATAGTGAAGGGTGTTGCCAGACTGTGTGTATTTACATGTATGTAAATAGTGAAGGGTGTTGCCAGACTGTGTGTATTTACATGTATGTAAATAGTGAAGGGTGTTGCCAGACTGTGTGTATTTACATGTATGTGAATGGTAAAGGCTGTTGCCAGACTGTGTGTATTTACATGTATGTGAATAGTAAAGGGTGTTGTCAGACTGTGTGTATTTACATGTATGTGAATAGTAAAGGCTGTTGCCAGACTGTGTGTATTTACATGTATGTAAATAGTGAAGGGTGTTGCCAGACTCTGTGTATTTACATGTATGTGAATAGTAAAGGTTGTCGCCAGACTGTGTGTATTTACATGTATACATGTGAATAGTGAAGGGTGTTGCCAGATTGTGTGTATTTACATGGATACAACAAGACCACTCTTTGTCTGACGGAGTTCACATTTTTCTACAGTCCATTACACGAAATCGGTAAGGACAGACATTACAATTGGTCTCTGTTGTTAGAAATCACCAGCAGCTTTAACGTCATAGACCACGCCAGATATGTCATTGTTAAAACAGTGAATGTCTCACACAATCAATGTGCGTCTGCAACTAATTTAAACACTTTTCCACACAAATATTCATGTTGACGCATCTGCAGCAAACGACATTTGAAAACGTTATCGCAAAAGCCGAAAATTATCCTGAGAAATATCTGCCCTTGACACAATGTTTTCAATTATATTAAATAAATATTCTATCAATTTCAGTAGTTTAAGCTAGTTTTACCTCATTGTTTTCGAAATCGTCTGCTCTAGATGCGTTATATATGGGAAAGTGTAAACACAACAATGGAGGATAGTAATCTCTAGTTGTCTGCTATATAAATAATCTCTTACAGTCGAACTGCATTTTAAGCTGTCTGCTATAATTAGTTTTACCTAATCTTAAGTAGTTACCAAATTTGATTTATGTATTCAATGATAGACAACATTTCGTCGTAAACCGTTGAGCTGCGTCCAGGGAGTTTGGGTCCTATGGAATCCAATCGTCCGCTTAATATACAATCGTATAGGAGCATAACCACAGGAGCTACAGTTCTAGTATTTCTAGAGAAGATACTTTTATCAATCTTAAGATTGTATAAAGACGGTGAAGACTCTGATTTATTGTCCGTATGTACAGAGACACTCATCTGAGTCTTCACTGTTCGTATGTACAGACACTCATCTGAGTCTTCACTGTTCGTATGTACAAACACTCATCTGAGTCTTCACTGTTCGTATGTACAGACACTCATCTGAGTCTTCACTGTTCGTATGTACAGACACTCATCTGAGTCTTCACTGTTCGTATGTACAGAAACTCATCTGAGTCTTCACTGTTCGTATGTACAGACACTCATCTGAGTCTTCACTGTTCTTATATACAGAAACTCATCTGAGTCTTCACTGTTCGTATGTACAGACACTCATCTGAGTCTTCACTGTTCGTATGTACAGACTCTCATCTGAGTCTTCACTGTTCGTATGTACAGAAACTCATCTGAGTCGTCACTGTTCGTATGTACAGACACTCATCTGAGTCTTCACTGTTCGTATGTACAGACACTCATCTGAGTCTTCACTGTTCGTATGTACAGACACTCATCTGAGTCTTCACTGTTTGTATATACAGAAACTCATCTGAGTCTTCACTGTTCGTATGTACAGACACTCATCTGAGTCTTCACTGTTCGTATGTACAGACACTCATCTGAGTCTTCACTGTTCGTATGTACAGACACTCATCTGAGTCTTCCCTGTTCGTATATACAGACACTCATCTGAGTCTTCACTGTTCTTATGTACAGACACTCATCTGAGTCTTCACTGTTCGTATGTACAGAAACTCATCTGAGTCTTCACTGTTCGTATGTACAGACACTCATCTGAGTCTTCACTGTTTGTATGTACAGACTCTCATCTGAGTCTTCACTGTTCGTATGTACAGACACTCATCTGAGTCTTCACTGTTCGTATGTACAGAAACTCATCTGAGTCTTCACTGTTCGTATGTACAGACACTCATCTGAGTCTTCACTGTTCGTATGTACAGACACTCATCTGAGTCTTCACTGTTCGTATGTACAGACACTCATCTGAGTCTTCACTGTTCTTATGTACAGACACTCATCTGAGTCTTCACTGTTCTTATGTACAGACACTCATCTGAGTCTTCACTGTTCTTATGTACAGACACTCATCTGAGTCTTCACTGTTCGTATGTACAGACACTCATCTGAGTCTTCACTGTTCGTATGTACAGAAACTCATCTGAGTCTTCACTGTTCGTATGTACAGACACTCATCTGAGTCTTCACTGTTCTTATGTACAGACACTCATCTGAGTCTTCACTGTTCGTATATACAGACACTCATCTGAGTCTTCACTGTTCTTATGTACAGACACTCATCTGAGTCTTCACTGTTCGTATGTACAGACACTCATCTGAGTCTTCACTGTTCGTATGTACAGACACTCATCTGAGTCTTCACTGTTCTTATGTACAGACACTCATCTGAGTCTTCACTGTTCGTATGTACAGACACTCATCTGAGTCTTCACTGTTCGTATATACAGACACTCATCTGAGTCTTCACTGTTCGTATGTACAGACACTCATCTGAGTCTTCACTGTTCTTATATACAGAAACTCATCTGAGTCTTCACTGTTCGTATGTACAGACTCTCATCTGAGTCTTCACTGTTCGTATGTACAGACACTCATCTGAGTCGTCACTGTTCGTATGTACAGACACTCATCTGAGTCGTCACTGTTCGTATGTACAGACACTCATCTGAGTCTTCACTGTTCGTATGTACAGACACTCATCTGAGTCTTCACTGTTCGTATGTACAGACTCTCATCTGAGTCTTCACTGTTCGTATGTACAGACACTCATCTGAGTCTTCACTGTTCGTATGTACAGACACTCATCTGAGTCTTCACTGTTCGTATGTACAGACACTCATCTGAGTCTTCACTGTTCGTATGTACAGATACTCATCTGAGTCTTCACTGTTCGTATGTACAGACACTCATCTGAGTCTTCACTGTTCGTATGTACAGACACTCATCTGTGTCTTCACTGTTCGTATGTACAGAAACTCATCTGAGTCTTCACTGTTCGTATGTACAGACACTCATCTGAGTCTTCACTGTTCGTATGTACAGACTCTCATCTGAGTCTTCACTGTTCGTATGTACAGACACTCATCTGAGTCTTCACTGTTCGTATGTACAGACTCTTATCTGAGTCTTCACTGTTCGTATGTACAGACACTCATCTGAGTCTTCACTGTTCGTATGTACAGACACTCATCTGAGTCTTCACTGTTCGTATGTACAGACACTCATCTGAGTCTTCACTGTTCGTATGTACAGACACTCATCTGAGTCTTCACTGTTCGTATGTGTAGACACTCATCTGAGTCTTCACTGTTCGTATGTACAGACACTCATCTGAGTCTTCACTGTTCGTATGTACAGACACTCATCTGAGTCTTCACTGTTCGTATGTACAGACACCCATCTGAGTCTTCACTGTTCGTATGTACAGACACCCATCTGAGTCTTCACTGTTCGTATGTACAGAAACTCATCTGAGTCTTCACTGTTCGTATGTACAGACACTCATCTGAGTCTTTACTGTTCGTATGTACAGACACTCATCTGAGTCTTCACTGTTCGTATGTACAGACACTCATCTGAGTCTTCACTGTTCGTATATACAGACACTCATCTGAGTCTTCACTGTTCGTATGTACAGACACTCATCTGAGTCTTCACTGTTCGTATGTACAGACACTCATCTGAGTCTTCACTGTTCGTATGTACAGGAACTCATCTGAGTCTTCACTGTTCGTATGTACAGACACTCATCTGAGTCTTCACTGTTCGTATGTACAGACTCTCATCTGAGTCTTCACTGTTCGTATGTACAGAAACTCATCTGAGTCTTCACTGTTCGTATGTACAGAAACTCATCTGAGTCTTCACTGTTCGTATGTACAGACACTCATCTGAGTCGTCACTGTTCGTATGTACAGTGTACAGGAACTCATCTGAGTCTTCACTGTTCGTATGTACAGACACTCATCTGAGTCTTCACTGTTCGTATGTACAGAAACTCATCTGAGTCGTCACTGTTCGTATGTACAGACACTCATCTGAGTCTTCACTGTTCGTATGTACAGAAACTCATCTGAGTCTTCACTGTTCGTATGTACAGACACTCATCTGAGTCTTCACTGTTCGTATGTACAGACTCTCATCTGAGTCTTCACTGTTCGTATGTACAGACACTCATCTGAGTCGTCACTGTTCGTATGTACAGGAACTCATCTGAGTCTTCACTGTTCGTATGTACAGGAACTCATCTGAGTCTTCACTGTTCGTATGTACAGACTCTCATCTGAATCTTCACTGTTCGTATGTACAGGAACTCATCTGAGTCTTCACTGTTCGTATGTACAGACACTCATCTGAGTCGTCACTGTTCGTATGTACAGACACTCATCTGAGTCTTCACTGTTCGTATGTACAGTGTACAGGAACTCATCTGAGTCTTCACTGTTCGTATGTACAGACACTCATCTGAGTCTTCACTGTTCGTATGTACAGAAACTCATCTGAGTCGTCACTGTTCGTATGTACAGACACTCATATGAGTCTTCACTGTTCGTATGTACAGTGTACAGGAACTCATCTGAGTCTTCACTGTTCGTATGTACAGACACTCATCTGAGTCTTCACTGTTCGTATGTACAGAAACTCATCTGAGTCTTCACTGTTCGTATGTACAGACACTCATCTGAGTCTTCACTGTTCGTATGTACAGACACTCATCTGAGTCTTCACTGTTCGTATGTTCAGACACTCATCTGAGTCTTCACTGTTCGCATATGTAACAATACTCCAAAACGGCATTACTATTTTACTGTGTTTTTATCTACCTATAAAATGATCATAAATTCTTCTTCTGAATGTATTATCTAAAGGCAACTCTAAAATACTTCTAACATATTTGACAATATCTTTTTGAAATCTTCATGGGGTTCATTTTGTACTCACAATATCCCTTGGCCGCCAAATCATTTAACGTTTATATTTACCTTAATGCGTCATGGAACATATTCACCAAACTTGTGCGCATGCACACCATGATACTGAAGGTCATATGGTATCATAAATATGGCCACAGATATTGATATTTAAACCCACGAAAGTATATTTCTATTCTCTATTCTACTATCAAACATATTTAATTTAATTTTTAAACTTCATGTGCCAGACTCGGTAAATTGCATTAATATAATTTTGGATTTAAGCGGATGGACCTCAAGTACTTTTAAACATTTGCACGTTGAACATAGGCATGTAGTTATTCATTGGAACTTACAATAGAATATCTAAGTTCATAAGAAATAGCACAGGATGGTTTATTAATTGCCTATTCTCTATTTCAAATCAGATTAGGATTAACGCTACATGTATTGTAGGACAGCCCTCGTACATCATTTTCATTGCTGATAGATGTGTCAATTACGTGTAGCCGTTTGACCTTACATTTCTGGGACCTTAAATCAAATTATCTGATGTTTAAATAATCCATGTATTTAAAACTGGTATGCACTCAGTAAGCAGGCCTTATTAATAGCGAGTGTAATTGTCTATCTGCGTACAAGAATGTATCTTATCCGAAGATTAATGCATATACTCGCCTAGGCCTTTATTGTTCCCAAGTGTATTAGAAGATTCGCGGAAGCCCAGTCGATACCGACGAAGACTATCACTGCTTGAGTTGTGAGTTCGAACTCCGACATGGTTATTCATTATGTCCTTTCATAGACTAAAAGCATTGTGACTAGTGTAATTCGTATACAACCAATGCGCTAAAATAGTCCATGTGTAAACGATAGGTACATGTAATTTGTCTGGAAAGAGTGTTGTGTGGAGAACAAGTGTGAGAAAACCCAGGGAAAACATGATTAGGTTTGAACTGACAGCAGTGGTATAACGAAAAAAAAAAACAGTCGAAAACGACGCCAATCGATCAATCGAGCCCTAAAGTGGTAACACCCCCTTTCCACCTCACGCGGCTCAGATGCCAGTATGGAGGATTCGGTACGTTAATGGACCGTTTTTATATTATCGTTTCATTACAATACAGGGCTCCTACATATCACATGCTATATAGTATATCCTTAATAATATCAAAAATATGTTTAATGGGATTAGTTGATGAATATCACTCGGGTTTGCCGAGCATGGCATGAATTATGAAAACAACTGAAACTAAAACCCCGTATCATATAATAGCATCGTTAGGTCGCCTGGCATCGCTATACAAGGGGCGTTCAAGAATTACGCGGTGGGGATGTTGTTATGTATAGCATCGTTAGGTCGCGTGGCATCGCTATACAAGGGGCGTTCACGGGGGAAATGTTGTTATGTATGAACTTTAGATATAAACGGCATCAGCATCTATCCATTTATTCGCAAAATTCGGTGACATTTTCTTTATATATGTACGTACTATTGTCCAAAGACAAAACTTAAGACAAAGTCATATGCTGACGTTATTATTACACATCGACGCCATGTGACATCTTCATTAATCGGGGTTCTCTGTCGCAAGTATCTGATATAAAACAGGGTTTTTGTTAAAAGCATTTGTGAGAAGACAATTAATGTTGAAAATGAAGATTACATGAGACTCAGCTGGGTTTTTTAAACATGAGCATATTAACAGATCTGAAATTCATGTACTGGTCACCACTTTTTAATGTCACTTGTCCGTCTCTCCGTTTGAACGAATTGACACCATAAAACGTCAACGCGCTAACAGCAACACTGTCCATGTAAAAAAGCATTTAAATGAGAACAAAGCACAATTTGTACTTTGAAACATAAAATAAAAATCTCAATAAAGTCAATAAAGGTTTTTCTATACGACCGTTGTATGATGTAAAAATTAAATTTGATGTTGCCCTAGTAATACCTGGTTGACGTTAAAGATACATGTATGAACACGTTTTCATTATATGTTCATACAGTTGAACACGTGTACTCATATAATATTACAATTTTATGTAAATCTAACGCGTCGTTTTAGAATCACACTACCTTTCCATGTTATTATTCACTATCCCTTGTTAACAAATTTTCCAAACAACTGTCTGCTTTTCGACATAGACTGTTAGCCAATTGCTGGAAGACGAAGGACGCATGTGACTTGTGTCAGACGTCGGAAAAAAAGTTGGCCGAGCTGGGATTCGCACTCCCAACCGCTGGATTGACAGCCCGCGCTATCTTACATGTAGCGGACAGGGAAGATTCCTGCAGAGACGAATATTCATCTCAGTTCCCACTGGTCCAATGGATAATAATAACCACGTCTGTCTGACGTGGCTCCAACGTTTGACACAATGTCTTTAACCCTTTCCCCCATACGACAATTCTGCAGCAGACGACTTTGAACCTATTTTGTCAAAAATTAGAAAATCTCTATAATTGAATGGATAACCTATGACGAAAAGTGAGAAACATTGTGGCAAAAGGAGAAATTGCACGTTTTGTGCAATTTCTTATTTTGTCACTATGTTTTCAAAAAGCTGTCTGCTGCAGAGGCGTCAGAAAGCGTCTATGTGAGGGAAAGGGTTTTAAGGAGCTGTTACAAACCTTTTATGCTTTGAAAGGGTTAAATCAGCCGAGTGTAAAAGATAGAAAGAGATATATATCAAAGAGCATCACATTCCAAGATTATACTCCTTTTTCACAATTGTTGACACGTAGTAATGTGTTACAGGTGCTTGATTTGCTGTATCATGGTGGTAATTGTCTTAATCACGTGATTAATCAAGAGTTAATTGCATTACATATCGCAACAATTAAACCGGTGCATGGCAAAGCTATCTTACTAATGGCGTTGTAGTAAAAGCGTCTTTCGAGACACGGGTTCAATAACCGGTCATGTCATTTCAAATGGGTTTAAACTGTCACAGGTTGCTTTCTCTCTTGGTAGTAAGAATAACCAGGACACAAATTACGAGAGATGCCCTGGTATCATCATTTGTGCTGGTAATATATCAAATAAAGACTGCGACATACTAAAACCAAATGTTTTGATAAAACTGGAGCGTCGAAGCAGTGCCTCGATAGCGGGTGAAATCCCCGGTTGTGGCATTCAAATGGCTTACAAATGACTCAATATGCTGTCTCTCTTGGATTCTAAGTATTTCCAGGCTATCACTTACATGTCATGCACTTATATCAGCATTAATACCGGTTATGTATAAAACACGTACTGTTGTATAAAATTAGCATTAATACCGGTTATGTATAAAACACGTACTGTTGTATAAAATTAGCATTAATACCGGTTATGTATAAAACACGTACTGTTGTATAAAATCAGCATTAATACCGGTTATGTATAAAATCAGCATTAATAACGGTTATGTATAAAACACGTACTGTTGTATAACTGCCTTGTGTTCATTGGAGCAGTTTGGTAGCACAAATATTATCCGGTTCTACACAAATTGACACAATCTTCTAACAAGCTTGTGTAAGTAATGTTAGAACAGTGTAGATCTTAATCAGAATGTGAGGTTGCACAGGCTGGTCCGGATCTATACAGATGACAACATCCAAGTTGTACCTTTTCTCACTGTCACTGCATTGGCTCGTTTATACAGCGTAAACTCATATCAGAGACGGTGTAGGCACCGATAGAGTCTGACCAGCGTAGTCACTGTTATTCTGTTATATTGTGTTGCCATGTGGAGACTGTTTTGACACAGGCTTATCTCAATCTTAATTGCCTTCGGCTAATTTATTTATAAGCAGCAGAGAGCAAACTGGTTCTTGTTTTCTCCGCGATCCAGCAGTACGTTAGGGTGTATTGCTTTTTATACAAATAAAGGTACATTAACTTGTTTAACCATTTGTAAAACGTTAGGTCTTGTGCTATATTCCATGTAGTCGAATCGAGAAGGCTATGTCGAGACTGTGTTAGTAGGGAGACTCATCTTAGTATTTCCTTCTAGCGCTTGTCATGAAATTCGTTTTTTATATGAAACACACCACACGAAAACCAACCTTTGGGACTTTGATCGGTGACGTCAGATCAGGATCTTCTGTTTATCGCCATTATATTGTATAAACATCATGAAAGCCTATTGAGAGTAGTTATAACAGACTATACAAACGTGTAATTTGATCGAACTTGCCTTTAACTCTCTCCACCAAATAGTCTCATTTGGCGCCTCTACAACAGACGAATTCTCGAAAACAATATGACAAAAGGAGAAATTGATTATCAAGATTAGCAATTTCTCCTTTTGTCATAATGTTTTTTACTTTTTCGGTAATTATACTTTCATTTATAGAGATGTTCTTTGCTTTTCTTAAATGGTTTCCAAGTCGTCTGCTGCAGATTTTCTGTGTGTGGGGAAAGGGTTAATTTCAAAACCACTCAATGTTGCTTTTCATGTGACCTGTCTCATTTATTATGGCACGTCCTTTATCATTCGGTATCACTCTATACGAGCACGCTTGTATATGCACACTTTACCCAATTAACTCAGAATTAGTTATATAATTGTGTGTTATCGTATTGTTTCGTATTGTTTCATTTTAGGTATTAAAGATGAGCGGAATGTTTCCATGGAGGCGACGAAAAAAAAGTAATAACAGTATTCAGGTAAACAATCTGATTTGTTTGTTTGTATTTATATTTGTTTCTTTTTCCACTTTGTTTGCTTCTTACCATTGTGCTAAAAGTCAATGAATTACCGAACAATGTGCTGATCCAGATCGGACTGTTCGTTATAAGGTAAGCTGCATATACCCTGGTCGCTTATTGCTGTAAGCCAGGGTTCAATTCCACCAAACTCACTTAGCGCTAATAGGTAATACTAAATACTTAAAAGCGTATTTCATCATTTTTGATTCCCTAATAAAAAGGCAAAAATATTCCATTTCTTATCAATTCTCTTTTAGTCAGCAAAGTAACGTTAACTAAGTCAATTACAAAAATGATGAAATATGCTTTTTAAGTATCATTTTTTGCAGCTAATATAAGTATAAAGTTCACAGCTCTTAAATTTCGAATGTTTTGCCAGATTGTAAAGAGATTTGACGGATATGCCAAAAATCTTTCATGTTAGACTGCACGTATTCTGTCTGTTTTTATCAAGCAGTAAAACAGTTATCACTTCTTAGCTGCAGTTGAATTGTGCGCATCAGCAGCAGACGACTTTTGAAAACATTGTTACAAAGGATACAATGTATTGCTCATTATGAGCAATTTCTCCTTTTGCAACAATGTCTTCAATTTTCATTATAGTGAGTTTCTATATTTTACCCAGATTGTTTTCGAAGTCGTTGGCTGCATATTTGTTGCATGTGTTCAAGGTCCTTACCTGATACGGACATCTACAGCAACCGATTGTTGAAAATATTGGTAGAAGAGGATTCTTCATAATGCACAAGTTCTCTTTAATTATCAACGTTTTTAAATCTCTCTTTATGTCATAACTTATAGTTTGTTTGTTTTCGGATGATATACAGATCTAGATATACAGATCTAGATATTCATTTGTTTTTAATGTTGTTAGTGTTCTTGCTTTCAATGCTTTTCTTTTTAATATTGGCGTGTTGAGCCTTGCATTTGAGAAGAGTCCATAGTCAACTGTCATTATACAACTATTGAATTCAGCAGCCAACAGTTTAGAGCCTGGTCAGACGGCTTGCTGGTGGCAGATGATTCACAGACTCGGTTCCAGTAGGATCATTGTTAAATTGAAGAATTGGAGGCAGTTTGATAATAAAAAAAAATTCAAAGTAGATGTAAAATGGATGACTTGAACAGAGCGTAAATGAATCTTATAGACTTTGCGCTTTTGGCATTATAGTTAAAGTGGAAAATGCTTTTTTTTAAAAATTCGTCTTTAAAAAAGACTGTCTTCATTTGGATAGACATAAGTACCGGTATAACAGAGCGTCCCTGCATTATAACGCTGACGTGCATAAATGCTTTTTAATTCTTTACCACATACAACTATCGGCAGTAAATGACTTTGAAAACATATGTATATACGATAAATTAAATATCTCTAGATGAAAGTATATATTGGAATGGAGTTAAAAACTGTGTTGCAAAAGGACAAATTGCTCTAAGAGTATGTTAAACATTTAGAACCTTGGCATGGATGAGCAGACAGGTGTTTGTCCACATGTTATTATTACGTTTTAATGTTTGTTTTTCCTGAAGCTTACTATGATGTAGCTGATATTTGATTGGTTGCTTGGCAATCGTACAAAATGTGTGTGACAGTACAACGGACTAGTTAGATACCGTAGCACTGTTTAATTCTGCTAAATAAAGAGGCTATTTTGGATGTTCAAAGATCATTTGTGAAAGCATTGCGGTTGTTCCTGTCGGTCAAAAGACAGATTTCGAGTGACAGGATCATAATTTTATTGCAATATATCTCACATATTTTTGAAATTTAATATCTAAGCCCGCCAGTCACTTTTAAGTAGACAGACATAATGATGCGCATACACTCCTAATTGCTCCCTGTGAACATATCAATTTTCATTAACTGCGCTAGCATACTTTAATGGCATTCACATTATCATCAGTTTGTCCTATGACCTTTGTCCTATGACCTTTAAAAATGATCTTTTGCATTCAAGCTTCGATGACGATCATATTTTGCTAATTATTTTTTCTGTTAACTAACCTTCTGTTAACTAACCAATTAACCAAGTTTCGGGAGTTTATTGAATTATGCCTATTTTTGTTAACAATTAATTCTGACGTGCGCCTTGACATTCCCGCAAACGTAACAGTCCGATTGAGTTTATAATCCAATTGCTCACTACGCACATGTAATGTTTAGCTAGCACACTGTTTAAAAGATTCATGTTCGGAGCAATTCCTGGTTGTTAACAATTGTTCGCAATAACGGCAACTGTCTCCTGTATTAGGAAGATAATAAACACGTTCCCACATACAGCAAATCTTGAAAACATCTTGTTAAAAATAAAGAACATTTCAATAAATGAAAGTATGATTGTTGAATAGAGTTGAAAACAGTGTGGCATGACGAGAGTTTGTTCGTAATGATATGTGAAAAGGGTTATATGTCGAAATGACGAAGTATCGAACAATAAAGACAACGGTATCGAACATGGAACACTACCAAACGATTATCCAAAGGCATCATATGACACGATTCAATACGTTCGAAAATAGTACTTGAATATCATTTTCCCCACCTACAATCGTATTTTAAAGCATCTATTGCTGACAACTTTTGAAAACATTCTGGCAAATGAAAGCTGTTGCTCGTAAATGGCAGTTTTCCTTTTGCCAAAACCTTTTCAACGTTTTTCAATGGTTATTTATAGACAGTTTACAACTTACAAATTAGACATATTTATAACTTATTATTTTCAAATATGCAGAATTTGTGTTTGTGGGAAAGAGGTTTAGTTGTCTTAAAAATAAAGAACATTTCATTAAATGAAATTATGATTGTCGAACAGAGTTGAAAACAGTGTGGCAAAAGGAGAGTATGCACGTAATGATATATGGAAAGGGTTAAATGACGAAGTATCAAACAAGGAAGACCACCAGAATAATCTCCAACAGAACAACGCTCGTCGACACTTAGACTCGATTTAACCCTTTCCCTCATATCTAGAGACGCTTTTTGACGCCTCTACAGCAGACAGCTTTTTGAAAACATAGTGACAAAAGAAGAGAAATTGCTCAAAACGAGCAATTTCTCCTTTTGCCACAATGTTTTCCACTTTTAGTCATAGGTTAACCATTTTCAATTTTTTGACAAAATATGTTCAAAGTCGTGTGCTGCAGAATTGTCGTATGAGGGAAAGGGTTATGTTTGTCGAAAAAGCCCCGAATGTTGGATTCCATGTGACATGATTCAATTTGTTCGAAAGCGGTACTTTAGAAGTACATAAGCGTCACATGTGTTGTCTAAGGCCCACAGTAATTGACCAAAATCTACATTCATGTTCACTGTAATTGCGCATTTGAATTTTGATTTGTTGGGCTTGTCTTCGGGAATTATGGTAAATTTTATTTACCTTGTCTTACACGTCACATTATTGTACATTGTGTATGATAATTATGCTTTATTACAGAAACTGTGCTGTTTTAAAAAACGTTCATTGATAATGATTGTCTATGGTATGTCGTAACCATACAAATAGGAAATATAAAATAAGTAAATAGATTTAAACCTCGAGAAAGATCAATGGCCGCCATAGATACTAATCGTGAATGCTTTATTCGTTCTGTTGAAACAAAGGCGAATTACTGACACATATTGGGTTTTCGTCGCGAATTACTGACACATATTGGGTTTTCGTCGCGAATTACTGACACATATTGGGTTTTCGCAGCGAATTACTGACACATATTGGGTTTTCGCGGCGAATTACTGACACATATTGGGTTTCCGCGGCGAATTACTGACACATATTGGGTTTTTGCGGCGAATTACTGACACATAATGGGTTTTCGTCGCGAATTACTGACACATATTGAGTAGTTTTCGTCGCTAATTACTGACACATATTGAGTTTTCGTCGCGAATTACTGATACATATTGGGTATTCGTCGCGAAAAATGTTTCTGTTTCATTGTCAATGGAACACATGACGGTATGACATGATACACTCTAGTGATTTCAGTGGAGAAATAAAATGATCGAATGTATGCAAAGATAAACGGGGTCAGACTCGAACTAATTCCATAATACGAATAGACTCAAGTGAACCAATACATCGACTCACTCGCGCTAGAGCCTTTATTATTTCATACATCTAAAGCAATTCTAGACAGTTAATCTGCGTAGTCTGGTCTGACTCTTCACTGTTCTTCAACTGATAATAGACGATTTGACGAAACGTTTGTAGAACAGCACAGCTCAAATATATTTATAGATTGTCATTACGGAGATGCAAACTGGTCTAAAATACGCCTGTCCTCAGATATTTGACGTATTTGAAGCCGCTAAGCACGAATAAATACAATTTATGTACCAGTTACGCGGAAGGAACGCACCGGAATCGAACAGTCATAATCTAATGTCAGAAAATTTGATTTGGAGCCGAAATGGTTCATTGCAAAATCGATGACGTTTTCCCAGAGAATTGTTTTGAATGTTTATATCTTTTCGCACGATAGTATGTCACAAAATTGTCGTGATCATTGTACTTCTTCCAGTTATGTTAGTATATGTTGCATGTTATGTATTCTATGAGTAGGATGCGAATGTGTGTCGCGTGCTCGGGTGGCATTCGGTGCAGGGTTCGATCCCGATAGCGTCGGTCATGGCAGTGCCAATGGACACATCACTTTTCCTAGTCTAGTACTAGGTATTTACCCAGGGATATTGGATTCGTTTGGTGCCGACGCGAAGCAGCTAGGTTGTAAATACGAACGATCTGTATCGGAAGAACGGTCAAGCAAGACAGCTCTAACGCCGTTTTACGAATCTAAGTAAATTAGAAACTCTCGCAAAGCCATAAATATATATCATTTCGAATAGTGTCAAGTAATGGTGGTCAGGTCTTAGAAATCGAATCTAGTTTTACATATCGGAACAAGAAAGTAACAAGTAACATTGGTCAGTCTATTGTGAAATCTGGTCGCACAAAGAAAGACATTCTTACATACTGTTGACACAATTAAATGAATTGAATTTATTTAAACATATCACTTTTCTAGCGATATTCAAGTCTCCTACAACGATGAGTTATATATGGGAGTGTTATCCCTCCACGTGTTTTATTTTTTCCGGAAGTCGCAAGTTTGACACCTTAAGCCGGATTGCAACTTTGTTGTCTAAAAATTACAATGGTCTCCAGGTCTTCCGGACCATCGACATTACTCATTGAAAACAGCGATGTCACAATATATGCATATTTTATTTGTAACCGGATAAGAAATGCGCTCTTGTGATATTGCGCACATGCTTGCCTTAAAATTTACTGTTTTGCATGTCATCAGATTCCTTTTCACTTGAGAAAGCCTTATTTTCTTTATGTGCTCGTACATGGGAAAAGGTTCACATTGGTTGACGTTTATGAACAGTGTAGACATAGATTAGCATGTCTGGTCAAAATAAACAGTGAATGTTCTCACATTACTTACATCCTCTTGATAAACGTATTTTGAAAACGTGTATAGAGTCCGAGACGAATTAAATATACATACACGCTAATCTAAACCTACCCTGTTCAGAAATGCCAGCTTGTACCAATTTTCATTGACGGGATTGTATAGGGATTGTCTATACTTATGTCAATTTTATTCCAAAGACATTGAACAATATCTATTACACGCTATTACGGAATTGCTGTAGGCTGATCATTAAATCAATTGATACACACCCTTGCTACGATTAGACGTCTTTATTCCATTTTTGTTTAACCAGTTACGCTTTTGTAGAAGATTCCTTTCGATAATTCAGCCAGATTATTCGGTGATGTTTCTTGATTTTTATTTATCTTTTTACAAATTACAGATGAATTTCAGTAGCACGTGCAAGTATCTATGCCATGCACGTTTACATGTATATTTACACAAATGATTTCATTCACGTTTTCTCTCCAACAATTATTTCCTCTTAAAAGTTGTGTTTAAGTATCGCTTTCAAAAGAAGTAGAAATACATATTTATTTTGGTTGGGATGAAATTGAGTTAGCACACGATATATCATAACCGCCTTTATAGTGTCATTTAACCCATCTGATTACTTTAATGATTCACCGCTCGCTGTTCCACCTAGTGATGTTTTACTACGTTTTACCTGGAACTGTTAATTACTTCGAAAAGGGTATAGCTAACCATGTGTTAGCGGTAACCTCTGTGAGGCAACAATTCTAGAAGTGTGCAGCCAGTTAAAGGTTTAACTAAAACACGTTGTTATAAATTTGACTTATTCTAGATAAGACAGTCAACTGTCTGTAGCTGACTGTCTCTTAGGTGTAGATGAGTAGGATTAAACTCACGTACTACCATACTATTATTATTATTATTCACCTTGATTGAGCTAAATACATGTACATACATTAATTTAATTCGTCCCTGCCAGAGAATTAGTCGTAAGTCAATGGCATTTCATAAATATTTACTTTTGATAAATATGTCCGTTTGATTCATTGCAGTCTTTTATCATGGTGCGTATAATCGACTGCCATTATCATTTAGTGACATTGGCCTTTACATAAATGACTAGATATAAGTTGAATTTAAGTAAGATTAATATTCATATTTCAATCTATATCTCACAAATAAATAGAATTCGGTTCAAATTACCTTCTTATTGATTGATAACCGTTTTTCTGCGACATTTTGTTCAAGCCGCTTTTTACGCGTGAATGATATCTGACTTATTATATATCTCAGATGGTGTTCATCACATGTCAATAAAAGTACATATGGTTTTCTTCTACCTTGGTGATCTTGATTGTTTCTCCTAATCATTCTATGACATTTACTTACACTTGAATGAGAGGTCTTGCTTTAGTCCATTTTATTTGATTTATCATCGGAAAATTAAATTCAAAATTTGGTTTGATAATAATAATCATGTTGTGACATGGGCCTACCTTTTATTGAAGTAGCCTTGGTTTAGCCTATCATTTACGTCAATAAGATAATGTTGGATATATCAATAATTTGAACAATGCAACAGGTAATGCAATAGGCTTCCGATCTTAGCACTTAGTCTTTACGGTTCCAATTATGAGACAACATTGTAGCTGACGCACCTGTTTCGGGTAATCTGACTGATAATACCAGTACAATCTCCAGTTATATGCTTTGAAATAGTTGATATATGTGTTGCTTTTCCATGTGACATGTCATCACGCCGGATGAAGGCAGCAAAGGCTATCAGTGCTTTCCGATGCTTTAAATAGTTACAGTTTTTAACGGATTTTGTTTGTTAGATGTTTAACTGATACAGATTCTTAACATCAGCTTTGAAGCTTAACCCCGTAGTTGTTTCCAATTAACGTTTATGTAACGAATGGAGAACCCGAGACATTTTCCACGTGTTCACGGTCTACAAATTAGCCAAGTCATACGAAAAACGACATTCGAATTCTCTTAACTTATTGGGTAATTATGTGCAAAACGTATGTGTTTCCTGGGTAAGTTACCAGTAGTCTACCGGTCCATTTTTCCTGACACCAGCGAGACAAGCTTAATGCTCACCACTCAATCATCCTAAGCTCAAAGGAGGGAAAGTTATTTCTTCCATAAGGGGCAGTCAGCGATCCCGTGACCTTCCGCACCTGAGGTGGACTTGCTCTACCACAACACTACCTTAGCGGGGCAAATGGTATATTCATGGTATAAGTTATTGGTATTAGTTATAGTTGATTTCCAGTGACCTAGATACTTCTTGTACAAATGGTTGCGAACAGCTAATATTCTGATCAGACTATAAGAAATCGTAGGCTGAACTAGTCGCGAATTCCCGACATTCTGTTTGAAAATGGCGTCGCTCATATAATCCAAAATGGTATGGATAAGGGTTTGCTCGCCAAAATGTCGATTCTACTGGCGACGGAAAACAAAAACAAAATCATTATCATCTTGAGTCCTAATGTGTAAGTGTTGTTAAAGTCTGATCTGAGAAATATAGTATATGCGCTCCAAATGCATGCCCTACCCAAAGCACACAATTTATAAACAATGCTAAAAGTCATCTCTAGAATATATTTGAGATCAATATGCAAACTGATTTTGATATAGCGTGAGTGAGACACATCCAATATGCTCGGAAAGCTCTCAGAAATGGTTTCTTTGTTGTCACTTTGATCTATGGATTCTAACGTAGCTGTTATCTTCTCGAAGAAAAAGTGAATACTATATAGTATTTTTATCATAACTTCTCTGTGGGGTTTTGTTTCTGTTCTTTGTGGGATTTTTATAAATGTATTACAGAAGCATTTTTAATTGTTAGTGATAAAGTATAAATGGGGTCATAATATACCGGCGTAATTAAAATGGGAATTATAACATTTTCTATATATAAAGGAACAATACTGTATTGTTCAGATCTAAGGCTTTACATTTTCAAGCGATCCTTTGTGTATTCAATCTAATTGGCAAAAATATAAATCCAATCACAGCAATGCAAAATAAAGATTGTTTGATAGTAGCTTAATGTCGTTTTCAACGATATTTCCTTTATATCACGACGGTTAGTTCACTTAAAGTGTTTTTCGTGGCGTTCTTGTACCCCAAGCAACATTATTTTCAGGCAACTGGCTACCGTCCCAAATAGACTATTTAGCCTATTAGCAAATTGACGCTAGTCGTAATGTCTTTTGTCAATCATCGGAAAAGACGAAGGGCCCGAGCCTGGGTTCGAATCCACGAATCCTGGATGAATAGACCTCTTCGTAACCGACTTAGCTACCGCGACTGGACGAAATGTCCAATAAAAAAGTAATACCATGACACTCAATAGAGAATGGAGATGGACAGTGTTGGTTTATTGTGAGACTATGCGGATGTATTATCGTTTGGTGCGGTTCAACCCTAAATGAAACATACAGTCATTCCGACTATTTAATGTATAATGTCATGCGTAAATCAGTCTTGTACATGTCAGTCTAATCTTGGGAAATGGACGACATTTTGCCCGATAATATAATTGACGCTGACATGAAGAGGTCCTCGGTCATTCAACTTACCATCCCCCTAGACAGACATAGCTCAAACACATGTATAGCCTTTTGGGTTAATGCCCAGGCGATTACTCACATGGCATAGCCATTCTTTATTGACGTCTCCGTAATGTTTTATTTGACTGCTGTTTTGCCCCGATTGGTCATCTTGTAACGCTTTTGGTTGTCACTCCGTGTGTTCTGGTTGTTCACAAAATCTTTCCGATGATTGACATAAGTCAATGTTGACAGCGCCATTCGTCTAAAGGGTCAATAGTTAGGATGCGCCAAGGAGAAAGATATCGGATTTTTATATTTGTTTAAATCTTGCTTCATAAAATTATGTTTAACAAATGTAATAGAACCGCGTCTTGCGATTTGTGGTCGTAGTGCATCTGCGATTTGTGGTCGTAGTGCATCTGCGATTTGTGGTCGTAGTGCATCTGCGATTTGTGGTCGTAGTGCATCTGCGAAGAATGAAGACTCAGACGAGCCTGTATATCCGCAATGTCTCGCTAGAGCTTTCGTCGTCCGCCATCATTATATAATACTAGATGCATGTCAATAAACCAGGCCAATAACTTTGTTATGGTTGTGGCCCCAATATTTACAAACATATTACAACCACGTATCATAGTAACAATGAACAGTGTCACATCTGGCATCCCACCTTGTTTTTGACATCACATACATACTTATGAAATAATTTACAATACAATGAGACACTGGGAACTCTGCGAATGCACAGGCTCGTCTCAGTATTTACTGTATGAATATTGGTTAAAATCGCTAGACATTCTTCCATAAAGGAAAATAGAGGGATACTGTAAACCAAAGGTTTCTTATATCGGGAATGTTCAACAAATACAAAAAAAGATCAGTTGCACAATCCATTATAAAGATTGTTAAGGTTAACCGTAACTGTTTCCAAAGACGAAGTTAAGGGGGTATAAAAAGAGAGCTTGAAAGTCCATCTGTCGGTCGTTCGGTCTCTCGTTTGGTATATATGTCACTCGGTCTGTCGTTTATTCGATCGGTATGTCGGTCGTTAGATCGATCTGTCGGCCGATATGCCGGTCGTTCGGTCGTTTGGTCCGTCGGTTGGTTTTCCGACGTCAGGACTATAACTCATGAAATGATTGGTACACATGTTTAAAACCTTAAAATACAGATCAAGTGCGACTTTGGTAACAAGACGCCATCTTTTATGGTGGTATGGTCCCTTTTCAACATACAATTTGCAATACAAATGGTGTCAGCTCATGACAGGGTTGTAGGATTAAAACAAGTCTTGGTACATGTGTTAAAGAACATAAATAACAGATCTAATTCGATTCGGAAACACCAGTTTATGATGAAGTTACAGTATAGCCCCTTCATATTCGAATTTGCCAAAATAGACGGTCTCCGGACAATAACTGTTGTGGGGTTGATATATTGTAATGGTAAGAGGTACGTAGGTTTAAGCCTATTCAATAAAAGTCAAAATTTGATTTTGTATACAAACCACTAATTTAGGATGGACTTCGGGTCTCTTTAGTCGTATGATTTGTAAAACAAATCAGTGTCCGGTCGATAACTTATGTAATTAATCATCTACGGATTTAAACAGTTTTTGGTACACAGGTAAAAGACCATTACATACAGGTTAAGTTCAGCTCTGGTCACAAATCACCAATATGTGATGGAATTATGATCCTTTTTCAACTTGGAACACACAATGAAACTTTGTGTCCGGACGATGACTCATATAGGTCTATGTCTTAAAATAATATATGTTTAAGACGATACAAAAACGAGGCCGAATTAGACTTTGGTTAAAACGTTGGTGTATTATCCACTGTCAGTGATAGTTCTCGTTTAATCTGTTAAATTCGTTGCAATCATTCTGTAATTCCATGATACATGTAGCAATGTAACCATTTCCAGTGATACCTATCGTTTAATCTGTTATATTCCTTGCAACAAATAAGTCATTCCCTGACAGCAATGTAACTATGTATATCAAATAGCCCCGGTGTATACACATACCACTCATAACGTGTAGAGTGCAGTCAGCTGATTTCATTAATCTCTCTTTATAAACAACTACTATCTGCTAGCTTCCTTTATGACACTTCATTAAATGATGCATTCTGTCACAATCTAAGGTGTCATTTTGAATAACTTATTATCATTATAAGAACTTGGTGTTATGCAAACAGTCGCTGTATTGTCTTAAAGAAAAGTAAATAATGTGATGTTGTTTCACAAATAAATTTAAATTAATAATATACAAGTTTTGCAATTTAATATAGTTTGCAGTAAAAAAAAAAAAAACATTGTCCAGGCCATATAAATCGATTGTAAAGGAATATGCGGGTTAACGAAAAACAATCATTTCTTTTTATTATATTCATACATTATTGTCGCATATCGAACACCTTCAATATAGCGGTGCTCTGAAAAGAACAACCTTAACATAATTGAAACACGTGTAAACAAGTTACCTACCACTTTATTAAATAGCATTGCGTATTTAATATTTCATTAACGTCTTATATTAAAATAAGTGGAATCATTAACAACATACTCTGTAGTCTTTTAGAGATAATAATTATTAGATATTGCTCCTTGTAAAATTAAGCTAACGTAGATAGATTTACCATGCGAGATGGTAAACAGTTGCCTGGGAAGAGTGTTGTGAGAAGTCTATGCGGGAAAGCCATTGAACACATGGTTATGTTAACTACCCATCTGAAATAACTGAAAATCTATTGAAAACAGTGTTCAAATCAAATCAATCAATATACCTGCGATCAGTGGCCTTGCCGTTTTATTCGGTACCAATTTATAATTGTAAACAGTCGATTGATTTCTTGCTAATAATGGATCTCATTCATTACAGATCGTCAATAGATTTCTCTGATATAATTCAGCATTTACCCACACTGAAGATACGTCATTTCCGATATAGAATAATCTAAGATAAACATATTCGGCAATGCATTAAGGATATATTTCTTTCTAGACGAAACCAAGTATATATGTAATGTTTGTGCCAAAAAGTCAGGCTTAATTGTTGTTAACGGTCAGTTTTACGGTACTCTGGTCATATACATCTCAATGTTGTGTATATAATTATTTCTCCCCTGACCTTGATGTATGTTTACAGAATCTACTGTCATGGTCACTGTAATAAAATGTTTTAGCCATGCCCAAAGACAGTCATTAAACATTGTAGAAATGGCTGCCCTTCTTGGCGTTTACCATTACGGGGTTAGCACTTTGACTGAATGGTTGGTGTCAGGAGAAATGGACCAGTAGTACTGGAAATGAAGTTGAAAGCAGTGTAAAACCACAAACAACAAACCCAAGGACAGTCAACCTTACCGAATGTTTACAAATGTATTGGTGCATCGGTGTTTTATATGATTGCAGTTGTATCAAGGCGACACCTATTCACTATCCCTGGGTGAATAACCAGTACCACGATACGCATAGGCTAGGGAATTGACCTAGTCGAAGTGCACTCAACAATGACAACCGCGAGAGAGGATCGAACCAGGGACGCCTCGTCCAAGATACACCTCTCACTTGACGTGCGATTTGTCGTCTGCTTCGTTACAATTCGTAAATCAACATCTGATTGAAATGTTGGACGTAAATAAATGCTTTGAAGTGATATTAATAACTTTGGGGTGCAGTTTCTGCTTTACAGGGAATGTTTTCAAGCGGCGTCTACTTGAAATGAAACAGAAGTTATTGACGCCGCGTGGAAAGGCGTCGTCAGCATTGAATAGGTTTTAATTGTGTACCATGGAGTGACGTTATCAAAAAGGGAGCAGCCAACATTATTATTGTTAAGAAAAACTCGATTACATGGTTGAAAAAACAACTTTTATGAATCAATAAATTTTATTAACTGATTTAAGAAACAACAAGATACAAAATACGTGTACCGTTATTACAAAACTTTAGACACATTTAATTTGTATTTAATAACTTTTCCCCAACTTCCTAGGCTAAGCTTTTTTTAATAGTTTTGTTTATGGCCCTGACCCGATTCATCAAAGCTCAGAAAAAAAAGTTCACTTTTCCCCCCAACTTCCTAGGCTACGCGATTTTAATTGTTTGGTTTATGGCCCTAAAAAAGTTTCGGGGGATGTTTTTGCCTATTTATAAAATTCAGTTGTATTTCTAAACTTAAAATACAGTTTGTTCATTCAGACCATTGAAGTCTTGCTATATGTTTACTATACATGTGAACTTTTTCTTTTAATTTCATAAATGCTCAATTTTGATAATAAATATCTTTAAACTTGTTAAAATGACTTTGTATTTTTTGTTTATATACTCCCGTTTTTAATGTCAGACTTTTAATAGTTTGGTTTATTGCCCTGACCCGATTCATCAAAGCTCAGAAAAAAAAGTTCACTTTTCCCCCCAACTTCCTAGGCTACGCGATTTTAATTGTTTGGTTTATGGCCCTAAAAAAAGTTTCGAGGGATGTTTTTGCCTATTTATAAAATTCAGTTGTATTTCTAAACTTAAAATACAGTTTGTTCATTCAGACCATTGAAGTCTTGCTATGTGTTTACTATACATGTGAACTTTTTCTTTTAATTTCATAAATGCTCAATTTTGATAATAAATATCTTTAAACTTGTTAAAATGACTTTGTGAGCAATATAGGCACAGATTGTCCTTCTTGTTTAAAATAAAGGGGCATTGGGCCTTCTTGTTCAAAATATTTAGATCCTGTCTGTTTTCACAGGTTATTTAAATGTAATGAACTGCATCTACTTCCTTTAAGTCATGCTTCAAAATCATGCGCGGCGTCTTTGATGCTTTGCAACAAAATTCGTCTTGTTGGTATTATGGGATAGTGTAGATAAACACAATTGCGCAGTGTTTGGGACTGGCTGTATATATCATGTGAAAGAATGTATTTACCCTTTCCCACATGTAAGCGCATTCTGACGCATCTACAGCTGACAGCGTATGAAAACAATATTATTCTATTAAGCTACCATTAGGCTTCCATTCTAGAACCATGCCATACTTTAACGCTTTCATAATTGCAGACGCATCTGTAGCAGATGATTGGTGCCACAATGATGTCAATAATTATACATTAATTTATAGAGTTTCCATAAATGTGTATATATGTTTTCACGGTCGTCTGTGGCAGATTGGTTGTATGATGGAAAGAGTTAAGAGCGTTTGTAACAATAATTCAACTGCATAATTATAGTTAATGGTTATTTTTACGCTGCTTTGACCACATAAATCAACGTGAAATGCGGACAATTCGTTTCCTTTACGTTCTTCTTACTAAGCAGTTTTGAAGGCAGTTTCATGTATTTGCTATTCTTACTTGAAATTATAAATAATAAGTATATTTCACTGTCAAGTAGATTCATTTACAAACTGGCAAAGTTACGAGGACGGTTTTGTGAAACAGTATGATGAATCTACCAACTATTCAAAAACAAAAGATGTTTTCAACTTTGTTTAAACATTTTATAATCGGTACATACCAATTTCTAAATTAAATGTTTCAGTAGATCTATGTTTCTCAGATGGCGTATATTCAGATGATTTTAAAAAATATATATTTTCAATGTTCTTGTCTGAATGTTTACAAATGCGTCTGTTGTAGATTTGTTGTATGTGGGAAACGATTAAGTACAATACTTTCACAGTTATAAACAAAGTATATCCAAAGTCACACAGTTAAATCGACAGACTGCCATCGGTCCAAGGACGACTAACACATTTTCTGATAAAAAAAAAAGCATTTCAGCCTCATAAAGTCCTGATGATTGATTTGGGTTTAACGCCGTTTTGAACAATTGTTCAGTCATATCACGGCGGCCAGTTCACTTACTCTTTGGTTTCCTTGCTTTCCCACACCGGTACTCCACACAACAGACTTCCTTAAGAAACTGGCTGCTTTTCCTCATATACTGTTAGCCCATTTGTGGAAGACGAATGGTGCTTGTCACAACCTCGGAAAGAAAGTTGGCCGAGCTGGGAATCACCTCATAATCGCTGGATTGACAGTCCGCGTCGCTACCGACTGAGCTTCCGGGACTCGGCCATAAAGTCCAGGGTGCCCCTTCAGAATCAACAAAAGAGTATTTGTGGAATGTAAGATCTGCCTGTACGTTCAGGCCATTTCATCAACTTGTTCATAGTTGGTCTGCAGTTTCTAGAACTATCTAACGGTAAAAATGTTTACACAGATACGCAGATTGATCTGGTTCTACACTATTCATAAATACCCGAGGTTTGTTTTTTCTGTGTGCACAAATCGTACATAGATTCAGTTTCAACTTTATTTTATAGATCCAGTTTCGATGATGCTTTGTAGAATATGTATAAAACCCTGTTCGCATAGTACATTTTTTATACAAATTAGAAAGCAAAGTCATGAAAATAGACAGTTCTCAGACTGATTAATCAACATCTCCCTTTCCAATATTATTTTAAATATTCGTCTGACTGTACCAATGAAATGCCAAGTAAGTAAGAAGAAGTTTTACCATCGTTTCTACAATCACATTTAATCTTTGTCGAAATAAAGATAATCTAATGCATGTCTGTCTGAATTACGTGTGTAGAACTCTACTTGGCGTATATGTGAATGTTTACAACTTTTTAATGGACATATTTGTTAGCATAACATGATTAGTCGAATTAACAATGAGTTGCGTCTAGCAATTTGAGCCGTACCACGAGAAAACCAACCTTAAGGACTCTGCGTAAAGTATCGACCCGGATCAGCCTAAGCATGCCGCGCAGGCTAATCAGGACAGACACTTTCGACTCCTGGGGATTTTCTGTTTTATGAATCATTACTCTTTACATCTAACCACCTGAGACGGAATGTCTCTGCCCGGATTAGCCTTAGTCTTAATACATTTGCGTACAGAAAAGACTCGGGCTAGTTTGTGCACCCGCACTGTCCCACCAGTCTTATCTGTCCATATAATTGTAATTAGTCATGGATGTATCTTTTGGCTAAGAAGTGTATCCCCTCCTAATATATGCCAACATAACCTTATTGTTGTCAAAGCCAAGTGTCATTTAGATCCCAAATCACTAGACGTGGCTTAAAAGCTACACTGAAAGACTTCGTAAACTTTCCCGTAAATATACCTCTGTGTAGTCCTTTGCTTATTGTTTGTTTTTCGGCGATAGCTGACTAACGTGGGTTTTGACCTAGATGTTAAACAAATGATCTAGATTGTAGACCAATCAAATGTTGTATTTGATGAATAATATCGAAGAAATAAAGGAAATGAAACGTTTTGATTGGTTCATAGTTAAGTTGGCGATCCTACAGAAGGCATCAATGAGGTGAAGTTTTAAAATGCAATGTTCTGCAAACTAACCTTTAATTGTTTACCTTAAGAAATAAATTTCAGTGAAAAAAATCAGAGAAAACGTATCAAATATAATATTTAAGAGCAAAAAATTAATTAATTTTGAAATATGATAAGTTTTCAGATATTTATCGTCAATTGAAACTTATACTATGTTACATAATACACCTCTTGGGAGCCTCGCGTAATCTCCTGTCATGTGATAAATTCTCGGCCTTGAACGATATTAACGTCATTTTGCGCTAGTGTAATGGATGTTGACTTGGATTGTCAAGTGAAAGGTCTGTGGTTTGCTTCCCGGTAGAGGCAAGGTTTTTTTTTCCTCTCTCATTCATATCAAAACCAAATTATATATATGAACTAAAACATTTAAAAACCAAACGTTATTGTTTTCTGTCATTCTAATAAGTAAGATAAAATATCAAATAATATGCGCATATTCCATTTATTAGAGTTTTCTCATATTGATCGCCGTTTATCTTTTTTAAAGATAGTTCTTGTTTATGCTTGAGCCGATTTAAAGTTATTTATGTATTCATTTCTCCCTATTCATTTGGTCATGTTTGGCTTTAGCTCATTTTCGTATTGTTTAATTGGTTCATATTGGTTACTTCCAAAATGAAAACATTTTCTAATAATTCTATTTAAAGGCACAGTTGCCAGTCTCAATTCAATTCTAAAAATAGCATTTGACAATATATTGACAAGGTACATTTCCTATCGTACGGTTCGGGACATCACTGAGGTGACATTTGGTTTTTAATTATTCGACATATTTTGCTGTATCAATTTATGACAAAGCGTCTTATACAGCATTTCAAATGCATACAAGAGAGAATAAGAAATTTCCTTTCGAAAAATGCGTAGTTTTAGGTTTGTATTCATTGTAAGGCATTCGAAAACATGGCAGAGCGCAACTCCTGAATACAGATTATAGCTGTAAAATAAGTAATATATAATTGCCCTATGATAGCAGCGCATTAAATTTATATGACACTTCTTAAAAATGGAACAATCAGCTGATTTACAAGTTTTTACCCGGACCCCACGTTACCTCAGTGATGTCCTTGAGCAGTAGTTTTACATTAAAAACTTTATCTCGCTAATAATTCCATTAACTCTAATACACTTTGGTACATAACTTGATGTGACTATAACATCTTTGAAAATAATCATTCAACGCGAATATCTTAAGGTAAATTACAGCCATTGCGATCAGAAAAATTGGCCGTTGAAAAGGAATAAAAATATATTTCTGACTACAAACTCTTATTGCTCCAGAGTTGGTCAACAATTGAAGGGCTTGTATAATGACAAACTATATTCCAGGGGTTGTGGGTTTGAACCTCAGATCGGCAAACATTCTTAAACCTCAATCAATCAACCAACCAAAGAGTAGGTGCACGGTGAAGGCTCCGCGTGGAAGGTGCAATTGAGCAGGATTTTCATAACCTTCACAGTTCACAGATGAAAAGAAAGCAAATCGTTTTATCTGGCATATTTTGTTTATGTTTGTCTGAAATATCTAACTATCACAATACCTGTCTATTTTTGTTGAATCCACATACCGGACTTAAATTCACGAATGCATGAGCCATGACTGAAGCTAAAGTCAAAATTGAGCGGTGCTCTAGGAAACCCAACTATGGGGAAACTTTGCGTCTGTAACGCATTCACACTTCATAAGTGGACTACTGATGTAAACACACACCGGGAAACATTGGAAAGAGGCTTTGAGATTTCAGCCGTCTCGCGAGAAAGCCAATATTATGGCATCTGCGTAATGTATCGACCCAGATCAGCTTGATCCGGGCCAAACACATTCCGTCTCAGGGGAGGTATAGAGTAATGAATCCTGAAACAGATAGATAGATAGATATTTCTTTATTTCCTCCATAAATGAAGAGTAAATACATACATACATAATACGACAAATAACAGAAATAACAGTAAACAGTCCACATATAAGTTATTTACAGGTTGCTATAAGAGACATACAAGTAACATCGAACATACGCAATTTAAGCAAGTGTGTATATGCGTATAGGAGGGATTTGTTTGGTGGTTGTGGATGCAATAATGGAAAAGGATCATGATGAGGGTGCAGGTTAATCATTTAATGCACGCATGCTACGCGACTATATCTGTATGTAAGAAAGTTCATGCTTATCCTTAACGAAACGAAACTCAAGGAACAGCAGCATTTCAAATGTTTTGTATGTTGAATATCCATCAGCAATTCTTTTCACAAAAGAATTACCAGAGGATGTGGTAGCCTATATTATATTTGATGCTAGAATGTGTCGCATAAATAGCATGTTATTGTCTGGTTATAGTGGTATTTCGACATTACAATATACAATTTTATATAAACAAACACGCTTGCTCGCGCGCACGCAAACACGGACATATGCACTTACGCACGAACACATGCATGCACACAGCCCACAATGTATGAGCAAATAATGGTAAATACAGAAATATAGAATTATATTTATACACATATATACACACATACACACACATACATATATACATACATTCAGATGTATATATATACCTATATGTACATATACACATACCCGCATCGAGCATACCCGATATATATATATATATATATATATATATATATACCTTTAAGAAATAGATATACATACGATATTCTTACTCAAGTAATGTACATATTTCAGGCAATGTTTAAAACATGCGACTCGGGAGCTATCACCGAGAACAAATGACATACAGCCAGATAACAGTTCAATGATTTGCTCGTCGGGTTTCATACAAATAAATGTGTTGAAATCGGCTTCTCCTAAGGAAGAGAAAAGCTGTACCCAAAGCTTCTCTCGTACTGGTTCGTTTACAGAACAAAATAGTAGTAGGTGTGTAGCTACACATAAAACAGACTCTTTACAGTTTGGACAGTATGTATTATACTTTTTAGAAAACAACCTGGAAATTACATGTATTACCGTATAGCAGTATTTCAAATGACTCCTATATAGTCTGCTGAAGTACCATATATTGCATGGTGAAAAGTCATAGTGCAGAAGTTTAAAACTATGTAAAGCCTGGTTGTTTTCTATTGTGGTTATTATTTGGTTTTTCATGTAAGCATTCAAAGACTGATTAACTACTTTCTTCCATGAATAGGGGTTGGGAAAGTATGAACTTGACAAATATTCCGTTAGTATATTTGTCAAACCGTACTTTCCCAACACACGGTAGATATCGGGCATAAAGCCTTTTGCTTTGCTTGGTTTCTGCATAAAGCATTGAAGTCTGTAGTTAAACATATCTTTGATCCGCTTATCAGCATACAATTTACATAATTGACCAAAAAGAACTAGCTTTCTCTTGTCTATATAATTTTCTAAGGACATGATACCTAAACAGCTCAAGGCGATCACAATAGGTGTTGAACGCGGCATGCCCTGCATATGTTTAATACACTGATTATGTGCTCGTTCCAGAGACTGAATATGTGTCACAGTGAGGCCGTTCCACAAATCACTACCATAAAGCGCCTTCGATAGAACAACTGTTTCATAGATACGCTTTAGGGACAGTGGGTGCATGCTATTTCGGCTGATTCCAGAATTGTTCAAACTGAAGTGCGTTCTTCTAAGTTTAGAGCAACACTCCTGCACACTAACATCTAGGTTCATATTTTTTTCGTTGTGGATACCTAAGTGAAGGTAACTAGTTCCTTCATCAACACTGTTTGGACCGAGATTCCATTCACGATTAGTGTTTTTATATTCATTAGCGCTTTCGTTATAAACTATAACTTTACACTTTGTGTGATTATACGTATAGTTATTGTGTATTGAGTTACTGTAACAAAGGTCCATAAGTCTCTGTAAGCCGTTTTTAGTAAATGAATTTAATAACATATCGTCTGCTACAGTAGGACAGCCGTATTTGATAGTATTCAACTTGAAGCAGTCTTCACTGGCGTCTAATGAGTCCATTAAGTCATTGATATAGAATAAGTACATAATTGCACTTATTATTTGTCCTTGCCTTGCGCCCTTCATGATTGGGAACCAGTCTGACTTTAAGCCATTAGATCGCACACAGCTGTATATATCTGTCAGTAAACTTTTAACGATTTTGATGAAATTCACATTTATACCGTTCCTATATAATTTTGATAAAAGTAGCTTATGATTTACGTGATCAAAAGCCTGCTTTACGTCTAAATAGCATGTATATATTTTTGAGTTATTCTCAATAGCACTGTAGATTGATTCCCGTACCATAAATGATGTTAAACTACAACTTAAGTTCTTCTGGAAACCGCCCTGTATAGTATTGAGTTTGGATTCATAGTCTATTTTATTTAATATAACCTTTTCATACAACTTTAGTACCGTTGAGCATAGCGATATGGCGCGATACGAATCAGGGTTCAATTTGTCTTTTTTACCTCCCTTGAAAAGAGTAATAATTACTCCCCTTTTCAAATTTAATGGACAGTACGCTAAATCCTTCATCGCGTTGAATAGATGAGTTAGGACGTACGTTAGGGAAGTTCCGCCGAAAATAAGATTTTCATAATATATTTCGTCGTGTCCACATGCTTTATTCCTTTTACATGTTTTTAATGCCTTTTATACATCGTCCACTGAGATTTGTAAGTTGACGCTCTGGCTATTAGCGTGCTCACTGCTGTTGCATATTAAATTCATGGTATTTTCAGCGGAATTCGTAATATCGTTATCATCGCAAGAATAAAGGTCTTTAAAATATACAGCCCAACCATTGTTGATTTCTTCCTGTGAATAACACCGATTACCATTAAACGTCATTTCAAAAGTTGGTTGCGATTTAGATTTTCGTCTTTTGTTCACTATTTTCCAGAAAGCACAACTATCTGTCTCTGCAGTTCGATCAATTTCTTCTTCTAGTTTATTGATATGTTTTTGCACTTTCTGCCTGTGAATTTTGCGGAAATCGCGTTTTGCAGATTTGTATAGAATATATGATATATGCTCACCACGTGGTTTGTTTTTACTAATCCACTGCGCACGCTTATCTTTAACTGTGTTATGCAGCAAACTTAAATCCTTATCCCAATATGGTTTAATAAAGGGTTTGAAAACTGACCTAGGAATGCACTTTGCTTCAGTGTTTTTAATCATTGTTACAAGATTTTCATATACTTGATCGATATCCTTTTCACTTGAAATTTGAAATTCAGCAAGATTACGAATAGGAATGCTCCTTTCACAGTTCACAGATGAAAAGAAAGCAAATCGTTTTATCTGGCATATTTTGTTTATGTTTGTCTGAAATATCTAACTATCACAATACCTGTCTATTTTTGTTGAATCCACATACCGGACTTAAATTCACGAATGCATGAGCCATGACTGAAGCTAAAGTCAAAATTGAGCGGTGCTCTAGGAAACCCAACTATGGGGAAACTTTGCGTCTGTAACGCATTCACACTTCATAAGTGGACTACTGATGTAAACACACACCGGGAAACATTGGAAAGAGGCTTTGAGATTTCAGCCGTCTCGCGAGAAAGCCAATATTATGGCATCTGCGTAATGTATCGACCCAGATCAGCTTGATCCGGGCCAAACACATTCCGTCTCAGGGGATAGAGGTATAGAGTAATGAATCCTGAAACAGAGGATCCGCAGAATGGCGATAACTGTCTATCCGCGCATGCTTAGGCTGATCCGGGTTAATACTTTACGCAGAGTCCACAATGTTGGTTTTCTCGCTAAACGGCTCATTTGTCTGACGAAAACAGGTCTTTAAACATTCCCGTTTTAACTTTACATGAAGGGATTTGGAAGTATAACTAATTGGGCTAGAGTTCTAGCTTTCCTCCTATTGTTCTTTTAACCATAGGCGGACAGTGGAGGCTCTTGTGTGACTACGCCCCGTCTTCACTTTTCGCGGATTCAACAAGACGCCCGATAGACAGGCGCGGCCCATTTGTTTGCCAAATCACACTTTGATTCTATATCGTGTTTACTCGTTGGGAGTTCTCTGTCTGGCAAGCGTCACTCTTGAACGTATTTTACTCAGAAATGTGCTCAATGCCAACCTTCGTGTTTATTGTAAACTGTTCCAATAACTTGATACGATAGAAGTATTTACAGAAAATATGTGTCGATTTACATTCCGCTCGCCTTAATGATGGCAGGTATATTTTCAACTTGAAAATTGGTAATGATTTATTTAACTGTACGTTGTATGTTCCATTGCTTTGAAACACTTTCTATAAAATACGTTTTGTAGATGTTTTATGGACCATTAAATATATTTTGACATACGAGTAATACATTTAAGAGCTATGTATATATCCTTTTACATTTTTACATTATATTTTGCATTTCAACCGACTTCAGTTTCAAACAGATTTTAATCCTAGATAGGGTCCAAAGATAAATCGTGGGGATCTCACTGTTTGATGTTAAAATTTAACTTAATTCTGTCATAAATTTATAAATTAGATCATGAGACAACGAACTCGGACTCAAAGTGCGACTCATTCCTTCCTATATCGAGAGGGGTCTAAAACTCGGGGTCACACAGCTTTTTTCACCTTCAAATTAACGCAATTAATTATAAATGTAGTCATACTACATTATTGTGTATCTTTCTAGTTAATTATTTATTCGACAAATTTATATTTATTTATTTGACAAATTTATATTTATTTATTTGACAAATTTATATTTATATATTTGTTTACTTCTGCCTAAGTCAGTCTTCCACTTTGTAAATGGCCATTGACAAATATTGACGATGGTTGCAGATAAAGGACTGATCTGAATATTGTATAGAGTTATTATTCATGCTAATGTACATATTCCCTATTTATAAGGATGCTAATGTACATATTCCCTATTTATAAGGTTTTTAAATTTCATTCCCTACATCCTTAAAATATCCAAAGTTGTGGCCTCACGTTTTTGTCAAAAATCAATTTAGATGTTCATTTTGGATTGTCCGAAATGATTATCTTTTTTCACAAGAAGTAGTGGTAACTTATCCAGGTACGCCGAGATATAACAGGGAAAAAGAAAACGGCGTCCATCAATTCGAGCCCTAATTCAGGGACCATGTATTGATAACTATACTATGCTCCTCTAAATATATGCCAATAACATTTTAACTATGCACATGGTCACCACAATATGTAACTTAAACAAGTAAATTCTTCTATAATTTTATGACGCATACAGCCCTTTAAAAGAAATGGAATAACTCTAAGCCAAGCCTCTGAAATCAGAGGAGTTAAAGATTGATGACGTCATATATGTACGTCATTATTTTGTATCTATTTAGGTCAAAATGCAAGTAGCCTCAACACAATAAAAAATGTTGTCAGCAGAGACATTGATGCATTTAGTTCATTTTTATATTTCCGTAAATAAGTGAGTATGGCCCTATTGTAGTCCAGGTTTCTGTACTACGAATGCGATTTTATATTTTGACTTCGCATCCTACAATGCAATATGTAACGGCGATATATTGAGACTAGGCCCTATTGCTTCAAGACTTAATGATGTATGAAAGTGGAGGTCAAATGTTATTATATTTATAGTACATCACGCTAACTCTGTGCGACAATTATCGGTCGATATGGAACTATAGCTAGTTACGTGATGTTCAAGCTTTTCAATTACTTGTTAGACTTCTCTTTAAATATGTTCTACCACACACTCAAGTGAATCTAGATAACACCTGCAGTTTTACCACATAGTAAGCAGAATGTAAAGTATATGAGATAAGAATTGCATGAATATATATGAGCCGTTCCGCGAGAAAACCAACATTATGGACTCTGCGTAATGTATCGACCCATATCATCCTGCGCAGACTACGCATGCTAATCCGGGCCGACACAATCCGTCGCAGGGGATAGAGGTATAGAGTAATGATCCCTGAAACAGAAAATCCAAAGGAGGCGAAAAGTGTCTATACGGGTTATGTTGTGCGGCATGCTTAGGCTGATTCGGGTCGATACTTTACGCAGAGTTCACAATGTTGGTTTTCTCTCATGGAACGGCTCATATGTAATACCACATTAATGCTATGGGTTCGATTAATTACTAAGCGTCTAAAGCAGCTTTCTCCAGTAATTTATGTATATCATGACGGTCAATACAATCAATCCTTAGTTAACTTCCACTGTCGAACGTTAACTACACAGAGACTTGTTTAACTTATCTTGGGACCTTTCCAGCAAAGAATTCTATCCGTTACCGAGTCATTTTGACGAAAATCTCAACATGATAAGGTGGTAGCAGTTGCCATTTTGCTATATGAATTACTCGAATTAAAAAAAGAGGAAACTGGACGCCCGGGTAAAGCGTGACATACGTGTTGAAAACGGTGTTAAACACCAATCAATCATATAGATAGATCAGTCGACAGGGGCGTAGCTTTGCAATAATCAATGTGTAGGCCGTCTCGTGAGAAAATAAACATTGTGGACTCTGCGTAAAGTATCGACCCGGATCAGCCTAAGCATGCCACACAGGCCTACCCGGATAGACACTTTTCGCCACCTGTGGATTTTCTGTTTCAGGAATAACTACTCTATCTATCCCCCTAAGACGGAATGTGTCGGCCGGATCAGTCTGCACAGGCTGATCTGGTCGATACATTACGCAGATGTCTATCGCCGTAGGGGCATTTTGGTCGGTACCAACGATATCAATGTGCGGGTATCATGTAAGGGATCTGACTCGTTTATCATTCAAACTGATTACTGGTGCAGAGGACTAGATAAGAGGGAGTGAACAGCTCTTTTCCCCACAATATTTCTCTTATTACTCAACCAAAACCTAGTCTGTGGGTACTCAAAAGAATCGTCTAATTGAGACGATTCTTTTGAGTACCAACAACGTAGGGTTTGAATGTCAAATAAGGATTTTGGAACATGATATATGTCCCTTATCTAAAGCTCTGCTGGTGTATACCGAGGGCTTGGCGTGAATTTATTTTATTTATTTATTGGGGTTTTTACGCCGCTATCAACATTATTTCTGTTATATCACGGCGACTGTTCACTTATTCATGATCCCTGGGTAAACAAACCAGTACTAGGCTAGACAATGTGCCTTGCCCAAGGGCATGACCGTAGTGCCGCGACTGGGGATCGAACCCGGGACACCCGGTTTCGAAATCCCCGACGCTAACCACCCGACCACAGCGGATTCTGGGCTTTGCGTGAAAGGGTTGTAACTAAAATTGGTATTATTTTTTCCAAGGTTAATAACCTCGCCATTATATCTTTATAAGCGTTAAATCATTGTTCTTGGTAAACAATGGAAATTTAGGTGCCATCGCTCGTTCTGAGCAATGGCACCTAAATTTGCATTGTTTACAAAGGGGTCAAAATTGCCCCTAAAAACAGGGATTTCACAATGGGTTTTTAGATACAACCGTTTCACGCCAAGCCCTCGATACCATCTATGAAATAGTTATTAAACCGAACATTTTGAAAGCGGCGTTAAATTAAGCCAAACCATTTCACCAAATCAAATTATGCAACCCCCTTGGTGTTACAAGAACCGGACAGAGTTCGCACGTCCACCATCGAGAGGTGTAAAATGTTACTTCATTATTTATAAGGATAAACGTCATCCATATAAAAACATTAGGTGATTCAATTTCGTGAATGGAGTGCCTTTTTATCCTCTGGTTGTATTTTCTTTTGCGTTTTGATGTGGCGGAATAAGGATAAATATTAATACAGTGAATAAATCTTAATAATCGATATCTGTGTTGTTTTATCATACAAACATACGTTTTATTAGCATCGGCAAAATATATTGCTTTTAGCGGTTATGGCAAATATCGTTGTCTAATAATTTCCTGTATCTCATATTTTTCGAACGAAAATCATATTTGGTGAAGACTGGGGTAAAATAAGTTTTATTTACCATTATGACATATTATGCTTGTACTTTTTTGTTTGTTGGTTTGTTTGTTTGTTTTGTTAGCGAAGTCTAGAAAGTCGGTTTTCGTTTTGCTGGGCCCATGTTAACTTAACACTTACTAGAATATACACTGTAGTCGATCTTAATGTAGTATGGTTTATACATCTGCATTTTGTGGCTCAATCAAATAACATCTTTTAACCGCGCCCACGCCCGAGTGTTCGATATTTACGTATCGCATTGGTGGTTATTTCATCCGTATATTTTTTCAAAACGAATTCTTTGGCAAAGAAATAGTGTATCCTAACATCCGATTCGTACTCTATGCCATCATTTTTCAACCTTTCTTTGATATAAATCTTTTAGCTTTCTAAATTGAAAACATTCAGAAAAAGATAGGACAATGGTTAAATTACTTTTAGAGTTTGTAGAAAAAGAGCGAATTAAAAGGGCAGTCATTTGCAAAGAGTGTATGCTTTAAATGGGTCAAATCTCTGTGGAAGCAACAGTTAGGAAAGAGTCGTGCAATGTAAGAGAAAACAAATTCGTTTTAAAAAAGATTTAAAGCCATAATATCAACATTCTTTGAGATCCAATCTACGTAGAAACATAGTCTGTTTTCTCTCTCGATCGTGTTTCTTTATAATGGAACTTAGGTAAATATTGCCTTTCAAGGTCAAGGTCAGTCAAAATGTATTACATTCAGATCGGTGTTTCCACTCTCCACGAAATCATTGATTGGCTGGCGAACAAGGCAAACAATGATCAAATGCACATGCTGATCTATGATACCTATGTCGGAAGGTCTATTTACCTCCGTTCAGATGTATTTAGTTGATGAACAGAACGAGAAATATTTCCTCGCCTTTAATACATGTTTTCCAAGAAACCAGTTGTCCATTTTATTCAGATCGAAATCAATTGAGGATTTTTGCGCAATTAGATCAATGTGTTTTGCTTAACTGTTGTTATGATTTTATAAATGTTTCTGCTCAGAAAACATTTGATGTGTTAACGTGGTACATTTAAAAAATAATTAAGTTGTATTTTGATACAGAAGTGAACTTTTCTTAGGAATAAGGTTTTCTCCTTTCACCACAATGTTTTTAAATTGTCATCAGATGCAGAGGCGTTAAGTGTCATCTGGAATCATGTTATCACAGATGACAATCTGAACGTGAATATAAAAGATTATGTCGCTGAATCGCACAGTCAATTGAATCTGTTAATAAGAAGCCGCGAAGTGAGTAAATTGACCTTTGCGAAATTAACAATCCGCTTAAACCAATACCACCCTGTGTGAGTCTTCAGCATGCCTCTACACATCGTCATTGACTTGAGCCCCTACCTGTCACAGACTGCATTTGACGCATCTACAACAGGTGCCTTTGAAAATAAACAGCTCTAAAGAAACACACTACTTCCTCAGTTACAATGTTTCAACTCCCGACTGCTGTATCGCAATCATAATTTCAATTATTATAATCATAACTCTGTAGTTTATCCCAGGTCTTTTCAAAGCAAAATATTAACCCTTTCCCACATACAACAATCTATGCAACATACGACTATGAAAACATCTCCACAAATGAAAGTCCAATCATTAAACAGCGCTGAAAACATTGTGGCAAAAGGAGAAATTGCTCCATTTGCCACCATGTTTTTTCAAACCTTGTTTGCTACTTTTGAGTAAAACATGCGTCTGTAAATGGGAAAAAGTTAAACTTCACTAAAATGTAAAAGGTATAAATCACTGAAGGTCGGTTTTGGTGTGGCGTGACTCACCTGATTAATTAGGTATATGTCGCGTCTAGTGATTCTGGGTTCTTATTGCCTTTCCGTTTTTTTCATCATTTTACTCTTCACTGAATACAACGCCTAAACATCAGACAATCTTGAAAATAAGTAGACAAAAGTATGGAAAATCTCTTTAGGTAAAAGTACAATTATTGAATACAGTTGAAAACAGCGTAGCAAAGGGAGAAATTCCTCATATTGAGCAATTTCTCCTTTTTTCCACAATGTTTTCAAAATGTTGTCTGCTGGAAAAGCACCAACATGTGTCTGGAGGTGGGAAAGTAACTGTTGAGTAGAGCTATTGGGACTACACATCTAGTGGTGTGTCAGAGGATGAAGTCTGGTCCATATATCATATATATGCGCGGACTGCACCATGAACACTGCGGTGAGACTGTGCGTATCCACAGTCCCATCTTAGTAGACACCGTACGCACGTGTAATAAGACCCCCAACATCGTCTGACGCGGCCCATACTCTTTTAGATTGAAATTAATTCGACTGAAGATTATGAGGAATGAGATTATTCATAAGCCGTTCACCTGACCCGCGTTCAATACAACATTATTGTAGCAAACGGTTGCCAACCCACCAATCAAAGCACAGCTTGTTATCACCGCCAGTACGAACCGTTACAAACCGTGAGTTATTAAACTGCTGCAGTGAATTGAAGGCGGTTCATGGTATTTAAATGTCGTCTACTTCAACAACATCTACAGCAATATTATCAAATGTCTGGAACAGTTAGAAGTATTGTTTTGAAGGGGAGTTGAAACCATTTTGTGAAAGTTGGAGAAACAACTCTTTTTTTTTCTTACGTATTTGTTCTTCAAATTGTCATCTGTTTCAAAGCCATAACAAGTTGTCCAGGAAAAGGACTAAACAAACTTTCTGAACCTTTAATTCTAAGTTTCAGTGTTATAAGTTTGATAAGTTGATTGATTCCTATTCATTTAGGCTTCCAATCCATCAGGATACCATAGTATACACTGCTGTCAGATATAACAGAAAACGAGATAAATCCAACATATAAATTTCTGACCGAGGGCAATAAATATAGTTAATTTATTCATAATATAAATAAGGATGAATGAACTGTATGTATATATACATGTTTATGTTCACAATATGTAATTTTATTTCCATGGATACAACGTGCATTTCCCGTTCTGTTGGCTCTCTGTCTTAATCATTTCTAGAATCCAGTGATCACAATCGGATCCTTTTATGAGCTAGGTTCAGTAAAGTAAAACTATATTCATTATATCGGATTTAATTTTCCTTATTCATCGACGGCTTATCTTTCTGAGGAGCACAGAGTGGTTTTATGTCATATATGCATATGACGTGTGATTCAATTTTCTCTGAAACAGTGATTCAGTTAGGTTAAATCATAAGGAAGACCAAATGTAATATTAAACCATTACATTGAATTAAATCGATCCATTTTTATAAGGAGCCCACAACGTCTTGACGTCATACGTGAATACGAAATGATTATGTGATGAGACAGTTTCTTGTATTCAAAAACCTGTGTTAAGGACAGGGTGATATTAATGTTATACATAAACATACTACGAGATTCGATTTTCTTGAATTTAGGACCGGTCCGTTTTTATTCAATTATCTTGGACTTGAGAACGGTCAGGTTTTAATTTAGTTGGACAGAGTACCTTTAGGTTACACGTACATATAGTATGTGATTCGAGTATTCCTTGGCTACATGCAGCGTCTGTCTACATTTCCTAAGAACCTTTATAATAATGAAGTGTGTGGTGGATAACACTGTGGAACTGCCTATGATTCCTGAAAACCACACAGTAAGTTTTGATTTATTTTACCATTTTCGTCTTGCGTCTACGTTCATTGCATGCTACTTTTCTAACAATGTTTTCAAAAATGTTGTCTCAAAACAAAAAATGCGTCTACGTTCATTGCATGCTACTTTTCTAACAATGTTTTCAAAAATGTTGTCTCAAAACAAAAAATGCAACCCGTTTTACCATGTGTTCGTTTAAGACATATCTCTCTCTTCTTCATAACTTTAAGTGATATCTATCTAAGCTAGGGAGATATCTTTATTACTTAGAGAGATATTTATATTCATTTGAGAGATATCTATTAGAAGCAGTTATAGTTAAGTTCTTGTTGAGTTCTGTTTAATGTGTTTTCCAATTGATATAACGTTTATAGCTTAATCGTTAAGCGTTTCGTTATCAATAATTTGTAATGGATTTTTACTTGGCAGACTTATTTAAACCCATAATCTAACATTGCAAACAGAGACTGTACTTCACTGGTGTGCAGAGTAATCTGAATCTACACCGTTAGTAAATTCCCTGTAGTTAATGTGTCCAGAAGGAATGAACAGTAAAGGATGATATGACGTTATTTGATGACGTTTTCAATTATATAATGAACATGCCATAGAATTTCAAAGTGTCGTTCGGTGACACAGCTCTAGTAAATTGTCTTACGCTGACTTCCTTAATTTAATAATTAAAAAGTACATGATGATCCATAACCACTTATTTTAAACATTCTTTATTGTTTATCCGATCCGGATCAACGGTTTACACTTTACTGGTTAGTCAATTTCCGTAAATCAGGGAGCAGTAATAACTCATATATGAAACATTATGGACAATTTATCCTTTTACAACAGTGTTTTCTGAAGTCGTCTGTTGTTGGATGCGACCGCAGGTCGGAGAGGGTCACACAAGTTGAGTCATGCCATCGACAACACCATCTGATTTGCGGACGGACAAAGTTATGATCACCCTGTAAGGATATATAGTCTGGTTAAACCCTTCCCTTTAATATCAGTGATCAGCCCTATATTTACCCTTTCCCATATACAACACATCCGGAGCAGACGACTTTGATAAAATCTTGGCAAAAATGTCGAAATTCTTTATAACTGTTAGAATAGTTGTTGACTAGAGTTGATAACAGTGTGTCAAAGGGAGAAATTGCTCATTATGGGCAATTTTTACCTTTGTATCACTTTTCTTTTTTAAAAAGGCATCTGCTGTAGATGTGTCAAAATGCAACTGCTTGATTTTAAGTTGCTGAGAAATAAAAGGATCATTATAGTCAAGTTGATGAAAATATCATTTTGGTCAAATTAATGGAAATATCATTTTGGTCAAGTTAATGAAAATATCATTTTGGTCAAGTTATACGAAAACCGACCATCGTGATGTTGCGATAAGCCAAGACATTCCCTGTTCGACGTTTTGTCGACCATGCATTTTTGGAGCCTAAGGGGTACATCTAGAATCAAAGCTTGGCTATAAAGGTACAGAACGACAAGATTTTGTTTCATCAACTTGACTGAAATTATCTTTTCATCAATTTAACTAAAATTATATTTTCATCAACTTTACCAATATGATCTTTTTATAAACTTAATCAAAACCATCTGTTTATAAACTTGACCAAATTGATCTTTTAATCAACTTGACCAAAATAATCGTTTTATCAAGTTGACCTGTATCGTCAAGAAAGTACCTTACCTAACATATAAACTATTTGCTTAGATAAAATAACAGAAAAGCACGCTAGACGGTATAAGATTTAAAAACCAATAAGAAGCAAAGTCGGTCAATTTAATGGAAATACAATCAGATCGACTCCAAAAGATTTACTTAGTTTTTTATTCAAACTGACATGATAGATTATTCGCCCTTTCCCCGAAACAAACACCGGCTGATTCATCAATAGAAAACATGTCGGGGGAATGATCAATCGCTAATGAGGATCGATATGATCTTCTTTCAAATGTCTCTACTCAGTATCTTTTCAATAGTTCAACTTTCATTTTTGTTTCTGTTTTTTTAGTCAACAAACAATTTTGGAAAATAACGGTATTAGTATTTTTCTTACAGAAAAGAAAAATGCATAAATCATTGAATAAGACTGTGTATTGGCTTTGAATATTGTTTTGGTTTTATGTACAGTTGCAGGTGTTTGTTTATTGGCTTTGAATATCGTTTTCGTTCTTTTTACAGTTGCAGGTGTTCTCATATTGTATCATTTCGTTCACAAAGCCAATGAGATTCGGAAATTATAAACATTGCATGTACCAAAGTAGAAACCATAATCTGAGACGCCATATAAATAAAGATAAAAACAGTCCTGGAAATGTTGCACCTAGATTGTTTCATGATAGTTTAATCTTGTTGCACATTGAAGGAGAGAGAGAAAGAGATAGAGAGAGAGAGAGAGGGAGAGAGAGAGACAGAGAGACAGAGAGAGAGAGAGAGAGAGAGACAGACAGACAGACAGACAGACAGACAGACAGACAGACAGAGGGAGAGAGACAGACAGACAGACAGAGAGAGAGAGAGAGAGACAGACAGAGACAGAGACAGAGATATAGAGAGACAGAGACAGAGAGACAGAGACAGACAGAGAGACAGAGACAGAGATATAGAGAGACAGAGACAGAGAGATAGAGAAAGAGAGAGAGATATATATATATAGAAAGAGAGATATATATATAGAGAGAGAGAGAGAGAGAGAGAGCGAGAGAGAGAGAGAGAGATAGAGAGATAGAGATAGAGAGAGAGAGAGAGAGGATAGAGATAGAGATAGTGATAGAGAGACATATATATATATATAGAAAGAGAGATGAAGAGATATTAAGAAGGATAGAGAGAGAGAGAGAGAGAGAGAGAGAGAGAGAGAGAGAGAGAGAGAGAGAGAGAGAGAGAGAGAGAGAGAGAGAGAGAGAGAGAGAAAGAGAGAGAGAGAGAGATAGATAGATAGAGAGAGAGAGAGAGAGAGAGAGAGAGAGAGAGAGAGAGAGAGAGAGGCGAGAGAGAGAGAGAGAGAGAGAGAGAGAGAGAGAGCGAGAGAGAGAGAGAGAGAGAGAGAGAGAGAGAGAGAGAGAGAGAGAGAGAGAGAGTACACACAGGGTTCGTGAGAAAGAAACACTCTTAGAAAGAATATTTAACCCCTCGTATTCCGTATTCGATCAATCGTGTACTATAAATAGCTTTACTATATCACATTGATAAACGATTAATCGCTATGGATTTAATAGCATTAATGTATCGATTAATCTTCTTTGTCATTAATGTCTGAAAGAAATATATTGAAAAAGGCCAGTATCTCGATCTTCTTGTAATACCAGAAGACGACTCTGGTACCACGTCCTGTCTCAATTACAAATGAGTCGAATCAGGCAAGAAACCCTTTCTCACACGGAGACGCTTGAATGTTTTCAACTCTATTTTATAAATATATCTTTATTTGTAAACGTTTTCCGTGTATTTAACCTTATAGCTTTAAAAGTTGTGTTATTTTGCACATTTGTTGTATCTGGAAACTGGTTAAATATCATCATACTCTTGACATTAATCCGTTGAAGTTATTCTATCCATTTTATTTAAATTAATTCGAGCCGAGTTTCGATTACTCAGTCGGTCAAGACGATGGCTTTAAGTCCATGGGTTGTGGGTTTGCACCCCGACCCGGTCATTCATCCTTTCCAATGATTGACAAAAGTCGTTGTAATAAACGTCAATCGTCTTCCACCCAGGGCCTTAATAGTATACTTTGGAATTCAGTCTATAGGCTGTGAAGACCATTGTGTGGATTTTTTGTGCCCGATCCCGCCTCGGGATTGGAAGGTCGCGGGTTTCTATCCCTAGTCGGGTCATACCAAAGTCTTTTAAAATTGGTGGTAATGGCTGCCCTCATTGGTTCTCAGGGATGCGGGGTTATCATTTACGAGTGACTGGCTGGTGTCAGGATAAATGGACCAATAGTACTTGTAACTTACCCAGTAAACTCCGTGATATAACTGAATAAATGTTGAAAGTGGCATTAAGCACCAAACAATCAATCGATCAATCTGGTGCGCGAAAGCCGGAATTACTATTTATTTTAACTGACCTCCGTTATGTAGCTGAAATATCGTTGAAAATTGCGTTAAACTCTATTCAATTATTTAATTATGTCGACTTCATAACTCCTGTACATGGCAGTTTCGAACGATTGGTCAGTGCTAGTCAAAAGGCTGCACTTGTATTGGTTGATTCGGTTAGCAAATGCTTGAGTGCTCTGTGTATTAGGATAATCTGAATACATCCCCAGTGAATACTATACGAGCAGTTCCACGAGAAAACCAACATATGGACTCTACGTAATGTATCGACCCAGATCAGCCTGCGCATGCTAATCCGGGCCGACACATTCCGTCTCAGAGGGATATAGGTATAGAGTAAAGATTTCTGAAACAGAAAATCCGCAGGAGGCGAAAAAGGTCTGTCCGGGTAAGCGTGAGCGGCATGCTTAATGCTGATCCGGGTCGATACTTTACGCAGAGTCCACAATGTTGGTTTTCTCGAGGAACGGCCTACACAAGATGCTGCGGCGATAGACATCTGCGTAATGTATCGACCAGATCAGCCTGCGCTGTGCGCGCAGACTGATCCGGCCGACACATTCCGTCTTAGGGGGATAGATGTATAGAGTAGTTATTCCTGAAACGGAAAATCCACAGGAGGCTAAAAGTGTCTATTCAGATAGGCCTGTGTGGCATGCTTAGGCTGATCCGGGTCGATACTTTACGCAGAGTCCACAATGTTGGTTTTCTCACGGAACGGCTCATATAGTATATAGTGTATATGTGTTTGCGACACGGTCTGTATACAACAATAACCTCATGTTTCAGCCATGATTTCATGTACCGGAAAGAATAACACCGATCGATAGACCACAAGTCTTCGTGCAAAGATAAACACCTTGTATAAAACCGCTGATACATATCGGAGTGTGTTTACGTGTAGAGGTTTTTTAGAAAACAAATTGATTTTCCCAATTATAATTAAGTAAGAGGAGGTAAGACATTAATATGTTAGACGAATTACAGGAAATTCATCCCCGGTGTTCGACCAGGCTTAATGATTAATATCAGGCATGGACATCTGTACAGTATAGTTTAAACTTCAACGGTAGGACGAAATAATTAGAAGACTTGAATAGCGCCGAGTCTAAATTGTGTAAATCCTGGTTAAAATACGCCATTGCGAAAAACAATTCCCCATGCATAGTGTTCATGTATCATGTTAGATTTACTCTCGACGTTTCCTGATACGTGACGCATGTTTCTTAGAAAGGTATTAAAACCTATGATATCGGTATTCGATACTATTTCAATACATCCACTAGAATTAGACCCATAAAACAAAAACCCTTCCTTCGGGAGGTCTTGCGACGATCTAGATAAAGATCTGCCTGTGACAATAGCAAACTGGTAACGTTTGTTTGTTTCAAAAATTCAATTTCGTCTGCTTAAGAGCTCTACGCCTAGCGAACAGCGGTCTCAGTGTCTCTTCATACAGGTAAGATTCAGGTAGGTCTTGGGTCCGAACAAATTCACCAGAGTAATTTTTTTGTTAAATGTATCCTCTGTAGCCCCATAAAAGTTGTTGTCCATAATCAGAGCCGTTCCGCAAGAAAACCAACAGTGAGGACTCTGCGTACTGTAACGATCCAGATCAGCCTCAGCATGCCGCGCAGGCTGACCCGGACAGACGCTTTTCGCCACATGTGGATTTTCTGTTTCAGGAATCATTACTCTATACCTCTATCCCCCTGAGACGTAATGTGTCGGCCCGGATTAGCCTGCGCGGACAGTCGATACATTACGCAGAGTACATAATGTTGGTTTTCTCGTGATACAGCTCATATGTATTAAATTGATGTCAAAGATGAGTCGCATTCAGACCCCAAATCGACAGACGCGGCTGATATGAAAACTGTCTACCAAGTCAGAAAGCTGTTCTATGGTTAAAGCTGAAAGTAGGTTGAGTTGAGCTGAGCTGTTGAAAACATTGTAGAAAAAGGAGAAATTATTCGAAGCAATGTACGATTATGCTTATTCGGAGGAACTTCTAAAGTGGTCTCTGTTATGGAAGGAGTAAATTTTAAGCAATTAAAGTCTCTTTTCTTATTCCGAGCCAATAATTGGTTATTTGAAAATGTTCCAAGCTTGCGTTCCTCAAATAGATGTTCGATCGGTATTTATTGTTTGTTGAAATGATATCTAGGTCGATTAACAAACTTCTCTTCATTTCATTGTTTGTTTGTTTTTAAAAACGTGATTTACAACAGAATATCAGACCGTCTCCTTGGTGATGTGGTTTGACCATTCGCTTTGGGAACGTGAGGCCAGGGTTCGACCCCCGGCACGGTCATACGGAATACTTTAACATTTTAGTAAGGGCTTCTTTCTTTGGCGCTCAGGGTTGTGGGTATATTATTACGACTGAAGCATCGGTGTGTGGATACTGGTAAATTACCCTGGAAACTCCGCGTTATATAACTGAAATACTGCTGAAATCGGCGTAAAATACCATGCAAACACATCAATAAATTAGCCGCTCGCGAGAAAACAAACATTGTGGACACTGCGTAAAGTATCGACCCGGATCAGCCAAAGCATGCCGCGCAGGCTTACCCGGATAGACACTTATCGCCTCCTGTGGATTTTCTGTTTCAGGAATCATTACTCTTTACCTCTATCCCCCTGAGACGGAATGTGTCGGCTCGAATCAGTCTGCGCGGACTGCGCAAGCTGATCTGGGTCGATATATTACGCAGAGGCCATAAAGTTGGTTTTCTCGCGGCACGGCTCAAAAACGGTAGTTCAGTCATACATACGACGTTACCTGAGTAAGTTACCAATAACACCCGGCATGTCTATCCTGAGTCCCGACACCACCGCATCAGTCTTTATGCTTTTTCCCACAATTGGGTACCAAGGAGGAAATTCACTACTACCATTGTTAAAGTGTTTGGTATGACGCGACTACATACAATTTTACAAACACACAAACAAATATATATACTGCGTTAACAATGTTGTGTACCCGTTATTCTTGCGAAACATCGTTCATGAATTTTATCATGACGTTTATGTTTTAGAGAAGACCCAGGTGAGCCTGCGAATAAGTAAAAAACACTAGAATTGTAGTCAGACGGATGTAAGTAAAACAATAAGGACAATTATGTTATTGACGTAAACTGTACAGTTTCTTGTCATTTTGACAATCTATACACAAATAACAACTAACACACACATACAACTAACACACACATACAACTAACACACACATACAACTAACACACACATACAACTAACACACACATACAACTAACACACACATACAAAAGAACAAAAACAAATCATGCATAATGATACTCTTAATCGAAATTGACTTATCTTGTCTTTTGTAATGAGATAGAATCTGACTGGGAAGAGTAGCCTTTTTCTATTTTCGTAGTTACATAACTGATAGCTCAGCCTGTAAATCCAGGGGTTGTGAGTTCGAGCCAACATTTTTTCAGTCGTTTGACAAGTCATTTTGACAAGCGTCATTCGTCTTCCACCAATGGGCTAACAGTCTATGTGGAAAAGCAGCCGATTGCTTGGAATTATTGTTGTGTGGCTTACTGGTGTAAGAAAGCCAGGAAATACATGAGTAGGTGAATTGGCCGCCGTGATATGACTGAAAAGTTGTTGACAACGGCGTTAAACCCCAATCAATCAAACAGAACTGATCACTTACGACAGTAAGAACATGTCAGTAAGTTAAATTTATTAAAGTGACTTGTCTATAAATTGTACAAACATTTAAATCAACAACATACGACACCGGCCACGTAGGGCCCATAAGCCACTCTAACACCTAGAATGTAAGTATCATACATGTAGTATAAAAACAGAGTTAGGTTTTATAGTTGAAATAGGATAGTAACTACAATATCTTTTTACATAAGCGAGGCTCTCCGAAAACCAACTGTGATGCAATTGCGTCCTGTATAGATCAACATCAGTCAGCGCGCCCGCGTATTTTAATCTGGTTATGCACTGTTTGCCAGTCAGTCATAGCATGTTTCAAAATCTATGTTAAACAAGATCTTTTATTGCATGAATGCACAGACATGTCTTTGTCTATATGTATAGTCATCGGTAAGGTTGGTTGGAACAAAGCGTAAGGTATTTTTAACCAAAAAATGCACGCATTTTGATCTTGAACTGCACTGTTCGCCAATTAGTCATAGAAGACTTCGAAATGCTTCTGTAAGGTAGGATGCAGGGTATTGTCAAAATCTACAGGCGTAATAATTACGGGAAGGTTGTTTTTTCTGGAGCTTCGGTCACGTGGCCCCGTTATGTAGGTGCAACAAAACCCGTAGTATGGTAGTTATAAAACAACACCATTGTATTCGATCCAATCCGGCAATAATGACTGTTCCCTGATTATTGTCTGAGTTATTTGATTTAATCGTGATGGGTGGGATGTGTTCGAGTTAGGCACTATAACTTTACTAACTTGACATTGCTCGTAAAAGGAGGCTTACTTCGTAAGGAAGATAACGAATTGGAGAATTAAAAGTGTTGGCAGAGCTTGCAGCTGCTTTGTTTCGAGCATTGTGTTCAACAGTGCAGATTAAAAAAAAAAGTTGTTATTTGGCTTATCAAGGATATTTACAAAAGTTGTAAACCATCGTACAGGGAAGTGTGAAAAATAAAATAAACAGATTTAGCTCTTTCCCACATACAACAATCCTGTAGCATACTAGTTTGAAAACATCTAGTCAATTTTATTAAAAGCAATTTCACCTTTTTCCACTTTCTTTCATAGTGTTTTTGTTATATGTTTGTCTAGACCGACTGCTGCAGATGCATCAACAAGGCATCTATGTATCGGAAAGAATAAATTGACTGAGGTTGGACGGTCCGAATTGAGTATTTCCTTGAGTATAGTTTGGTGGTGCATGAGGGGACATTTCCGTTATCCCAGACCACTTCAAATAGCTGTATCAAAATCAAAAAGTCTATTTTCCGGATATTAGACTTTTGCTCTGGTGTTTCCAAAGCAGACATTCCAAAACCTATCACATTAGGTAGATAGTTAAACCAAAGATGCGTGCAGACAACATATGAGAAAACCAACATTATGGACTCTGCGTAATGTATCGCTCCAGATCAGCCTGCGCAATCCGCGCAGACTAATCCGGGCCGACACATTCCGTACAGAAATCCCACAGGAGGCGAAAAGTGTCTGTCCGGGCTAGCCTGTGCGGTACACTAAGGCTGATCCGGGTCGAGTCCACAATGTTGGTTTTCTAGCGGGACGGCTCATATATGTATATCTTAACTGTTTACTTAATGAGATAGTTTCAGAGTCAGATTCGTCTGCTTATGAAACGTCAGACGAAAACTATGTAACATCTGGATTAAAATAGGAGTATACTGTGTATACGAATTTAAAACATTTGTTGGGGAAAAAACTTGATCGTTCCCTCCTTTTCCCAAATTGTTTTAAAAGGTTGAACGTTACAACTTCATGCTGAGAAGAGGTATATATCAGAAGAAGAGATTAAACTGTTTTGGAATAAAAACGGAGATTCGGATATGTTTGCCAGACACTAATTCTAGAGAGTTTAATTGAATATTTGGTGATTATTCGTTTTCCAGAAAAGATGTTAGCTTTGAATACGTCTGAAGAAAGAGATATGGAAACTGGCAAAATGGGCATAAATTTTACTAAATGGATGAAAACATTGTTGGAAAAGCATGCAATGCTCATTATGAGCAATATCTCCTATTCCCACAATGTTTTATAAAGTAGTCTTCTGCAGATACGTCAAATGTCGTCTCACTTCAAAATAAAGGGTTGAGATGCATGCGTGACTGTGAGTATCAGTCGACTTGGCTCAGGAATTACATTGTACATTTGATATATGAGCCGTTCCACGAGAAACCTAACATTATGGACTCTGCGTAATATATCGACCAAAATCAACTTGCCCAGTCTGCGCAGACTGATCCGGGCCGACACATTCCGTCTCAGGGGTAAAGATGTATAGAGTAATGATTCCTGAATCAGAAAACCCACAGGAGTCGAAAAGTGTATGTCCGGGTTAGCCTGCGCGGCATGCTTAGGCTGATCCGGGTCAATACTTTAAGCAGAATCCACGTTATTGGTTTCTCTCGTGGGACGGTTCATATATACATGCTTAATACCATTTATTAGAGGTGCAGCTCAACTATTCTGATGAATTTGTAGACCATTCTTCTTAAATTGACGAGATTAATCCTTTTACTTATACAGATATTTGACGTGTCTGAATCAAATGATATGTGGGTAACAATGAGTGTAAAGGAAAGATTGCAAAATAAAAGAGCAAATTCTCCTTTTCCAACTCATTTCTAAACTATAAGTACAAAATTATTTTAAATCAATTGTATTACTTCTTCCTTTTTCAAAGCAGACAACTTAAAGTATCATAGCAGATTGTATACGGTAATTGCAGACCATTGGATATCAATCATACAGGACACGTGGTCACAGATTACAATGACTTCAGCTTTTTCGTTTAAATACAATAGACGGATAAGAATGTTATTTTCGAACAGATTTGATGGGAATTTTTATATTTCTGCTTAAAAGAGAAATCCGTTAATTTCTCGACGCTCATTGACCATTAGTTCAACCCGTCCGTTGAAAAGTAGAAGTTGACGTTGTTAAAAGGTGTAGATCAAGATCAGTATGTGCATCCCTCAGTCTGGTCATGATATACACTGTTCAAATAGTACGCAAGGACGGGCCTTTTTACTTGTCTTAAGTTTTCACTATATCCATATAAGGCAAAATAGCCCCGTCTCCCTGGCGGCCATGTTTTTCCACCAATCAACATGGCTTTAAGGAATTTGATAGTGGGCCTTTTACACTTTTAGAGGAGGAGATTTTTTAAGTTTTCACTATAGCCATATAAGGCAAAATAGCCCACCCACTGGCGGCCATGTTTTTCGACCAATCAACATGGCTTGCAGAAATCTGATAGAGGGTTACCCAAGGAACATTTCTACAAAATTATGTGAAAACGGCCTGACACTTTCGGAGGAGAAGATTTCTTAAGTTTTCACTATAGCCATATAAGGCAAAGTAGCCCCGCACCCTGCCGGCCATATTTTTTGACAATCAACATGAAGGAATCTGATAGAACGTCATCCAAGGAACATTTCTACAAAAAATTGAAAATCTACCAACCAGTTTGGGAGATGAAAAATGTTAAAGGTTTTTTCGTTTCGTTGCCATGGAAACCAGAATTCTGCATGGATTTGAAGGAATTCTGGTGAGGTAATTAAGAGGATGCTTTCTGTGAAGTTTCATCCTAATTGACCCACTGGTTACTGAGAAGAAGAAGTTGACGCACGACGCACGACGACGGACGACGGACGACGGACAAAAGGCAATCACAATAACTCAACTTGAGCACTTCGTGCTCAGGTGAGCTAAAAATCGATGTTAAGCAACATGTCTCTCTTAGAATATATATGCCACATAGCTTAACTTTTTATTTAACGCTGACAGGTTCTTTCTTTCAGTGATACATGTGTGCCCCCTGGAAGCTAAATGAAAAAGCAACAGTCGAAGGCTGATGTATTTTTATGTACATTCGAATCAAGAAGAACAGTTTAGTTTTCCCTTACCTTCTATCGGGCATTTAACTGTTGTTCTATTTTAATTAATTAAATGGATTCGCCCTTTAGCTTAGGAATCATTTAAAGGGTAAATGCCACCATTTCACAATTTTTCTTTGAACAAATGGTTTTCAAGAATTTGCATCGTCTTTGACAGCTTGTTAAGCAGTCATGCTATCGTCACACAGAAAGGCTCTATTTGTTTCTTTGTTGTAAAAACATTCGTAGAGGCAGATAGCGGTATTTGTAGGCAGGCCTGTTTGTAGGTCTACCTTTTCTCCATCTTGTAAATATCTTTTAGACCCCGATTACGAGATAATTAAGAGAGGCACCGTTTGAAATGGATTATCCCTGATAAAGCGTCACATTGTAGGGCTATAATGTTTATCAACCAAGTACTTGCATAGTTGAATGGAATGTGACGCCGTTTCGAACAGTATTTTAGATACATCACGGCAGTCAGTTAACATTTACATTTGTTTCAAAGTTTTCTGTAGAAGTACTCCACTCAATATTTCTCCAAGCATTGTATAACTTCCCATATATATTTAAGCCATTGTCGGAAAAATAATTCAACCAGATCGGATAAAGCCATATCAGTAAAGCAAACTGTTAAAACATAAATTCATTAAACGGTATGGCACTAAAATAATAAATTCAAGTTCATTTTTTATATTCTTCAGGGTCTGGTGTCAAGAACAGCCAGTATTGCACGAGCATACTCCGAGGTTGACCTAGATAAAACAGAACGAGGCTTGGAGGAGGAGCTTAGACGAGAAAGTCGTGTACCGCCTCCTGAATATAGAATACAACGGTATGACTTAGCTTCTTGTCCGCATGAACTCAGTAAGCGTGTCCTTTGTCCAAACCCACGAATGAGGCAAACCTTCTAAATCTAACATATTCTCTCACTTGTAGACGCTTATTGACGCATCTGCAGCAGACGAAAGTTGAAAACATTGTATCAAAAGAGGTTCATGATGAGCAATTTCATCATTTGCCACAATGTGTTAATCTATTATAAACATTCATATATATACAGAAATGTGTCAAATACAAGATACAAGATAAAGGATATGTATTTCGCAATTTAGGCCACCGGCTCATTATACAACATAAATGATAAGTATATATAACAGGGAGTGATGAAAAACATTATAACACTGACATTTGAAGCTGAGACAGAATTAAGATATTGAAAGAGTCTACTTCTTAGTTTGAATGCGCTCTGAATGAATTTTGCAGTATTTTTACTTCAGACTGGATATTTGTATTTAATATTGCATATAATTTGTCAATAGTCCTGTTGTTTATCCAGGATACGTTAAAATAAATGTCTCTTAAATCGTCATATGTAGGACATTCGTACAAGAAGTGAAACTCATCTTCAATAATGTACAAACTTTTATCAAGACATAAAGGGCAAAAACGGTCATTTCTTGCAATCGATAGGTGTCTACCTCTTTCTATCATAAGGTCATGGTTAGAGCATCTATAGTTACTATATATCCTGCGTAAGGAGAAAGGTAATAGCTCTGGGTTTAATAATGATTTGAAATATTTGTAATTTGTCCTTTTCCCGCATTATTTTTATCCATATGCCATTTTTGTAAGTAGCAGATTTGAATCCGTTGTTTAAAATTCTTAATAAATAGAGCATCGTAACCTATGTCTTGTGAAATCCATACATACCCAAAACCATGAGGTTAACTTATTATAATATTGATGTAAGAATTATTGCATTTTTAATATAATGTTTGATATTTAATGGTTTAGTTCAAAGGAATCGAAATTCGTGGAGGTTATACTTGAACTAATGGCAGTATTGGCTTCCCCCGTTGGGTTACGGGGATAGACGTTCGACTGATGTAAAACGGTGTCTGGACAAGTGCTACCGATTGTACCGGTAATGTACCCATGAAACGCCGTGATCTGAATGACAAACTGTTGAAAGCGTCGAGAAACACCGTTAAAACAAACAATGTCACTTATGAATCTCGATCTTCTTTCAGAATACGTCACAAAGGGGAACGGGTATTGCACAGTAAACACGTACTGCTGGCCATTGTTGTTTTAAACCTGATAGACTGTGCCTTGGTGTTGGGCGAACTTATGCTGGATATTCATTATTTAAAGGGTAAGTCCACTACCATCTAGTCCCTGTCTCATCAATGTATACCTTTCCTTGGAACAGCCGAATTAACAGGCCATTGCAGCAGACGAGTTCTGCAAGGTTGTACGAAACACGTGTTTAATTTTATGGAAATGCATGTGCATTGTCGGTAATATGTATACATATGTGATGCTCTCTGTTGTTCATCTTACGAAGAAAGCGTGATCAAAGTTAACTTAATGACTTATGACTAATTGGGCTTAATTGCTCATTTAATTACAGTATATACATAATATATTGGCGTTATGTTAGGATTAGATCACTAGCACCAGATTAACAAGCTGATGTAATATTAAGATGTGGTGTTTTTTTAACAATATTAGTTCAGCTCTTGCGATTATATTAAAAAAGAAATGATATATATAAGCCTTTATGATACTCGTAAGCTACCTATTTTTCTTTCTGTAGTATACAATATATTGTAATGCAGCCAACCAGTATGGTAAGTGCTAAACAACAAAAAAAAGAAATTCTTTTTAATATAACCGTAAGGAAATGCTCATATTATTCTCACATTTTACTATTACATCAGTGTGTTAGTCTCGTGCCAGTGCATTAGGCCATTGCTGTCAAGTAATACGTCGGTTTCTGAATTATGTCATCGATTTAGCTCCGGGGTAAGAAAAACATGAGATACTGAGATATTTCCTTGTTCGCATGTCAAATATCACCAATAATTACTATTTTCTGTATTCCTTCGTCTATTTTTAGGTTTGAAATATTGCAAGATTCCCTTTTCTTAAACAGAACAACACTCTACCAATAATCCTTCGCCTCTCGGCAGCTGATTCGAGTTTATCAAATCATTTCAAAAGTTAGACGCGTTGGTTTAGTGGACTGACAATCAAAGGTCGTCGAGTATTCAAGCCCCGGTCCGGAATCGGCAAATATCTGAAGTGCTTTTAAATATTTTGCACTCAACTAGCGACAAAGTACTGGTCCTTTCGAGGAATAATTGCTCGTGTGTCTCGGAGCCTTACACATATTACGTTGAATGGGTCTTTTCAGGAAAGAGCTAGGATATCGTACCCGGACTCCTTGTATCAAACGTTGGCTCTTGACAATAACTGCATCGGTCAGATGTTTGTACATGCTATAGTGTACACTAACAAATAGTTCTATAGAAGCTAATTATACTACTTGAAAACCTCATTACATAACATTGCAAGATATTAACGTCAAATGACGTAATTTCAACACACGACTTATAAATATTTTGTGATTCAGGGACAACCCGCTTAAAACAAGCCATTCCTATTTTCCTCACGATACTTTCCATTCTGTTAGCCATGTTGTAACTTCAATGAACCATATCTCATATAGCTATCGAATGTTTCCGAATCTTAGACGTTTAGCGATTATTCTATTACAAGATTTTACTGTATAACCTGATCTCATTAGAACCCTGGATTAACTTCCCTGCAGTATCAAACTGTCGTGTTATACGCACACCGAAGTATTTTGGTCTGATTTTAATGAAAAGGACTTTAACCTTTTCGCTAACAAAGACAATTTAAGGCTTTTACAAACAACGCAGATTCATGTGAGACTGCTCGTAATGAGCAGTCTCACCTAAATCTGCATTATTTGCCACTTAGACATTAAATTTAACCAAATTTTCAGTTGAACTAAAAATGGAGCGGTTTAATTTTCAACATGGTAGATTCGACCTTGTGAAATTCGGCAGTGAAAGAGTTAATCCAGAAATAATTAATAACGTAATATTTTTAAAACAGCTATTTCATTTCGCTAGGCGTTGGACATTAACCCTGCTGAGAATTCAACGTTTTCTAATTCATTTAAAGGAAAGTTAATTGTACAATGCATAAATAGCATGAGCTAGAGGAATTTCTTCTTATTAGAGCTTAATAAGTTTTGTAATTAAAACAACCCACCGCGGTGAAGAATGGTTAATATGGAAAACCTAAAATTGAACTAATGACACCATTAACGAGATTCGAACAATTTAAGATTTAATTTAAAATAATCACATTTTATACCCTTTCCAACCATTTAGACACATTTGGATGAATCTGCAAAACACAGCATTTGAAAACTGTGTAACAAAAGAAAATTTATTCATGATAAGCTATTTCGCAATTTTGCCACAATATCTTCAACTTTATTCAATATTTAATCTTTCCTTTATAAGTATGTGAGTTAAAAACCCTAGTATGCGTAACACAGTCTATGAGGAAGACCCAGTAAATCATGGTCAAGATTCGACTCTTAAGGTCCATATACGCTAATGATTACACCTAGTTTCATCACATTTCGAACAATTTTCTAAATTGCAATCATGTTCAAATTAGAAAACGTGTTACTTTGGGAATGAGGCATTGCAGTGCTTCCTTCCCATACAGTTTGTTCATTCTGTCCATTGTATTCTTGCTATATGTTGAATATACATGTGAACTTTTTCCTTTAATGTCATAAATGCTCAATTTTGATATTTTCTTTAATTTGCTTATACAATTGACTAATTTTAGAATGGAATTTAAGAAGAGTACAAAGGCTATAGGACATTTCGACCGTTAGACTCGGGTAGTTAATCCCATTGGCAAAGGAACTCTAATAATTCGCTACATCTGCTAAACTTTAAAAGGATAGTAATTAAAAGCTCACATAAAACATTTAAATACATGAATATAATATTACATTTAAACTTTTTAAAATAACTTCGTATTTTTGTTAATAAACTCCCGTCTTTGTTATCATACTTCTGCTAAACTGGAAGGAGAATAGACTTCCCGCTCTCCTTCCAAAGCTTGTGTCATACTTAACTTATAACCAGAGGCATTAAACCTTAATATATGTTAATATTTACCTATGTGTTTTTTGTTTTTGTTTATTTTTATCTAATTGATCTAGTTAGAGCATATTTTAAACTGATTATTGGTAACAAAATTAAGAAACTTCAGCTTCTTTGACACATTATAGTTGCAGTCAATGTTAAGCAAACTGTAAACCATATGGATTTAGGACTAAACTTGACATTTTACGACTAATGCTGAATATCACATAGATCGCAGCATATAAAACGTCTATCCCTACGTCAAAACTGACCCTTTCTGCTCTTGGTAACATTCTTTCAAAGGCTATGGTAGCCAGGTGAGCGTTGTAGGTACATCTTGGTCTTCTTGTTTAAAATAAAGGAACATTTTGCCTTCTTTTTCGAAATATTTACATCTTGTCTGTTTACACGTTATTTGTAACTGCTTCCTTTAAGCCATGCTTCAAAATCATGCGCGGCGTCTTTGATGTCTTGTTGTTGTTGTAAATGATGGCGTGTTTGTATTTGTTTGTCTTTACCTTCGTTGTTCGCATATGTTATAAGAATTACCCTTTCGCCAGACGTATATTAACCCTTTCCCATATATAGACAGTTTCTGACGGCTCTGCAGCAGAAGAGTTCTGAATACACTGTGGCAAAAGGAGAAATTGCTCATAATGAGCAATTTCACCTTTTGCCACAATGTTTTCAACTCTATTCACTAATTATAATTGCATTTATAGATATATTCGATATTTTGATATTGCTGTTTTCTAATTCGTTTACTACAGAATTGTTGTATGTGGGAAATGATTAACGTATAACATCCCGTATGGACTCGGCGCTCTTCCAATGATGTTTGATCTATAAACAGTATATTATCTCGGTAAGAGATTGACACTGCTTGTGTACTTGCCGGCGATGACCGACATGGCCGCGAACAATGCCGATCGCTTACAATTTCATACGGACATCACCGAGTCAATAAGGGATGTTACATCATGACTTTTTTTTCAGAAATCATTAAAAAGTCCGATGCAAGCTCTGTGAATTTCATCCAACAAATGGAGTATCGATACCCGGAACACATTTACGGTTATGACATCGAACACATGGAGCAACTGTACGACAAAATATACCTCGCTAACTGTCATTGGAATAAAACCATCATAGAAATTGAGACTCTACTTCAACCGCAAGATCAGACGTTTCGTCCTCGCAGACGCTCGGATAATTACAGTGATTTAGTGAACAAACCGGAAGTGGCATATTCATCGACGTCAAAACAAAATAGTACAAACGGAAGTTCAACCTCTTCGCAATATTCGCCGCATGTCTACTATACACACACTCATAGCATATGGGAAGAGATCGCTCACGGTTTACACAAAGCTAGCATTACAATTTTAGGAATTTTAGTTGTTGAAGTAAGTAGTTTGTATTCTATAAAGTATAAACGCTCTGACGTGCAAATTGTTGTTATTGTGTTCAAGTTCAACAACATCGGTTCACAATCGGTCATTCGACCATTTTATAAAGAACACACGAGGATAATAATCTGCAATTTTCCGACTACATGCTCAAACACATCGAAAAGTTTTTATAACGTAATCGGAACGAATGAATGAATATCATGCGGATTATTTCATATAGTATCACTCGTCAAGGACGGAACTATTTCCAACCGCAATACCTAACCGGAAACCGATTCACGACCACCATATTGTGGTAATTTATAAACGATGTCTGATATCTTAATTAAGCTTTTGAGTACAGCCACACTACTCTAAATTGGCATATGTATGCAGAACACGTGCATGAATTCAGTGATAGTATGTCGTAGTCTTACAATGATTTCAGCGGAAGACTTGTTTGTACTGTTATTAAAATCGTTTCGACAATATTTCAGCGGCTCTGCGAAATCCAACTTTAAGGCATTTGAGACCAGTGTAAAACCAGAACGGTCAGCATATCCGCTCAGTCTGATCTGACTTTGCACTGTTCGCCAATATATCACAGAGCTTTTAAAAAAATATTCTGTAAAGCAGTATCATTTTGAATGAGGCAGGTATTTTTTTCACACGGGTAATAATTGTGCTTAAGGCGGTTTACCTCGAACACCGTTCATATCATTTGTTTATTTGTTTGATTACAGAACCTTCTCAAGCTCATCTGTATGGGACGTACGTTCTTCACGAAGAAACTCGAGGTGAGTCAAATGAGTCATGTCACACGACAACGGACCTTCGGAGGTCTTTGAAATTAATGAAAACTTCGACCTTAGTCCTTATATACATAGTATCAGAGGCTTCAAGCCTTGTCGACTGACTGACTCACAATGAAGGTCCTGGCTGATCTAGATATTCATTAATCTCAAAATCACTATGGTCGGCATTCTTGTGACGTGATTAAAATGTAATATTATTACTAGGTTTTTTTAAACCATTTTGTGATGAATTGCCATTTTCTGCCTAGAAAACCTCTTAGGTAATTTTAACATATATAGTGCCTACTACAGACTTAAGCACAAATGAAGAAAGGAGAATGTCCATTGTTTGAGCATATATTCCATTTCACATAATTGTGTTTAAAGTCATCTCCTGTAGGGGCGTCAGACCGTCGTATGTATCTTGTCAAAGTGGCCATAATGGGAAAACACCGTTTATGTCAATAATGGGTATGGGATCTGAATCTGACAGGGTGACGTCTTTGGGTTACACATATCAAATTACTTCATAGCTTTCCTGACTCATCAAAGAAAGTTTTTAAACCTGGAGAAACACAGGTTAAGTCAGACAGGAACGTGCTGTTAGAAAAGGAGACATAACCCATCTTGGGCAATAATTATATTTACCATATAAACAAAATTCAAAAGTCTTCTGCTATCGGGTATAAAACGCCACCTTTGTTTTTGAGATTGCAACGTACGTTGATACAAAACAAAACCTGTTGTGAATGTTTACCCTTTTCAAACATCCAAAACTGATCAATGCGGAACAATGTAGGGCTTTCATTTCACTTGATTCGGGTAAAATCCTGACCTCTAATGAACACTTACCAGGCCCCGGTTCAAGTTAACAGAACTACTCAAGTGTATATACTTAGCTAAGCATTTATCGAACTTCTTGCACTGCTGTTTAGTATGATAGCGTTTATCATGTACCTTTTTAAATCCACACGCGTTCTTTTATCAAGTTCTTAGCAAGAATGCGTTTCCTTTTAGTGTCTAAAAATAAATAAAGAATTTGTGTAACTTAATAACATGCTCCACTTTATTCCCTACGTAAGTTGAATAACTATTGGAACATTATCAGTTAAACGAAATGAGTCAGAGCCAAGCATTGAACTGTACTTTTTTAACTTTATTGTTCTAGGACATTTCTTGTATTCTAGATCAGAATACAAAAACTAAATAGCTTGCTCAGATGAGTACCTACTTAAGTGGTTTTGTAAATCCAGGGCCTACTGTTATATTTACACAATCATAAGCATTGCGAATATCTCATGAAATAAGTTATATATATATATATCGTAAAGCGGAAACATGATTTTGATACAGAGTTGATATCCTTGAGAGGAGAAAGTTAATTATTTTGGCATTTCTGGATTTTATAGAATGTTTTCAAAAGTTGTCTGATTCTGTGTCGTCAAATATCCTACATCTTTAAGAATACGCAAAATACTATTTGACAACGTTAAAGTTCGCGCACGAACGTCTCTTTTACCATTGAAAAGCGGAAGAGTATGAAGAGCGTGGTAGTACTAATTGCTTAACAAAAGCGGGAGAAGTCGTTATATTTAGGAAGTCGTGTGTGGGTAAGGCCCTGTATACGTTCCCAAAGCTTTGCGTTTATCCTTTTCTTGGTTGGAAGGTTTTCTGTGTTTAAATGTTTTATACAAACACATCAGTTGATTAACTAATCCATGTAGTTGCTGGTTGTTTCTAGCGAGATGATGTATTCAGAGAAAGCCTAACGAAATGGTGTATTCTAAGAAAAACCTGAAAGAGTTGGTGTATTTAAAGAAAACCATTACGAGTTGGTGTATTCAAAGAAAACCCTAACGAAATATTGTTATCAGAGAAAACCCAAATCGAGATGGTGTATTCAAATAATACCCTACGAGATGGTCTATTCAAAGAATACCCTAATGGGATTGTGTATTCAAGGAAAATCCTTACGAGATGGTGTATTCGTAAGACAAAATGGTCTGTTCAAAGCATACCCTAACGAGATGGTCTATTCAAAGCATACCCTAACGAGATGGTCTATTCAAAGCATACCCTAACTAGATGGTCATTCAAATATTAACCTAAAGCGATTGTTTATCGAAGAAAATCCGTACGAGATGGTGTATTCAAAGAAAATCCTAACGGGATTGTGTATTCAAAGAAAATCCTTACGAGATGGTGTATTCAAAGAAAATCCTTACGAGATGGTGTATTCAAAGAAAATCCTAACGGGATTGTGTATTCAAAGAAAATCCTAACGGGATTGTGTATTCAAAGAAAATCCGTACGAGATGGTGTATTCAAAGAAAATCCTAACGGGATTGTGTATTCAAATAAAATCCTAACGGGATTGTGTATTCAAAGAAAATCCTTACGAGATGGTGTATTCAAAGAAAACCTTAACAAAATGGTCTGTTAAAAGCAAACCTAAATCGAGATGGTGTATTCAAAGCATACCCAAACGACATGGTGTATTAAAAGAAAAAACACGAATGAGTTGGTCTATACAAAGAAACTCGATTCAAAATACAAAATGTCCTATGGCTTTTATTCAGCGTACCTGACTTATATCTCCCCCTTGCTAGACAAACTCTCCCCTCCATGCCACACACTTAAAACGGAAATTGAATGTGATATTGTTATGTTGATCTATAAATGGGCCTGTTAAGTTAATACTGACATACATCTTACTGCGGTCATGTCTGGGGTTTTGTTTTGACATAGGACTATAAATTGGCTGTGTCTGGCAAAACGTTTATAAACGATGCTCAAGGGAAAGAAAACTAGCTACTACTTGTTTTAAGAATATATCTGACTATGCAACCCATGATAAATGTTCCAAGTGTATACCGTTTTTAGAAGTCTATGGAAAACTTGACTTATTAACGAAGAGTGGAGATCAGGATCAAGCAGCTCTAATGTACAGATTAATCTGGTAGCAAATGCCCTAAGGTTGATTTTCGCTAAGCACCGCTCATAATTTCCTCGTTACGCCCATCCTTTAACCCTTTCCCTCATATAGACGCTTTCTGACGCCTCTGCAGCAGACGGCTTTTTGAAAACAAAGTGACAAAAGAAGAAATTGCTCAAAACGAGCAAATTCTCCTTTTCCCATAATGTTTTCCATTTTATTCATAGGTTATCCATTCAATTAAAGAGATTTTACTTTTTTTTGACAAAATGTTTTCAAAGTCGTCTGCTGCATAATTGTCGTATGAGGGAAAAAAGGTTTATGTACATGTATGGCCATCCCGTTGTTGGCTAGAAGTATACTCACAGACGGTATAACATATAGACAAAGAAAGAGCAAGTGAGACAAATTCACTTATGCAAACTCACCCGATCGCTAGTCATCTTTCGTGGGCTTGGCGTGAAACGGTTGTAACTTAAAACCTATTTTGAAAACCCTGGTTTAGGGGCAATTTTGACCCCTTTGTAAACAGTGCAAATTTAGGTGCCATTGCTCAGAACGAGCAATGGCACCTAAATTTCCATTGTTTACCAAGAAAAATGATTTAAAGCTTATAAAGACTTTATGGCGAGGTGATTAACCTTGTTAAAAAAAAATAGTTACAACCGTTTCACGCCAAGCCCTCGATATGCCATGATACGTTTGCCGATTTTCTGCTGACGTGGCTGTAGTAATTCCGTTATTTTTAAGTGCTTTACCACTTAACAGTTGGTCATGACCAATTATAGTAGTGAATATTTAATGTAAATTACGCAAACAACATTTCCTTTATTATTCTGTTGATGGTAATAAAGACCGTCGTGTGCCATCATATATATAATTATCAGTCTTGGTCCAGAAACAATGGAACCTAAAAGTACGTACTTGTGTTAAATGTCCATAAAGCTATGTCTACACATTCATGCTTTCTGGTCAAACCCAACTCTGTTCGTCAGCCTCTGTGGCTAATTGGTGCAAAAATTATATCAAGATCAAACTACACGAATGCGCAGGTTGATCTGGATTTAAACTGATCACAAAATGCTTTACAGTAGGATTTCTAGGAGGGTTGGTCGTGTTATATACAGATTTGAAAACACACTCTGGTATCGGTATTTCTGAAAATGTTATTGTAATATAGCGAAGTTTTAACCCTTTCCCACATGATACAAATGTGTAGCAGACGAATTTAAAAACATCTTTACAAAACAATGACTTAATTTTATGAATGAAAGTATGATTATTGAATAAAACACTGTGACAAAAGGAGAAATTCCTCATTGTGAGCAATTATTCATTTTGTCACAATGTTTCCACCAGTTATCTGCTGCAGATGCATCAAAATGCTGATATAGATGGTAATTTTGTTGAAATCGTAAACATATGAGCCTTTCCATGAGAATACCAACAGTATGGACTCTGCGTAATGTATCGACCCAGATCAGCCTGCGCAGGCTAATCCGGGCCGACAAATTCCGTCTCAAGGTTATAGAGGTATAGAGTAATGATTCATGAAACAGAAAATCCAAAGGAGGCGAAAAGTGTCTGTCCGGGTTAGCCTGCGCGGCATCCTTAGGCTGATCCGGGTCGATACTTTACGCAGTCCACAATGTTGGTTTTCTCGTAATTCGGCTCATATCTCCTTTGTACTCATGGTGAAGGAACCTTATTGACGAAACCAAGATGTTTCGTAAGGGACGTCTGGAATTCAATTAGTTGTCTCTTGGTGCTTCGACAGACTGAATACGTAACCTTCCATGCGACTATCCGTTCACAATACAGCGCTGATCTGGTTACAAAGTTCACAGTGCGGGTCAAATAATTCGTGAACTGACCAATGTATGTGTCCCCAATGCAAACAATATTTATCTTATTGTATTATGACATGAAACTCAGGAATTTACAGTTTGTCTGATGAATAATATTAATAAAACTATACGGTATTGAATATAAAATACTCGAGACGATGGTAACATGTTCTTACAAATATACGTGCTTTTATTCACTTATGAATATTTGAATTAAATGGACACTGAGATATAAGCATACATCTAGTATAACTGTTGAGCTATTTTAAGTTAGATATTATGTAAATATCCTGTCTGAATCTGTCTGTATCTTGTCTATCGCTTGGAAGGTCAGAACAAATGTCAAATCAATAGCTACTTGCCCTGTTACTTTGGTTCCCGCGTTGTGCTTTATTGAACAGAACCGTTTGGCTTTATCAACCAGTGTAAACCCAGATCAGCCAATACATCCGTACAGTCTGATCTGGCTCTGCAATGTTCGAGGATTAGTTTAGAAGGTTTCCACAAACTTCTGTAAAGCAGTATCTGTTCAGATCCTTAAGTAGCATAGATATGTGCACACATGTCTCATCACGTGTTACAATAAGCTAAGGTTTGTTTTCTAAGAGCACCTTTCTTTTGTTTATGTTTAATAACACATTACTGACTTACATACTGGATAGAAATACGTTAGGGTCAGATTCGAAAACTATATTATGCTCAAGTATCTGATTGGTCCGAAACAGATTAACTCTCTAAACTGACCAATCGGAATTATTATTTGGAGCAAGAAGTTTAGAGTACTAAGAACGGTTTACAGTGTCGGGGTCTGATCGCATCATGCCCAAACGAAGATGGTGCCTATGCAGCAGACCATTTTGAAAACATCTAGAGGAACCTGTGTATAAAGGCAACAATCTGGTCTTTTGTCACAGATGGTCTTTAATTACAGGGTCATTTATGTAGAAAACGGGTACTTTGGAAACTAAACGTTTGGTTGCTTAAGACAGGGAATTGCTAAACAAAGGTTGTCTTTAGCACAGGTTTAACTGTATATAAAAACTTTATAAACTCTATAAACAGATATATAATCGTTGAAAAGTGATTCTCCTTCGGTCACAATCTTTTCAAAGACAGATGCGTAAATATACGCCTGCCAGTCGGGAAATGGTAAAAGTATGGCATAGTTTAACTCTTTCAGGGCCGAATTGTTTAGAGTAGACTCTTCCATCTTCAAAATCGGGCGATTCCATTTCTCATGTAATAAAAGTTTTGACTTTTTTGCTAACTAAAAGGCAAACAATGCTGATTTCAGGTGAGACAGCTCGTTACGAGCTGACTCGCCTGAATCAGTATTGTTTGCAGAAACATCAATATTGCCTTTGGCGCTGAAAGAGTTAAGAATGGTAACATTACAGCTTACAGAAGTATTGTTACACTCACCGATTTTTACTATATTGCCTAATTATATCGGATGTTTCATAGACGTGTATGTGTCTTCTAGTTTTGAATAGCTGATGCAGGTGTCCTATGTATTACTAGAAGCTTTGGTAATATAAACAGGAAAAGTAGTGAGATAACAGCAATAGTATCGATACTATCGAGCTCCGGTAGCTCAGTCGGTTGCGACGCGGGCTGTCAATCCAGGGCTTGTGAGTTCAAACCCTAGCTCGGCCAATATTCTCTCCGACGTTTGACAAAAGTCATTGTGACAAGCGTCATTCGTCTTCCACCATTGGGCTATCAGTATATGTGGAAAAGCAGCCAGTTGCTTGGAAAGAATGTTGTATGAAGCACTGGTGTGAGAAAGCCAAGAAACATATGAGTAGGTGAGGTTGGCGCCGTGATATGACTGGAATTCTTTTGCAAACAGCGTTAAACCCAAAGCAATCAATCAGCCTAATCAAATTAATGTTTCAAAACATGGTAATAAATCTACACATGAGCAGTTCCACGAGAAAACCAACATTGTGGACTCTGAGTAATGTAACGACCCAGATCAGCATGCGCAGTCCGCGCGCAGGCTAACCCGGACCGACACATTCCGTCTCAGGGGGATAGAGTAATTGATTCCTGAAACAGAAAATCCACAGTAGGCGAAAATTGTCTGTCCAGGTTAGCCTGCGCGGCATGCTTAGGCTGATCCGGGTCGATACTTTACGCAGAGTCCACAATGTTGGTTTTCTCATGGAACGGCTCACATTGTAAACATGATCACAGTTTAATTCACGACAGGAGTTACATAATCCTGAGAGGCATTTCCAACGTTTTGGAACGTAAAGAATGTCACACTACGGTAATTTACAATTGTGCTGTTGGGATCCCGGATGTGTAATTGTGACACCTAATATTTTGAATATTTTATACCATATCACTTTGCACGTGTCTAAGCACGATGTTATAATGGCCATCTGCACTTAGGAGTCTTAATATCTTGTTAATTTCTCAGTTACAAGCAGAAATGACCTAAATCCGCATTCAGACTCAGAGCTCTAGATAAAGGGCATTTTTCATGTTCAAAGATCCTTATTTGACATTCAAACCCCATGTTGTGGGTACTCAAAAGAATCGTCTCAGTGAGACGATTCCTTTGAGTACCCACAACAGCGGATAGTGTTGAGTAATAAGAGAAATATTGTGGGGGAAATACCTGTTCACTTCCTCTTATCTAGTTCTTAGTTTTCTTCATTTCAGGTTTTCGACTCAGCCATCGTGATGTTGTCATTTATAATTGATCTCGTCTTCCTAAAAGGCATGTCGGCGTTTAAAGTAGAAGATGCTGTCCTGGTTCTATCATTCTTACTGCCTTGGCGAGTCATCCGGGTCGTTAATAGTAAGTTATTGGACGGTACCCCTAAGGGTACTGTCTATAGCCATGTGCATTTTAAGAAATCGTACAACGATTGGCTCCCTGATTATAAACAGTATGACAGAGTAAAGCTGGGAACCAAAAATCGAAATGGTTTTTTTTATCCCTCAACAAAAAAGTAGTGTCAATTATCAGGCAATATAACTGCCTTTTCGAAAACATTGGTGAATCAAGATATCTGAATTTTGAAAAAGGACTAAAAAGGCAGCATTAGTGGTTGAAGTATTACGTTTACAATTTTGCGTTGAAGTTTGAATTAATATATTCATGAACAATGTATGAATATATACCAATGTTTTACATGTTTCAATCATAAAGATTGTTTTTAATTAAGTCATCGTATCAGGCCAACATACGTTACTCCTTACTCTGCTGCGTGTCTGGCGATATGGGGGTGGGTCTTGATTTTTTAAATGAAAGAAAGGCGTGGTTTTGTTTAGCGTAACGCGAAGCCGACGTTACAGATACGTTATTATTTTTAAACGTAAAACACCAAGAAGAAAATGATATGTTATAATGTACGTGAAGGTATTCTTAAGATGCAAATCGTGATATCAGTTCGAAACTATCAACCTATTTTAGTCTCTGATCTCTGTATACGTTGTTCGCTACTCCTTTTTGTGTGTGCAAAGACTACTCAATCAATGGCAAACTCTTATTAAAGAATCAATATGCTATGATAACAGTCGAGGGCGTTCAGCAGGATAAAGGTTAAAAATGCCGTCCCTGGAGCTTGTGCTTCCTCACTGTTTCAACAGAGCCCTACCATGGCCTTCATAAAGAAACGTCTGACGAAAACCACATTGAATCATCGATGGTTCCGCCATCATAATTATACACTCATACTATATGCCTAAATCGGAGGATGCAATAACCCCGCTGTTCGCGTTTCGAAGTACAACACTTTAATCACATAAGGACCGCGTTTAGCGATTTAAGGTTGTTTTGTTTCTGCGAACAGTGAAGACTCAGGTGAGCCAGTTCATCGTCCGCCCAAATGTCATATATACCTAAATGCATCTCTGGCAAAACACTAGAGTTGCAGCTTCACTAGTTGAACACGAATGTAACTTTAAATTATGCCAAATTGGAAAGGCAATAAGCCCTCAAATCGCCCGACGTTGCTCGTATTCGAGTGTCGTTGACTATATGATAGCATGTGAACAATTATTTAATCATATCTCTTATTTTGAGGTTGTAGAAAGAGACGAATCGGATCACCTACCAATTTCATGTAGCTTAAAGTTTAATATACGGGTACCACAACGAGTCACTGTTGCAGACGCTAGTTTGAGCATGGTTTGTCCTATGTTTAAATGGAATACAGATAAAAGTCAGTCTTTTGTAAACAAGTTCAAAATTATATTTGAAAGCAGAAGAGTTCACTTGCATGGCCTTATGACTTTAAACGTTAACTCTGTTGTGAGTGAAATCACCCAAATGTATCATGAAGCGGCGTCGCATATGCGCGCACGAAGTTCTTCTATTAATACTTTTTCACGCCAAAGTCAACCTTCATGGTGGGACGACGAATGTGATACATTAAAACAAAGTAAATATTTGGCATTACGTAAGTTTAGAACATCAAATGAGAATATTGACTTGGAATTTTACAAAAGAAGGAAAGCTATTTTTAAAGCTAACATTTATCGAAAGAAATTATCCTTTCAATATAATGAGCGAAGAAAATTAGTCGATAGTAGTAAAAACGTTAATTTATTATGGAAAACTCTAAAACATAATAGATCAAAACAAAATCGAACCGGTATTAATATTTCTGAGAATGAATGGTTTGCCTATTTCAGTAATTTATTGTTTGATGAAACTGCTGATCCGATTAATATTGAAAATAATGACTATGGAGACGAAATTTTAAATGCAGAAATCACTATTGAGGAGGTATTAAGATCCATATCTAAACTGCCAGTAGGAAAAAGCCCAGGAAATGATGGTGTAAGCTCCGAGTTCTATAAATGTACCAGTGACATTCTAGGACCAGTATTATGCGATTTGTTTAATAGCATTCTTTCTAGTGGTAATTTTCCTGTCTCATGGGGAGAAAGTATCATATGTCCAATTTATAAGTCCGGAATGCAAAATGATCCGAAAAACTTCAGAGGTATATCTTTAACAACTACATTGTATAAGATTTTCTCAAAAATTATTAATACACGTCTATATACGTGGGCGGAAGAAAATAATAAAATCGATGAGTCACAAGCCGGGTTTAGACATGGCTATTCTTGCATTGACAATGTTTTTTGTCTACAAGCTATGGCTCAAAAATATTTATCTAAGGGCGGGGGTCGTTTCTATTGCCTGTATGTAGATTTCCGCAAAGCATTTGATATGATAAATCATAAAAAATTATTTGAAAGTCTCAGAGCTAAAGGTTTAAGTGGTAAAATCCTTATTATACTAGCTAAAATGTATCAAACACTGCACTCTTGCGTAAGAACATCCACTGGTAAGGTAACTGGATATTTCCCTTGCAATATTGGCACAAGACAAGGTGACATAAGTAGTCCGACAATATTTTCTCTCTTCATTGATCAGCTGGCACCCTTATTGCGAGAGCAATGTAATTCTGGAATTTTTATTGACAATACAATACCCGAAATAGTCTGCCTTATGTTTGCAGATGATATTGCTAATTGTGCAGAAACTGTCATTAGGTTGCAACAACAATTAAATATTATAGATACATTCTGTCTCTCAACTGGTATGGAAGTAAATCTGGAAAAAACAGAGATAATTGTCTTTCGAAATGGTGGTCATCTAAGAGCAAATGAGAAGTGGCTCTTTCGAGGTCAACATATTAAAGTAACCTCTGTGTATAAATATATGGGACTTTTATTTACACCGTATTTATCGTGGGGAACTGCACAAAAGAAATTAGCATCACAAGCCCAAAAATCCATTTATGCAATATATGGTTATCAAGAGCCATTTGGTCATTTCAATATTAAACAGTTGTTGCAGCTTTTTGATAGTATGGTTAAACCAATACTTTGCTATGGGTCACAGGTATGGGGATACAAATACTCTCCAGAAATAGAAGCTACACAACTTTCACTATGTAAACGATACTTAGGCGTTAAAGGCTCTACAAACAACAGTATAGTACTGGGGGAATGTGGTAGATTACCACTATGTGTAACATACTTTTCAAACTTTATTAAATATTGGTGTAAGTTAACACAAATGGAGGACACTAGATATCCGAAGAGATGCTATTATATGTTAAAGTCACTTGACAACGTCAATAGAATAACTTGGGCTACACATGTTAAGAACATGCTATTTATGTATGGTTTTGGTTTTATCTGGGTGGCACATGAAGTAGGTGATATAAATGCCTTTATTAAAGTATTTAAACAAAGAATAATTGACTGTCACACTCAAAATTGGCATGAATCCTTAAACGAATCAAGTAGATGTCACTATTATAAACATTTTAAAACATTATTAAATACAGAACGATACCTTACTATGGAATTACCAGTTAAGTTAAGACTGGCCATGTCACGTTTCCGCTGCTCGAGTCATAAATTAAATGTAGAGATTGGTAGACATAATAAAGTGCCTTTTGAACTACGTATCTGTTCGTTTTGTAATCAAAATTATGATTTACAAACTGTCGAGTGTGAATACCATGTATTTTTTGAATGTGGTAAATTTACAGATATACGGAACCAGTATCTACTAAACTGGTATTCATTGAATAATAATCTGCAAGGATTCTTTAACATCCTTAACTCATCAGATGAGAAAGTTATCCACAGGACAGCAGTCTATATCAACAAACTGCTATCAATGACCAATTGATCAGCATTTTGATGATACATACTTTGTTTGTAACATTGTTCAGACATGAACTACTACATATTGACACTGTGACATAAAATTTATAACATGAAGATGTTTTAATAAATAGGATATTTCTCTTAAAAAGTAAAGTACTAAATACTGTAAATGATCTTACACAGGTACATGTATGCATATAGTAATGCGCATTTGATTAAGAGGAGGGCAACTTAAAACTAATACAAACATTTTATTGTATAGTGTGTATTTTTGGACGGAGGCCATTATTACGTAAATGTAAATATATCTTGAAATCATTGAAAAAAAATGATCTAAAAAGATTCTTAAACATCTTAACTCGTCATATGAGAATGTAATCCACAGTACAGAATTGTATATCAGCAAACTACTATCAATGACCAATTGATTAGCATTTTGATGATAAACACTTTATATTAATAATGTTACTATTCATTAATTTACAGATATACGGAACCAGTATCTACTAAACTGGTATACATCGAATAATAATCTGCAAGGATGAGAAAGTTATCCACAGGACAGTAGTTTATATCAGCAAACTGCTATCAATGACCAATTGATCAGCATTTGGTTGATATACACTTTGTTTTAATAATGTTACTATTCAGACATGAAGAACTCCATATTGACACTGTGACATAACATTTATAACTTAATTATTAACATGAAGATGTTAATAATAAATAGGATATTTCTCTTAAAAAGTTTAAGTAATAAATACTGTAAATGATCTTACACAGGTACATGTATGCATATAGTAATGTGCATTGATTAAGAGGAGGGCAACTTAAAACTAACACAAACATTTTATTGTATAGTGGGTATCTTGGGCCGGAAGCCTTTATTACGTAAATAAAAATATATTTTGAATTCATTGAATAATGATCTACAAAGATTCTTAAACATCCTTAACTCATCATATGAGAATGTAATCCACAGGACAGATGTGTATATCAGCAAACTGCTATCAACGACCAATTGATCAGCATTTTGATGATATACACTTTATATTAATAGTGTAACTATTCCTAAATGAACAACTCCATTTTTGAGACTGTGATATAACATTAAGAACACCGAAGATGTCTTGGTAAATAGTTTTTAGTCTTAAAAAGTTTAAGTACTAATACTGTATATGACTTTAAACAGATATGCATATTGTAATCTACATTTTATTAAGAGAGGGGCAACTTAAAACTAACACAAACATGTTATTGTATATTGTGTATTTTGGGCCGGAGGCCTTTATTACGTGAATAAATATCTTGAATCTTGAATCTATTCCATGCCAATTTTACAAATAGAGCCACACCATACGGAAACCTACCCTCGGGATGTCGTAACAAGCGGGAAAAAAAAGATCATATCATTCCATGCTGTCTATTCTAAAATGTTCACGGTTTGCCGTTCAGTCTTTAAGACATATTGGAAGCATTTGGAGAACTTTTGTTTCACACCATACGGAAACCTACCCTCGGGATGTCGTAACAAGCGGGGAAAAAAAGATAATATCATTCCATGCTGTCTATTCTAAAATGTTCACGGTTTGCCGTTCAGTCTTTAAGACATATTGGAAGCATTTGGAGAACTTTTGTTCTTTCATTTTTACCACATATGCATTCTGCATGTAAATGTCACATATGCTCTACTATCGCGAATGGGAGATAAATGTGACAAGAAAACAGACACTAAGTGATATATAGCCTTGCATTTGCGACAATTTGTCTCGAATGGAGCTGGCAAAATAACAACTTAAATGCAAAAGAATGTATCAGAGTGTAGCGAGAATGGACTTTCACGAAGGTCCGTGGGGTGAGGTTTAGTTTCTGCTTTATTTACAATCTTAAAGCCAATCTGAATTATATGCGAAGAAAGCTATCAGAGAAACAGTCTATTTTTGTTTGTATTGATAAGATGAAGTGTTATTTAAGATTATAAACATTTCAGATAACTTCATTGATTTGTTAGGGCACATGTTGCAAGTTTAACATTGGCTTTCTGAAATACATTCTAATCCCAATAAGAATTTTACATATAAAACCCTAACCCTGTTGAATGCCTGCAACGGATAATATCCCCATTGATTTAAGTGAGATCTTATACATTTATATGGAGTAGTCTCTTCTGTGTATTAGATTTTTGAATACCAGACAATGTAGGCTAATATTGTAATTCACTGGCTGATCTTGGTCTGTATTTTGCAAATGCAGTTTAAAAGATTACCATCCAGTAAATGCTGATCAAAGTCGCGAACAGCGGTATGGTTCATCCTTTCAATGTTGGATTTTATAATGGACGTGTTCTTATTTGTTTTGGAAGAGCCCATTGCGAGTTCTAAAAATATCAAGAGGTAATATTGAGTTGAGAAGCCTGCAGTATGGAATCTGGTCAGACGGGGCGGATGCCCCCAGCTGGTCTGGCTCTAACATCATAAAATCGGTTCGAGCAGTCAAACGGTTCAGTTCTGTCCTATACATACCGTCATTCACATAAACATTCATTTCTCTTGGCATTCATGTGGTTAAGTTATAATTCAATTTCCTCAGGATAAATCTTGCAGCTTGGTGAAGCTTTTAAAACATCTTGTGTTTAATTTAATTAAATGTAAATGCACTCATCGTGTAAACGTATTACCCAGCACTCTCCTCTTTATAACACTTTCACTGCCGAATTTCACAAAGTCGACTCTTCATGTTGAAAATTGGACCACTCAATTTGTCGTCCAACAGGACATCTCGCTACGCACCTTTCTACCTAAATATGTGTGTTAGCGAAAGCCTTAAATTGACCTTGGCAGCGAAAGAGTTAACTCTTTAACCCACGATGACACATCTGCTTTCGACGCATTTTAACACATCTACAGCATACGAATTTTGAAAAAGTTGTGGCAAAGGTTTTCAAATCGATTTAATAATGATACTATTCCATGTGTATGCCTAGATTTGAGGTTTGTTTTTTAATCATCTGCTGCAGAGTTGATGCATGTGTTAACGGGTTGAATAAAGTAAACATGGAAAGTTAGATTCAGAGCAACAGTTTATATACAAGCATTCTATTTCTTAATTATTTTATTATTTTGTTTGTATTCTGCAAATGTTCCCAGGGAATTTCTTTTTTTTTTCTGTGCCGATTGTCCATATCCATAGATTATTATCCTCGTTTCCAAAACGATCATGAAAATATGCTTACACGAATGAAATGAAGTTTATGAAGAACATATCACTGAAAGACAGTTGTGGAATGCTATTTCAGTGTTAACCCTTTCCTATTTGCAGAAGCATATGTAGCAGATGACTTTTGCTACAATGTTTTCAACTCTGTGTCAAAATAAAAACAAAACATTTATTCAAATGCCGTATTTCGTTTCTCAGATGTTTTTAAAGCAGATGATATCACTCATGGGGTTAACGGTTACCAGCAATGTTTGAACACTTTCTGCAGGTTTAATTGTGGCGGTTTTGGATCACGAACACTTCCGGTTAAAGATGTTGTATCAGGAAAAGAAATCTATTAGTATTGATTTAAGAATTTTAAAAGATAAAGAGAAGAAGTTTGATGTAAGTATATTGATTAGTATTGATGTAAGTATATCGATAAGTATTGATTAGATAAAGAGAAGAAGTTTGATGTAAGTATATCGATCAGTATTGATTAGATAAAGAGAAGAAGTTTGATGTAAGTATATCAATTAGTATTGATAAGATAAAGAGAAGAAGTTTGATGTAAGTATATCGATTAGTATTGATTTAAGAAGTGTGATGTAAGTATATCGATAAGTATTGATTAGATAAAGAGAAGAAGTTTGATGTAAGTATATCGATTAGTATTGATTAGATAAAGAGAAGAAGTTTGATGTAAGTATATCGATATGTGTATTGATTAGATAAAGAGAAGAAGTTTGATGTAAGTATATCGATTAGTATTGATTAGATAAAGAGAAGAAGTTTGATGTAAGTATATCGATTAATATTGATTAAATAAAGAGAAGAAGTTTGATGAAAGTATATCGATTAGTATTGATTAGATAAAGAGAAGAAGTTTGATGTAAGTATATCGATATATTTCTTGCATGAACTGAACATATTTATGTATAACATTTCCCATATGTAGAGGCATGTTGACTCCTTTGAAGCAAACGACTTTTGCCACAATATTTTGCAAATGTTCAATAGATATACTTTTTGTTAATCGTTTTGCCTGGTAATCTGTTGTTAATTTGTTGTATGTGGGACATAGTTAAACTAACAACTAATTGGGTTACACTTCTAGTTTCTTGTCCGAATAATGCTTTAAGGTTTCTATAACAGTGAGACTTGTTTGTGTGGACAGGTTCATTCGAGTCTTCACTGACTGTACGCACTAAGACCCACAAATCACACGGCTCTTATAAATAAAAATATCAATAAATATTTACCTCTCCAAATTAAAAGAATAATAGGTAATTCAACTCGTCCCCGATCGAGTTCAGGACATTGTTTAAACTGGTGGATATTTCTGTTGCAGCTTGATATTTCAACTGGTAATCGGTTATTTTTAGTTCGGAATGTTATACTATAAAATTATATCAAATGACTAATAACTTGATTGATAGAGGCCGAGCTAAAGCTTAAATGTGTACTTTTTTATTTCAGTTTTATTTACACAAAATAGAAAAGTTTTGTGAGAGTGAAGGCATTCCGAAGTGGAAAATACGACAGTTTACAGGCAAGTATTCTACCATATATTATATCTGGTATATTAAAGTCGACTTAAAAAGTTTACGATTAAAAGATATGATATATTCTTTGGAAAATTGAAAGTATAATTAGATGGCGTGTACATAAATTGCAATATTATTCCGTGATGACGTTTGACTATGCGTCCGATGCGAGCACTGGCACAAGATTAACACACTGATTGCATATCAAAATGTTGTTTTAACAGTTTATTTGTTCAGCTCTTGTGGTTATGTTAAAAGGAAAATAATTAACAAACTGTTTGGGTCCCTACGATACTCGTCGGCTACCTGTGGTTCTTATTGTATGATAATGTAAGGCAGCCTACCAGTATCGTAAGGGCTAAACAAAAATCATGTTTTTATATTTTAGTATAAACGTAAGAGCTGAAAAAGAAAATGCTCATTTTTATTCTCTCATGATACTATTACATCAGTTTGTAACTCTGATGCCAGTGGATGCGATCTGTATGACGTCAATAATTAACATGTTAAATGATAACAATTTGTATCAGAAGTTGCTTAATTAATGTTTCAACAGTTAAGTCTCCTATTTTTCCTCATCAGGTGATCATGGGTCTTGTTATAAGATAAGATAAAAAGAAAATAAGAATTTTGTTTATTAACGTGATCTGTGTGAATGTTCATACATGAATAGCAAAATGTTATACAAAGTGATCACCCGGCCCCCTGTACATATAAGTCACCATAAAGTATAAACATAACATTAACGCATAAGGTCAAATGAAATGAGTTATTTACAAGTATACGATTACACTCTGATTAAATGTAATTAGGAAACAGTGTGAGTGAAGATTAAGTGCCAAAAGTGAAGACCGATGCACGCCTTTTGTAAACGCAAACTCTCGCCTTGGCACTCGCTGGCAATATGCATGTGAGGTAGCCGTTACCATAACCTCTTATGAAAACCTTGAAGTATACCCTTACTTGTTAATTCACTTCCCCCATTGTGTATGATATTCAAACCGAGGTATATAAGACCTCTTTTCGCCTGACGCAGCTCATTTGATATTAAAATGTTGCAAAGAACTGAGTCCATGCGGTCTGATCTGGTTTTGCAGTGTTGGCCAATTAGTCACAGAAAGTTTCTAGATATTTCTGTAAAGCAGGATTCATTTGGATCCTTTAACATGAATGCAAACTCAGGTCGTTTTTTTAACACGTGTAATGATAACGTATATGAGCCGTTCCACTTGAAAACCAACGCTATGGACTCTGCGTAATGTATCGATCCAGATCAGCCTAATCCGGGCCGACCCTTTCAGGGGGGATAGAGGTTTAGAGTAATGATTCCTGAAACAGAAAATCCACAGGAGGCGAAAAAGGTCTGTCCGGATTAGCCTGCGCGGCATGCTTAGGCTGATCCAGGTATATACTTTACGCAGTCCACAATGTTTGTTTTCTCGTGGAACGGCTCATATGTTGGTCATCCTTGAGCACCCCTCAATTACACGCAAAGTGCGAAGAAAGGTTTTTAATACGTTGCTAGGATATTATATGAGCCAGTCCATGGGTAAACGTACAATGTGTCATTTATATACAGTGTAGGTTTACACCGGCCTTTACATCTGTTCCGTTGTATCTAAATGTACACGTGTTGAAAGAAGCTTCTAACAATATGTGTAAGTAATATGTGAACACTGTATTTGGGAAGATGCTCAGTCTGATCAAGATATGCAATTGTCACAACAATTTGTATTTTATACCGATGGACGCCCTTGTTGTTGTTATATGTTATGATTGTATGAAACGTTATCTTCGGGGCTTTAATGACAGCGTATTATCTTTAGATTTTTTGGCAGTAATTGAGATACTTTCCGGACAAATTCACTGTCTTAAATAATGATTTTTATACAGTTATTATTTCACATTGTAGATAAGTAAACGTAACTTTGCATAAGCATTAGATGTTATATATAGGGTTAATAAAATTCCCTTTTTTAGATATTAATATTAACTATTTTGTTAAATTCATTAATTATTCCATTTCATTAACAATGAAGACAGTGGTGCAGAGGTAGAGTGTCGGCCTCTTGTACCTTAGGTCCAGGGTTAGAGTCCCGTGATGAGCGGAGCGGGTTCTGACTTTGGGATTTGTCCATACAAACGGCGCGATTACTGGTTAAGTCTCCAGGAAGCAGACAACAAGCGCATTTAATCTAAGCTTAAAGCTTGTTTCCCAATCGATGTAAATAAGTTTGAACTTAAACTTAAGCACTTTCTAAGAACGACTTTGTTATTCCAGCCATGGGTAGAAAACAGTCAACGATAACATCCATGGCGTCTCTAGCCTTGGGAAGTATGTTAACGGGCATGATGAATACACACCAAGATAACGTTATGTTTGATCAGTCTATGGTTTTACAGACTCAGGAAAGCACTACTTCTGGTATGTTGTCTTTTATTGTGTTTTTATGCCTCTTTCAACAGTTTTTCAGTTTTATCACTGCGTTTCAAAGTTGCACAATTTCTGATTTTGCTAAGCCATATTGTTTACCAAGTCAAAAAAATGAGTAAATTTGTGAGTGACGAATTTGAATAAGATTGGCATTGGGAAGGATTCTTGTGCTCTTTCAATTGTGTTTTCCACCACGTTCCACAGTATGTCAGGTATATCACGACGTAAGTTACCAGTCGGCTTTTATATATCCTGACACCGATGCATCATGCGTTTGATTGCAAGTTTGATTGGGTTTGTTACGTCGTTTTAAACATTATTTCAGATATATCGAGACGACAGTTTACTTATACATGATCCCTGTGTAAACAAACCAGTGTGAGCTCAGACATTAGCCTTGACCAAGGGCACTCCACCATGATGCACAAAGCGTAATACTAACCCCGAAACCCTAAGCACCAAGGAGTGAAAGCCATTACTGCCATGTTTAATGGTTATGATATGACTTGACCCAGGATTGAACACTCATCTCCCGTTCGCAAGGTGGTCGTTACAAGCAGAACACCACGAATGCGGTCACTTGCTATATAACTAACATTGGCGTCACTTACTGTGCAACGCATTAATGTTCACGTATCAGATTAGTTCGAATTCGTATCACTTTGGAAACCTTCTGAAGAAGTTAAGCTGTATACACTATTTCAAGCTCACTTTCAGTTCGAATCAACGAAAGTCGCGAATATTAGAGATATTAAATTATTGCGAATAATATGTAGTAATAAATACAACTTATCGAACTTCAAGGCTCTGCTGAAATGGAAGGATTATTTTGCAGATTCAGATTTTAAAAAAAATACGAAGCGAAAAGATGTATACAACGGAGACAACTAAAGAATTCTTAAATGCATGTATAAGTTATATACGTGTAAAGCGCTAAATACTTCCTTACGGTCTTCGTCATATGTCATAGTGTTGATCAGATTCAATTCGGATATTCACGGAAATAGACATCAGGGGTTAGCCTGCCATTGTATTACTAAGTTCGTAATCAAAATGATTGAATAGTACAAATCCTCTTCGAACACATGTAATGCATGCCCGTAACTAAGGATGTGATTTAGTATATATGGTTCAAGTATGTGCCTCAGAAATGTCCGAGGTTTGATTTGTGTGTTCGAATATTGTCTTGAATCGCGTTCAACAATTGTTCAGTTATATCTCGGCGTTACATAGGTAAGTTACCAGTACTACTAGTTCATTTATTCCGACACCAGTCAGTCAGTCGTAATGCTATCCCCTCAATCCTAAGCGCCAAGGTGGGAAGGCCATTACAATCATTTAAAGTTTTGATATTACCCGGTCGGGGATCGAACCAGCGACTTCCCGCATCTGAGGTGAACGATCTACCACACTACCACCGAGGTTTGAATATAGGTATGTACACTAGATTAAGTGAATGTTCGCGAACTTCAAAATACAAATCTATAACAAATATGTACATTTCAGGCGCAAGTCTTGACGTCATAAGCGAACACGATGTCGTTGTCAGTGAAACTTGTTTCCGCCAATCAGAAGCTTCAGAAAGTGACTTTGACAATGACTCTGTGTTCGGAGTGGAATCTATGCAAGAGAGAAACAACAACGAGTGTCGAGTGACTCATTCTAACCGTCCACGGCCAAACAAACGGGTCTCATTTGACGAACCAGAAAGGAAACCTCTTTTAGTTCGACAACATTCTCTAGACGAGGATCCAACACTTAATTTAGACACACAGACGGACCCTTTAGGTTACAATGATGTTGAACAAACTTGATATCTTTTATTTACACTCTATTTCTGATAGTTTGATTGAATGGTGTAAGCAGTGTTTCAGTTATATCAGGACGTTTCCGTGGTAATTTCACGAACACTCAGCCACCTGTGGTAATTTACTAGAAATATCATTTTATCTTGACAACAATGCATCCAGACGGAATGCTATTCCCACGACCCTGAGCGCAAAGGAAGGAAGTTATTACTATGCATTTGTAGATTATTTTGTATGACCCGACTGGGGATCGAACCCTGGTCTCCAACTCCAAAGGCGAACACTATATAACTTCACCACGAAGACGGTCTTTATTCTGTTATAGACCAGGGTAATCGACTGGGCTGGTCTGAATTCATAATTGATTATTACCCAGTGAGGCGATCCTTTGAAGTACCAGCAACTTATTCGGCTAAAGTGTACACCATGACCACCGAGAGTTGAGATCTAACCCGGGACGGCCAGTTTCAGATCCCCCTAGATAACCACTTGGACACGGCGGATTCCTCATGGTTTACCGTATTTTTAGACAACGTACCAGGACGGCTAGTTTCAGATCCCCCTAGATAACCACTTGGACACGGCGGATTCCTCATGGTTTACCGTATTTTTAGACAGCGTACCAGGACGGCTAGTTTCAGATCCCCCTAGATAACCACTTGGACACGGCGGATTCCTCATGGTTTACCGTATTTTTAGACAACGTACCGGGACGGCTAGTTTCAAATCCCCCTAGAGAACAACTTTGTCACGGCGGATTCCTCATGGTTTACCGTATTTTGTTCTGGTCTAAGCCTACGTATGTTTCCTTCAGTGGATTAGTGATGAATTATAGTGAAATATATCGTGATAAATTCACTGTTAAAATCTGTACGTTTTTATCAAGTGACAAGTTTTAACAATTTGACTTTGTCTTTGCCGAGATTTGTGGCACGAGTCAGGAAATAAGAGCATCTGTTTGTTTAGATGTAAGATCAAGATGTGTTTCTATTCGTGAAAGCCGAAAATGGCTAGCAAAGCCTGACGTACAAATATCACTTTTTGGTGCTCACCAATTGAAAATATATCACGAGTTTACGCCGATACAAAACAATCCGACAAATGGCCAGAATATTAAAATGCTGCTAGATTAATGAAAACTTTCATTCTGTTACGTTTCTTCTTCTTTTTTTTTTTAGATACTATGTCTTCATATTTTATACAATATATTTGAAAATACTAAATACATGTAAATAAAAGACGTACTTGAAAGACTTAACTGTGACGAAAGAAGCCGTGATCCACTGAAACAAACCTCATTGATTATTGTAAGTGTAGTAAAAGGCCTGCCTCGGTCGGCATTAATGAGTATGGATCCAAATGGATACTTGTTAACAGAAGTTTATTAAATCTTTCTCTGAGTAATTGGCGAATGGTGGAGAGCCTGATCAGACTGTGCGAATGCACTGGCTGTTCTATGGTGGTCAAGAGCGCCTTACGGTGGTACTTCACTGAGAGACTCAAATCATTGATTAGCCCTTTCCCACATATAGACGCTTTCTGACGCCAATGCTGCAGACGACTGTTGATAACGTTGTGACAAAAAGAGAAACTACTCAAAACGAGAAATTTCACATCTTGTCAGTTTTCAGTAGTTATACATTAATGTATAGGGATTTAGCCAATTTGGTGGACATTGGAGTACTAAGTACGGTATGCAAATCGCTGATGATCTTATACAAATACACGATTCATCTTCACAGGCCAAGGGTGTTCTGTCCATTCATATATTCGCACCTTCGCTAGAGAAGATATGTTTGAATGTGAACGGTGATTGATTTAATTGTCTTTCAAAACAGACACGAATATATGCATTTTACTACAATTTTTTCAATTTGATTTTATAACAAAATCGTTTAATATAATGTATAAGATTATAATGTGTCCGTGTTTGTTCCTGTTTCCTTAACCATTTCCCTGATTCAGACAACTATTCAAACTTTTGTTTGAAAATGAGGAAAATGCTTTGTCCACTTTTATAAAAGAAAAACATACTTTTATTGAAAAAACATTTGCACAGTTTACAGCAAATGTTTATGTTTATAATTTTGGACACTAAACTCGACAAAAGGATCAAAATGACGATACATGACTTACCTGAATTATTTAATCGCGTATTAATTATTTGAGATGATTTGAAAATGCATGGAATTTGTCCCGACCGGGAATTGAATCCTTGAAGGAGTGAAGTCGCTATCCCTTTGACCCGATCGGGAATTGAATACTTGAAGTATTGAAATCGCTATCACTTTGACCCGACCGGGAATTGAATACTTGAAGTATTGAAATCACTATTATTTTAAAATCTATAGTATGACTCGACCGGGAATTGAATTCTTGAAGGAGTGAAATCGCTATCACTTTGACCCGACCGGGAATTGAATACTTGAAGTATTGAAATCACTATTATTTTAAAATCTATAGTATGACTCGACCGGGAATTGAATCCTTGAAGGAGTGAAGTCGCTATCACTTTGTTCCGACCGGGAATTGAAGACTTGAAGGAGTGAAATCGCTATCACTTTGACCCGACCGGGAATTGAATACTTGAAGTATTGAAATCACTATTATTTTAAAATCTATAGTATGACTCGACCGGGAATTGAATCCTTGAAGGAGTGAAGTCGCTATCACTTTGTTCCGACCGGGAATTGAAGACTTGAAGGAGTGAAATCGCTATCACTTCGTCCCGACCGGGAATTGAATACTTGAAATCACTATTATTTTAAAATCTACAGTATGACTCGACCGGGAATTGAATCCTTGAAGGAGTGAAGTCGCTATCACTTTGTTCCGACCGGGAATTGAAGACTTGAAGGAGTGAAATCGCTATCACTTTGACCCGACCGGGAATTGAATACTTGAAGTATTGAAATCACTATTATTTTAAAATCTATAGTATGACTCGACCGGGAATTGAATCCTTGAAGGAGTGAAGTCGCTATCACTTTGTTCCAACCGGGAATTGAAGACTTAAAGGAGTGAAGTCGCTATCACTTTGTTCCGACCGGGAATTGAATACTTGAAGCTCGCTATCACTTTGACCCGACCGGGAATTGAATACTTGAAGTATTGAAATCACTATTATTTTAAAGTCTATAGTATGACACGACCGGGAATTGAATACTTGAAGTATTGTATCACTATTATTTTAAAGTCTATAGTATGACACGACCGGGAATTGAATTCCTGAAGGAGGGAAGTCACTATCATTTTAAAGTCTTAAGTAATACCTGACCGGTTAATTGAATACAGGAAGGAGGGAAGTCACTATCATTTTAAAGTCTTTAGTATGACCTGACCGGTAAATTTAATCCATGAAGGGTGAAAGGGGGCGGAAGTCACTACCATTTTTAAGTCATTAACCAGTATGACTCAACTGGTTAAGAGGGAAGTCACTATCATTATAAAGTTTTTATTAATACCTGGTTGGAAATTTAAACACTGAAGACGAAGACTAGCACTTAAACCATTACATCTCAGATTTGGTTCAATTTAAGATAATGTGTACATCGAACCTGTAGTTTCAGAGAATACATGTCTAAGACACTGTTACCAGTGACGGGCTTTGAGCCCATTAAAGCTTAAAAGCATCCCAACACTAACATAGGTATGCGGTTACAGGTAAACGCTTCGTCAAGGTCACGGAAATTGGTAAGAGAGCTGATCTAACAACCCAAACGACATGAGCAAAGTTTCAATCCAATAGACTTACTTTACTTGCACCTAATAGTACTTTAAGAACTAACTGCCAAGCAAATATCTGAGGCCCACTATCGTTCCAGTACCATAATGCACCATAACCCTGCCCTCTGTTGCATGTCTTTTATAAAAGGGTCACCCTAGTAACATTTCTGTGAAATAGTTTTAAAATCGGACGAACACATTCTGAGGAGACATTTTTATTGTTCACCAAAGGTATAAAGAGTAAAAGGGCACGACCTACTAGCAGTCATGGTTTTGGATGAATCAACACAACCTGATGGAATCTGGTCAAGGGTTTCCTTAGGAATGTGTCTATGGAGTTATTTCAAAATTTGGTACACATGTTCTGAGAAGTAGATTTCGCCACAAGTTTAAAGGATAAAACAGACGGATTGAAGAAATATGGTAGAGGGCCATCAAGGGAACATTTCCAACAAATTTACTAAGTAAGGCGAACACATTCTGAGAAGAATCATCAGAAGTGGCCCATTGGCTACTGAGGAGAAGTCATTTAAAACCATAAGATGGACTACATACCCAGCAAGTGGAGCTAAAAACTAGTGTTCTGTTACTGTTAAGGTTGAACATGAGGGGGGGGGGGAGGGGTAGATATTGATTTTACAATTGATGTTCATGGATTGATTAATTATGAGTTTAACCTATTACTTCATACAGACGACATTTGACACCTTCAATTGACTTTTGAAAACATTGCAAGAAAAGGTGAAAATGCTCAAAACCAGCAATTTCACCATTTATTTCAATATTTTCAAGTCTTTCAGTTTTCTAGATTGTTGAAATTGTTTATCTGATGATTGTGAAGCAGGCGATCTTTTAAAAGTTATGTGAAAGTCAAAGGGAAGCAAATCGGATTGGAGCGCCGGGCAGACAATTTTGTTCACGGGATTTCAGATGAATTTATAAGACTGAAGTGGTCTCCCAATGGTCAATAATGCCTTTGTTGAAAGTTGGAAGTGTTTTTAATAAAGTGAATACCCTCTACTGATTTGTAATCAAAAACATTGTTTGCTTTTAGCTTTATTGACAGCTTAGGAGCCATTTTTAGAACAACATGTATTTTCTAAAATTGAAAGTAAAATTCAATGCGGAATAAGGGTGTCCTTTGATTTGACCTCATAGCTAAAAAGAGGTTTCTGGGTTATTTAGATTGTTGGGAAAGAGCCATAGTCCAAAACGCTATAATGGTCGCCTATGGAAAATGAATTGCTTCCATCTGACCTGAAGTAATGAGTTAACAGCATTTTAAGCAGACATTTCAGTTATATAATGCTGGCTAATTCACCTAACATGTGTTTCGTGTCTCTCTTGTACAAGCGCTTCACACACATTCTGCCTAGGCAACTGGCTACCTTCCTACATAGACGGGTTAGGCTGTTAGTGCAAGACGAACGACACTAGTCACGATAGAGGTAAAATGTAACTAGAAGTATTTGGTAATATATAACTAAACATCAATAAAGACTTCACAATATTTATTTCTAAAATCCATGTACAAAACAAGCTAAATATACCCATAATAATTAATATGTTTTGACATCAGCTTTATACAAAACAACAAAAACAGCAGTAAGCTATGGTACAGATCTTAAACAGATAATCATTGAACCTCCCGATACAGATAACTTTAATCATTGTGTGCAAAGAAGTTGGTCAAAACAAGTAAAATTCACATTTTCCCCACAAGTAAACTGCTAATTTTTTCCCACTTTAGTATTTGTAGCAGACGTATTTTGAAAACAATGTGGCAAGAGGAGAAATTGCTCATATTGATGTATTCAATAATTATTCTGTCATATATAGAAATTTTCCATAATTTTACCTGTGTGTTTTCCAAGTTATCTGCTGTAGAGTTGGTATGTGGTTAACCCTTTCCCTCATATAAACGCTTTCTGACGCCTCTGCAGCAGACGGCTTTTTGAAAACATAGTGACAAAAGAAGAAATTGCTCAAAACGAGCAATTTCTCCTTTTGCCACCATGTTTTCCGCTTTTAGTCATAGGTTATCTATTCAATTGTAGAGATTTTCTTTGTTTTGACAAAATATGTTCAAAGTCGTCTGCTGCAGAATTGTCGTATGAGGGAAAGAGTTAAGGTTAAACAAAAACATATCAGTAAACTACAAATGGTTTAAATATCAAAAGCACAATGTGTTATCACATGTTTGAAATTCAGCTGAAAGCGCCTATAGAGATTCTCATGTTATATATATTGTATACTACTAAAGTTAAAAGCAATGAGAGCTCAATTGATATAGTTAGATAAGAATTAAATTTGGTAAAAAATTGAAATTTAACATTCTAAAGTATGTTTTTGAAACAATCAAAGCAATATCATTAATGTAGATATAAAACAATAAACTTAGAATATAAAAAGAACAAAAACATGGATAAAAAGAACAGAAACATGGAAAAAGTGCAAACATGGCTAAACTTGTTAACTGATTAAAGTAGTCTAAGGAAAACAACAAGAATCATTCTCCATTCTCCATTCATGCTCATAAATATTAACCTTGAAACTGATGACTAGAAGAAAATTGAAATTTGCAACAAAAGACTGGAAAAAATGTAAAAACTAGAGATTGCTTTTTTGAAAAAGCGCTTGTCTCCCCATTTGTGTGGTCGTAGGGGAGGAAAAAAAATGATGGAGATGATTTTTTTAGTTTTGGACTGGAGATGAAGCAACAGTGATAATCCTCAGTTATTGAGCAGAAACCATTTTTCAGCTGAGGGTTACCATGACCTTGGTCTTTGACCTAGTGACCTCAAAATCAATAGGGGCCATTTGCTGCTGGTGACCAACCTGCACACCAAGTATGAAGGTCCTGGGCCCCGAGCAATCTTCAGTTATTGAGCGGAAACCATTTTTCAGCCAAAGGTCACCGCGACCTTGACCTTTGACCTACTGACATCAAAATCAATAGGGGTCATCTACAGGTTAGGACCAAGCTGCACACCAAGTATAAAGTTCCTGGGTATAAGCGTTCTTGAGTTATTGAGTAACACACATTTTTCAGCTGAAGGTTACCGTGACCTTCGACATTTGACCTTGTGACCACAAAATCAAACAAATTCAATAAAGGTCATTTACTGGTTAGGACCAACCTGCACACCAGGTATGAAGTTCTTCAACATAAGCATTCTTTAGTTATTGAGAGGAAACCATTTTTCAGCTGAAGGTTACCATGACCTTGACCTTTAAGCTAGTGACCTCAAAATCAATAGGGGTCATCTACTGGTGGTGACCAACCTGCACACCAAGTATTAACTTCCATGGCCTAAGCATTCTACAGTTATTAAGCAAAAACAATGTTTCAGCTCATTGTCACTGTAACCTTGACCTCAAAATTAATAGGGTCTTCTACTGGGCATGGCCAACCTGCATACAAAGTATGGAGTTCCTCGGCCCAAGCGTTCTTCAGTTATTGAGCGGAAACCATTTTTTACCTCACAAGGTCACCATGACCTTGACCTTTGACCTACTGACATCAAAATCAATAGGAGTCATCTACTGGTCATGACCAACCTGCATACCAAGTACGAAGATCCTATGCCCAAGAGTTCTTCAGTTATTGAGCGGAAACAAGTGTGACGGATGTGACCTTGACCACTGTGACCTTGACCTTTGACCTAGTGACCTTAACATTAATAGGGGTCATTTGCAGGTGGTGACCAATCTGCACATCAAGTATGAAGTTCCTGGGCCCAAGCAAAAACTATTTATCAGCTCATTGTCACTGTGACCTTTCAAGCTCATGGTCACTGTGACCTTGACTTTAGACGTACTGACCTCAAAATCAATAGGGGTCTTCTACTAGGCATGGCCAACCTGCATACCAAGTATGGAGTTCCTCAGCCAAAGAGTTCTTCAGTTATTGAGCGGAAACCATTTTTTACCTCACAAGGTCACCATGACCTTGACCTTTGACCTTCTGTTATCAAAAACAATAGGGGTCAGCTACTGGTCATGAACAACCTGCATACCAAGTATGAAGTTCCTACGCCCAAGCGTTCTTCAGTTATTGAGCGGAAACAAGTGTGACAGACGGAAGGACGGACGGAACGGGCAAAAACAATATGTCACCCCCATGTAATGGGGGAGACATAATAATTTCTCCTACTTTCACAATATTTTCAACTTTATACTAAAGAATATATATCTGATTCTCCAAATGTTGTAAATTTTTACTAGTTTAACCCTTTCTCTCATCTAGACGCTTTCTGACGCCTCTGCAGCAGACGGCTTTTTGAAAACATAGTGACAAAAGAAGAAATTGCTCAAAACGAGCAATTTCTCCTTTAGCCACAAGGTTTTCCAGTTTTAGTCATAGGTTATCCATTCAATTATAGAGATTTTCTATTTGTTGACAAAATATGTTCAAAGTCGTCTGCTGCAGAATAGTTGTATGAGGGAAAGGGTTAACCATTTCCTATCTGCAGTAGATGACATTTAGAAAATTGTGGCAGAACGTGTAATGGATCATAACGAGCCTCCTTTCCCTATTTACCACAATACTTTCAGCTTTATTCAATAATTATACTTTCATTACAATGATTATCCATGTTGTTGACCTGATTGTTTTCATCTGATTCAGATTTGTTGTATGTGGGAAAGTGTTAATGAAATGTGTATCTAAATATTAGATAGCATATCAGAGAAAAAAACATTTTTGGGAGACAATCACGGTGGGTTAAAAGCAAGCATAAATAAGGACTGGTAATGCAACTGTATAGGTTTGAAAACATTGTGGCAAGAAATCGTCTGCTGCAGGAGTAAAAATGAGTCTGCAAGTGGGAATGGATTAACTTGCATCTTCATGGTCTGAGGTGCATAACAGGAGTCATGAAAAGCAATATAGTACATCATCATTGACCTGGTACTTTTGGTACATCTACTTTTCATAAAAAAAATAAAATAACTACTTTTCTGTTGATTTATAAACTGATAATTTGAGGGTTTCATGCAAAACAGTTGTAACTAAATCTTGTTCAATATGTAGTTACAACCATTAGCATGAAACCATCAAATTGGAGACATGTAGAAGAATAAGCTTATCTTAAAGTATGTGAATTATTTCTCTAGAACTTATGATTTTCACGTTTTAGACTTAACATCAAAATCATACATTCAAATTAAAAGATATTAAATTTTTGCCCTATGGATTTTTCAAAGCATTCTATGTAAAAACATTTCATATCACCTCAATTATTTATAAAACAAGGTTTTGCTATCTGATCTTAGGGAGTTTAAAATAACATATATACAAAACATGCAGTCTTGAGTAAAACAATAACAATAACATCAACAATAATAGCCTAACAATGATCTATTTCTACCCTTGAAGTTATGAAACTTGCATAAAAAACCTGCTGGGAATCCAACTTTTATCTAATTATACATTCCAAAATACATGTAGTTTTTATGACACATTTGCTGCAGACGAATTTAGAAAACAATAAGGCAAAAGGAGACATCGCTTATATAATGAGCATTATTTCTCCTTTTGCTACAACATTTTCAACTTCATTCAACAATTAAATTTTCAATTATAGAATTATTTCAAATGTTTGGATGACTTTTTTTCAAAGTCATCTGCTGCAGATGTGTTGTATGCGGGAAAAGGGTTAAGATCTTTAACTCTTTCCCTCATATAGACATTTTCTGACAGCTCTGCAGCAGACAGCTTTTTACAAACATAGTGACAACAGAAGAAATTGCTCAAAATAAGCAATTTCTCCTTTTGCCACAATGTTTTCCACTTTTAGTCAAAGGTTATCCATTCAGTTATAGAGATTTTCTATTTTTTGACAAAATATGTTCAAAGTCGTCTGCTGCAGAATTGTCGTATGAGGGAAAGGGTTAACAATTGTTTGAATCTCAGGGCAAAAACTGTGTACTCTCACTAGTCCACATCACAAAAGTATAAGAAGCACTACTAAAGATGCAGAGTGCATTCTTATTACACAACATTACCTGAGGGTTTTTACGAGTCTTGAATTCAATGAAACAGATGTTATCTGCCAGTAAAATATACATAAAAGAAAGTAAACATTTTTCAACAGAGTAATAACTGAATTAAGGAGAACTTTTATGTTTCTATGGTGCCTTACTTTCAACAATATTTCAGTCACATCGAAAAACTTGGAACCAACCTCCTTTTCCTTCAATGTTTTAAACACTGACCCAAACTATATCTACTATTTTTCTATGTGCTATATTTTCAAAGCAGACGACACAGAAAATATCATTTAAAAAGAGTGCAGCTAGTCACAACCATTAACATTTGTCAGAACACATTATCCACTTCTTCCAGGATTTCTTCTATCTCCATTTATGTATGTTGTAAAGCACCAAATCCAAAACCTTTTGGTCCGAAATTCTTACTGTAACAATCTGTGAAAGAAATATGAATCAATTGGTACAAAATGTTAAAATAATTAATCAGAAAATGAACAAAGCTAATATGCTATATAACCATTTCCCAAATATGACAAATCTGCAGCAGGGGACTTTGACATGTGAGATGTGATATGTGAAAAAATCTCTATAAAGGAACGTGTATTGAATAGAGTTGAAACTAGGAACTATCACTGAAGATGATAAATAGCCCCTAAACAGCACCTTGACCTACACCATAACTTAATTAGTAAAAGGGCCATAACTCTGCAAAATATCATGCAATTGTAACCCCTTTAAAATACGCACATCTCCTCTTTGTATAGAAGCTTCATGTAAAATTTTATTGAATTCCACCCAATGGTTTGTAAGAAATAGGCCGGACAAAATATGGCTTCCGACCGACAGACAGTCCGACACAGTGACTCCTATATACCCCCTCTTCTTTGAAGGGGGTATAATAATTGTAGGGAAGATCACCTGCTATAGATATGTCAGCATGTGGGAAAGAGCTACGGTTTTATGCTTTGAAAACATCTGCAGTACAAAATAGAAGGTCTATAACACTAGATGTATTGTTTTGACCAATTTCTTCTTTTCAACAATGTTTTTAAAGTTGCCTGCCCCAAATGTGTCAAATGTCTTTTTTTTAAGAAATATATCAAAGAAGGGTTTAACGCTTTCCAACATGAAGACACCTTTTGACGGCTCCGCAGCAGACGACTTTTAAAAACATTGAGGCAAAAGAAGAAATTGCTCAAAAAGTACGATGTCTCCTCTTGTATAGTAATTTCGATAATAAGGAGTGGATAAAAAGGGTTCGAATGTGGATGTATTTATTTTTTCCCTCGCTAATTTCAGACTACTTTTGAAAACATTCAAAACGAGCAATTTCTCCTTTTGCCATAATGTTTTCAACTTTTTACAGTAATTATATCTTCATTTATGCCTTGATGTTTTCAAAGTCGTCTGCTGCAGATTTGTTGTATGAGGGAAAGGGTTAATATAGGTAACCAATTGTCTAGGAAGCATATTGTGTGGAGTAGAGGTGCGAAGAAGCCTGGAAACACTGTCTACCATGCAGTAGAATACTGTACAAAAGAAAATGTTCATATTAAACAATTTCTCCCTTTGCACAAAAAAAGTTTTCAACTTTATTCAATGATTAAAGTTTCATTTATAGAGGTTAACCATATTTTCTGCAGCAGACGTCTTTTTGAAAACATAGTGACAAAAGAAGAAATTGCACAAAACGAGAAATTTCTCCTTTTGCCACAATGTTTTCCACTTTTTGTCATAGGTTATCCATTCAATTATGGAGATTTTCTATGTTTTGACAAAATACGTTCAAAGTCGTCTGCTGCAGATTTGTCGTATGAGGAAAAGGGTTAAACTAATTGGAATTAAGTCAAAGACTTTCACACTGATGATTGTTTGGTGTTCTACGCCGCTTTCAAGATTTTCTCAGTTATATCATTATGGTTAAGCTACCTGTACTACCTGACACCAGCCAGTCAGTCATTATGCTAACCCTGCAACCCTGATGGCCAAGGAGGGAAACCATTACTACAGTTTTTAAAGCTTTTCACATGCCGACACCCATTCCTGTAATATTTAACCATTGTTGCTCAAATACTCCTTTGAAATATGCGCGTCATAAATTTACCACGAACACACAGACATACAACTTTGCCAAAAACAATATGCTTCATGTGGGAGTGGGATTTAGCCAATCAGAAAATATGTAACTTTAAAAATTAGAATTAGATAGAATTTGTTAACACAGGAGCTTGTGTCTATTTTTGTGCAGACTTACTTTTACAGAAGACGTTGTTCTCCCTTTGTGTCATTGTGTGAGAGTCCAGTGACTTACTACATCCATTACACTTGAAACACTGCTTGTGGTACACCTGGAAAACACAAAAGTAATTCTATAAAAATGTTTTTTATCAGTTTTATGCATTTCTCAAAAGTTATTTCAATTCATTTTTCCAACTGAAGTTGACCACATTTGACTCTTCAACAGACGTGCTAAAAATTGCACATAAATAGAAATTTCAACTTCTCCCTTGTGTATATGACTCTGAATAGAATGTACAATTCCTTCTAAACAGATGAAACAAGTTTTTCAGACATTTTCAAAGCAGACCTCTCTAAAGAAACAACATATCAAGTTGACTTTTTATGTTTCCTAACATTTTTTCTCTAATAATTGAAATTCATAGCCAAGAACATGACTGTGGTCCACCAATTCACCATTATTAGGTTTATTTGACATGGTAGGTTACAGTTATCCGCTGCAACCCTTTCACACATACAACAAATATGCAGTACATGAATATGAGAACATCTTCGCAAAAATATGGACAATCTTTATAAATGAAAGCATAAATATAGTAAAAAGTTGAAATCATTGTCGGAAAAGAAGAAATTGATGATTATGAGTAACTTCTTCTTTTGCCACAATGTTTTCAAATGTTTTACGATGCAGTTGTGTCTAAATTTGTCTGTAAGAAGGAAATGGTTAAAGGCTTTATACGAAAATTCTGCAGCAGACGACTTTGAACATTTTTTGTCAAAAAATAGAAGATCTCTATAATTGAATAATCAACCTATGACTAAAAGTGGAAAATATTGTGGCAAAAGAATCAATTGCTTGTTTTGAGCAATTTTTTCGTTTGTCACTATATTTTCAAAAAGCTTTCTGCTGCGGAGGCGTCAGAAAGAGTCTATATGAGGCCAGGGTAAGGGTCATGGATAATTAAATAAATAATTTTCAATTTCATTGAAAAACCATTTTGGAAAAAGCAGGAATTGCTCATAATAGACTGAAAAACAATTGTGGGAAAAACAGGAATTGCTCATAATGAACATGTCCTTTTCCAAACATATTACCAAAGAATATCGGTTGCAGTGGTGTCAAAATTCAATCAGAATAAGGAAAGAGGATAAAATTTCCATCATGTATCTGCAGACAATAATCTTAAGATTTTGCACATATTTTTAATAAAAAAGCACTGGTATTTGTCTATGATAATCTTGACTTTTCTCCAGAACTTCACAGTTTCCCCTAAAAGTACTGTAGGCAACATTCTGAGCAATTTTTCCTTTTCCATAAATGTAATATAATATTGTCTAATATGTTAAACATGCTTACATTATTTCCACCCATGATTTTTTCAGCGAAGTAAACTGTTCGCCCACATCTTGCACAACAGTCTCCCCCTCCAAATTTTCCGATCCCATTATCTAACAGTGGTGCAGCCTGGGCCTGGGCAAGTGACGATACATTACTGAAACAGATACAAAGAGGAATAGATAAGGAGGAGTAAATAGGTCTTTCTTATATATGATATCTCTCTAAGCACTCATTAAAGCCTATGTTGTGGGTTCTCGAAAGAATCGTCTCACTGAGATGATTTTTTTTGAGTACCCACAACATAGGTTTTGGAGATCAAATTCCATCGATTTGGGACAGACCATGAAAAGGATCTTATCACAATAACATTATAGATATATCATATTTATGGGTTCACTTGCTTTCGAAACAAGAGGGCCAAGATGGCCCTAAAATCGATCACCTGAATGATAGTTAATTAGAAGCAAATATTTAACTGCAAATACATGTATCTGTGAAAATTTGATCAGGAGTTCAAATGAAACTGCAAGGAGTGGACACTCAGTTAAAGAAATAGTTTATCAGTAAAAGCCATTTTTATCTTGAAATCTAACAAGAGCTTTCTCAATTTCTGATGCTGCAGCAACAAAGGTTCTACACAGAATGCAAGTATTTGAACAATTTTGAAAGAGGACCATCAAAGGAACATTCCTGTGAAGTAATGTTGAAATTGGTCAAGTGGAATGGTAGGAGTTGTCATTTGTAGCTAAAAGTTCAATTTACCCCTTTTGTGATGACGCGAGGTTGCTATGATTTTGTAACTAATCAAAACAGCTTGAACAAATTAGATGTAGAGGATCACTGAAGTAGGATTTATATTCAATTTCCTTAATATCAGACAAGAACTTAAAAAAAATGGAATTTCCAAATTTTGTCATTTTGCCCCTTTTCTGATGCCTCCTGACTGCCATGTTTTTCAACCAAACAGTATGCCTTGAAAGATCTTTGTAGCGGCTCACCTAAGGAACATTTCTACCAAACTATAATGGAATTAGACATGCAGATTCAAAGAAGAAGATTTTTAAAGCTTGGACATTTTGCCCCCTTTCTGATGCTGCAGCAACCCTGGCGGCCATGTTTTTCAACGGATCGGAAATGTTTGAACAATCTTGGTAAAGGGTGCCCCAAGGAACATTTGTGCAAAATAATTTTCAAATCGAGCCAGTACTTTTGGACAAGAAGATTTTTAAAATTTTAACAAAAAAAAACCAAGCTCCGCCCCCTGGCGGCCATGTTTTTCAACCGATCGGGAATATTTGAACAATCTTGGTCAAGGGTGCCCCAAGGAACATTTGTGCAAAATAATTTTCAAATCGGGCCAGTACTTTTGGACAAGAAGATTTTTTAAGTTTTAACAATGCACATATTAGGAAAACAAGCTTCGCCCCCTGGCGGCCATGTTTTTCAACGGATCGAAAATATTTGAACAATCTTGGTAAAGGGTGCCCCATGGAACATTTGTGCAAAATAATTTTCAAATTGGGCCAGTACTTTTGGACAAGAAGATTTTTAAAATTTTAACAATGCACATATAAGGAAAACAGGGTCGCCCCCTGGCGGCCATGTTTTTCAACCGATCGGAAATATTTGAACAATCTTGGTAAAGGGTGCCCCAAGGAACATTTGTGCAAAATAATTTTCAAATCGGGCCAGTACTTTTGGACAAGAAGATTTTTTAAGTTTTAACAATGCACATATAAGGAAAACAAGCTCCGCCCCCTGGCGGCCATGTTTTTGAACGGATCGGAAATATTTGGACAATCTTGGTAAAGGGTGCCCCAAGGAACATTTGTGCAAAATAATTTTCAAATCGGGCGAGTACTTTTTGACAAGAAGATTTTTAAAATATTAACAATGCACATATAAGGAAAACAGGCTCCGCCCTCTGGCGGTCATGTTTTTGAACGGATCGGAAATATTTGAACAATGTTGGTAAAGGGTTGCCCCAAGGAACATTTGTGCAAAATAATTTTCAAATCGGGCCAGTACTTTTTGACAAGAAGATTTTTAAAATATTAACAATGCACATATAAGGAAAACAGGCTCCGTCCTCTGGTGGCCATGTTTTTCAACCGATCGGAAATATTTGAACAATCTTGGTAAAGGGTGCCCCAATGTACATTTGTGCAAAATAATTTTCAAATCGGGCCAGTACTTTTGGACAAGAAGATTTTTAAAGTTTTAACAATGCACATATAAGGAAAATAAGCTCCGCCCCCTGGCGGCCATGTTTTTCAACGGATCGGAAATATTTGAACAATCTTGGTAGAGGGTACCCCAAGGAACATTTGTGCAAAATAATTTTCAAATCGGGCCAGTACTTTTGGACAAGAAGATTTTTTAAGATTTGGCAATTTTTCCCTTTTCTGTTGCCGCAGCAACCAAAGTTCTCGATGGAATTTAAATCTTTGAACAATTTTGAAAGAAGTCTACCAAAGGAACATTCCTGTGAAGTTTGGTTGAAATTGGTCAAGTGGTTAAGGAGGAGATGATCTAAATGTCTAAATGTTAACGACGGACGACGCCGGACGGACAAAAAGTGATCAGAATAGCTCATCTTGAGCCTTTGGCTCTACGTGATCTAAAAAAGAGTAGAACAATTGTAAGACAGAATAAGGAAAAATCATTTTTGTACTCTGCAAAAAAACTTCATGGGAACTTTTTCCTCAGATGTTTATCAAGCAAACACTAGTACATCAAGTTAACAGATGAAATAGTTAATATATTTTCTGTAAGAAAAAGATCAGTTAAATGTTTACCCTTGCAAGGGAGATAATCATTATGGTGTTGGTTAATTTTCATGCAAAAGTGGTTCTCCCTTGTACAAGAGTTCAACCTTTTGACCATTTGGGGCTGTCCAACAGCTTAACCCTTTTCCTCATACAGGAAATATGCAGCAGACGACTTACAAATAGGCAAAAGTATGGAAAATCTCTACAAATTATGATAAAGTTATTGAATGGAGTTGAAAACATTGTGGCAAATGGAAAAATTGCTCATTATGAGCAATTTCTCCATTTGCCACGTTGTTTTCAAAAGTCTTCTACTAGTGGGAAAGAGTCAAATCAAGATCAGTCTGTGCCTCCATACAATCAGTCTGGATCTCCTCATTTCATCATCTAGTCCGACGAACATCATGGAACCCTCTGAAGAACCGCCATGACTCTTAACAAACTACACATGTTTTTTTTTTTTAATATTATCGTGACTGATATAATTTCAAACACTGCAAAGATCGGGCATTTTTTGTGTATCCCATATTATCATATTCAGGATTAAAGTTGTAAACCCTTTCCCTGATGCACATCACAACCTATAGTTCCTTTTCCTAAATTGGAAGCTACCAACTTCGAAAACATCTCAGCGAAATTATGAAATATCTCTATAAATGATAGAATAAGATTTTATGTGGGAAAAGGTCAAGATAATATGAAAACAATATCTTACTCTCTGGTCACTTCTCCATGGCGACCGGTATCCATGGACAGTCCTGAAGCTCCCCCAGCAAATCCATAGCCTTTTGGTCCAAACTGTTTGCCATGACACGCCTTACAGTACACCTCACCATCATGGTCTGTACATGTAGTACTGTCTAATATCTTGTTACATCGACCTGTCAACACAAATGATGAATAATTAAACCTTTAACCTTATACAGACATGTTTTGACGCATTAGCTGGAGACAGCTTTTAAAATATTTCGGCAAAAAAGAAATTTCTAATTATGAGCAATTTCTTCAATTTCCCACCATGTTTTCAACCCTACGCAATATTTATACTGATTAAAAAACTCTTTCTTACATGTTGAAGCATTTTGATGTACTTGTGGCAGAAGACTTATAATTATATTTTGATTATGAGAGATTTTAGCATAGACTTTTTCTTAGTTGCTTGCTGCACATTTCTTGCCAGTGGTAAAGGGTTGATTTTTATAGATTTTCCATATTTTTGCCTAGATGTTTTCAATGTCTTCTACTGCAGAAAAGGTTTAATTCAGTATGATAAAGTATAATCAAAATAATTACCACAAGTCAAACACAGTTTATGCCATTTCTTGCCAACGGCCCGACATTCCTCTGCAAAATAAACTTGTTTCTCACATCGTGGGCAGCTATCACCACCGCCCCATCGACCACCACCATTATTTCTCTCTAATATTGATGCTGCTTGTGCTTGATGATAAGAGGAAACATTCCTGAAAATGTAAAAAGGTAAATAAGGAATTATTTATGTTTAAGCCTTTCCAACAATACCCAATTACAACAAATCTTCGCAATGTTTGAAATTATCCCTTTCCAACAAATCTGAAGAAGATCGCTTTAAAACATCAAGGTAAACATTTTCCAAATTTTCAGATGTTATATTTTATATGTTTCTAAATGCTTCCCCAAATACAACAAATCGGCAGCAGACAACTTTGAAAAAACATCTAGGAAAAAATAGGGATTATACTCATAATGAATGAAAGTGAATTATTGACTTGATGAGATGAAAACATTGTTGCAAAATGAAAAATTGATCACTATGAGCAATGTTTCCTATTGCCACAATGTTTTCAAACGCCGTCTACAAATGGACACGTGTTGGTATTATCCAACATCTCGAAAAGTTGTAATCTGAAAAGTATTACAACTGATCAAGAGAGAAGATTTGTTCTACTTATTGTTGTATGACTTTTTACCTGCAGCTGAGTGCTTAACACTTTTCATTTTAACCCTTTCCCTCATATAGACGCTTTCTGACGACTCTGCAGCAGATGGCTTTTTGAAAACATAGTGACAAAAGAAGAAATTGCTCAAAACGAGCAATTTCTCCTTTTGCCACAATGTTTTCCACTTTTAGTCATAGGTTATCCATTCAGTTATAGAAATATTCTATCTTTTGACAAAAAATGTTCAAAGTCGTCTGCTGCAGAATTGTTGTATGAGGGAAAGGGTTAACTCTTTTCCTACTAAAATATATTTTTTTAAATTGAAGTTGAAAGCATTGAGGCAAAAACAGAAATTACTTATTATGAGCGACTTTCTCCTTTTACCACAATGTTTTCAAAAGTTGTCTGCTGCAAAGGCATCAGAAAGCATCTGTTTGCAGGAAAGGGTAATATTTCAAGTTGAAAGAGCATGACAATATTACCTTCAGGACAATTGAACATACAGTTTTGAAAGAATTGAACAATGCTTTCATACCTGTCAGACTGCAGATGCTTTTTAAAAAAAAAATCCATCATGAAGGAACATATTTATCATGGTATCATACCAATCCATTATCACCATAGAAACGACTTGTAACAAGATCTGTCATAAAACCTAGATTCATACAGCTTTCATATTGCAAAATTCAATAAAATAGAGCTCAACAATACTTTGGCTGAAATCATATAAAAATATCCATTGGCTAACAGTTTTCCTGACCTTTGAAAGCTCTTGACTTCAACACTGAGGGCTGTCGAAAAAGTGGTCGAGAGTTTGATAGTTTGTTTGGTGTTTTACGCAGCTCTCAACAATTTTTTAGTTATATCAAGGCGCTTTCTGGGTATGTTACCAGTATGACTAGTTTATTTATCGTGACGTCAGCCAGTCAGTCGTAATACTTACCCTGCAACTCTGAGCAGCAAGGAGGGCAGCCATTACTACCATTGTTTAAGTCTTGAATCCAAGTTCAGCCAAATACATAATAAAGTGTAGAAACTATCAAAGCCCATGGGTGTGGTGACTGTTTTAGGATGTCATATCAGTTATAGAGTGATAAGCTGTGGTATAACAAACAAACCTACCCTCTAGTTACTTCATAAGGCTTTCCAGTGTCCATGGAGAGACCTGAGGCACCGCCTGCAAACCCATAACCCTTCGGTCCAAATTTTTTCCCATAACACGCTTTACAGAATACCTCATCTTCATGGTTAGTACAGCTGTAACTATCCAACAATTTATTACAGTTACCTGAAAACAATGAAATGGAATTAACAACATTTTGTCACGTAGCAAGAAAAATATCACAGGAAATACTACTGTGACATAGAGCTACAAGATTGTCACAGGAAATACCAATTTGACATTCAGCTAGAGATATGTCACAGGAAATAAAACTCTAACATTCAGCTAGAAACATGTCACAGGAAATACAATTGTTAAATTCAGCTAGAAACATGTCACAGGAAATAAAATGTTGACATGCAGCTAGAAAAATGTCACAGGAAATAACATTGTTACATTCAGCTAGAAACATGTCACAGGAAATAACATCATTACATTCAGCTAGAAACATGTTACATGAAAATAAAATGTTGACATGCAGCTAGATAAATGTCATAAAAACTTTTTTGACATGATTTGTCTCCTTATAAGAAACAAGTAACTGGAGGATTGCAAGCAATACCATAGTCCCCTACCGGTTTGCACTTTTGAGTCTGTTTCTGTTGTCATAGCAACCCAATGTTTAGGTATATCAAGACAATAAAGTATGAAAATAAAGAAAGGGAAATAACTCAAAAATTAGGGAAGCAAGAGTTATGGTTCATGTGCACTGCACTCCCCCTTGATACGATGTATTCATGTGTGAAATTTCATAGCCATAGCTAGTATAGTTATGGAGATATGCTCCGGACAAAAATCAAGTATGAAAATAAAGAAAGGGAAATAACTCAAAAATTAGGCAAGCAAGAGTTATGGTTCATGTCCACTGCACTCCCCCTTGATACGATGTATTCATGTGTGAAATTTCATAGCCATAGCTAGTATAGTTATGGAGATATGCTCCGGACAAAAATCAAGTATGAAAATAAAGAAAGGGAAATAACTCAAAAATTAGGCAAGCAAGAGTTATGGTTCATGTCCACTGCACTCCCCCTTGATGAGATGCATCCATGTGTGAAATTTCATAACCATAGCTAGTACAGTTTTGGAGATATGCTCCGGACAAAAATCAAGTATGAAAATAAAGAAAGGGAAATAACTCAAAAATTAGGCAAGCAAGAGTTATGGTTCATGTCCACTGCACTCCCCCTTGATACGATGTATTCATGTGTGAAATTTCATAGCCATAGCTAGTATAGTTATGGAGATATGCTCCAGACAAAAATCAAGTATGAAAATAAAGAAAGGGAAATAACTCAAAAATTAGGCAAGCAAGAGTTATGGTTCATGTCCACTGCACTCCCCCTTGATGAGATGCATCCATGTGTGAAATTTCATAACCATAGCTAGTACAGTTTTGGAGATATGCTCCGGACAAAAATCAAGTATGAAAATAAAGAAAGGGAAATAACTCAAAAATTAGGGAAGCAAGAGTTATGGTTCATATGCACTGCACTCCGCATTGATGAGATGTATCCACATATGGAATTTCATAGCCATAGCTAGTACAGTTTTGGAGATATGCTCCGGACAAAAATTTGCCTGACTGACTGACTGACTGACTGACTGACAGATGGACTGACGGAGTGCAAACCTAATAGTCCCCTTCGACACGCCGGTAGGGGACTAATAACCAATTTATAACGAAGTCCAACCTTGCTTGAAAACATTTATGCAAAAGGGTTACAGGCCTGAGTGTAACCTGCTCTTTTTGGAACATTTTCTCCTTTTCTTTTTATATTTTAAAGCTTCTTCTGCTAAATTAGGCAAATAAAGTCCCTATCAGGAATAATGTACAATTTCCTTTTAACGCTTTCTGACGCCTCTGCAGCAGACAGCTTTTTGAAAACATAGTGACAAAAGAAGAAATTGCTCAAGACGAGCAATTTCTCCTTTTGCCACAATGTTTTACACTTTTAGTCATAGGTTATCCATTAAATTATAGATTTTTTTCTATTTTTTGACAAAAAATGTGCAAAGTCGTCTGCTGCAGAATTGTCATATGAGGGAAAGGGTTAAACAGTATATATTTTACCACTAACTGCAATTCATTAACCCTTTCCCACTTATAGATGCATTTTGACGCATCTGCAGCAGACGACTAACGAAAACACTGTGGCAAAGTCATCCCTATCAGGAACTAGAATGGAGTGCTCCGCGGAGCACGTGTGTCACCTGCACCTGCTCATTGAAAGTGTGACAAAAAAGTGTGACGAAAAAGTGTGACAGACAGACAGACGCCAGACAAAACTAGAAATACTGTGAGCAAAGCTCACTGAAGAATATCCCCCGCTCCCCTCCCAAAGCATCGGATACAATGGTAAGGTTTCTACTTTGCTGTTGAAATTTCAAATGTCTTTCTGATCAAATAAATATCAAATGTTACATAATGTTGATTAAATTTTTAATTGTGTTCTTGGTTAGACATGTTTGTTTACCATTTGTGTTTAAAATTAAAATCCAGACACTCAAATAGAAAAATATCATGTCACAATGGTATCTACATATGATGTGTAACCTTGTAAAGTTTGAACCAAATCTATTGAGCCGTTTAGGAGGAGTAGTGCTTACAAGAAATGTGGAGGTATGTGCACAGGAGTCCCTCGCAGGTAACCTCTAAGTTGAATTATCTTCCCTTGGAAGAATCCGAGGTGTATGATCTTCCTTCATGCATATCTACATATGATGTGTAACCTTCATGTAAAGTTTGAACCAAATCCATTGAGCCGTTTAGGAGGAGTAGTGCTTACAAGAAATGTGGAGGTATGTGCACAGGAGTCCCTCGCAGGTAACCTCTAACTTGAATTATCTCCCCTTGGAAGAATCCGAGGCGTATGATCTTCCTTCATGCATATCTACATATGATGTGTAACCTTCATGTAAAGTTTGAACCAAATCATCTCTCCTTGGAAGAATCCGAGGCATATGATCTTCCTTCATGCATATCTACATATGATGTGTAACCTTCATGTAAAGTTTGAACCAAATCCATTGAGCCGTTTAGGAGGAGTAGTGCTTACAAGCAATGTGGAGGTATGTGCATAGGAGTCCCTCGCAGGTAACCTCTAACTTGAATTATCTCCCCTTGGAAGAATCCGAGGTGTATGAACTTCCTTCACGCATATATACATATGATGTGTAACCTTCATGTAAAGTTTGAACCAAATCCATTGAGCCGTTTAGGAGGAGTAGTGCTTACAAGAAATGTGGAGGTATGTGCACAGGAGTCCCTCGCAGGTAACCTCTAAGTTGAATTATCTCCCCTTGGAAGAATCTGAGGCGTATAATCTTCCTTCATGCATATCTACATATGATGTGTAACCTTCATGTAAAGTTTGAACCAAATCCATTGAGCCGTTTAGGAGGAGTAGTGCTTACAAGAAACGTGGACATAAGGACAGACAGGGCGATTCCTATATACCCCCCCCCCCCCCCCCAAACTTTGTTTGCAGGGGGTATAAAAATAAGTAATCCTTAAGTGCCTACCATGCTACACAGGGTGACACAAAAAGGTGCAATTTCCTTTAAAACGGTATCTTATCAATGCAATTCATCAAAGAATGAATAGATTTCCAGAAAATTTTAATCGGTGATGAAAGGGAGTGGAACAAAGAAGTCACGAAAAGTTTGCGATAAAATTTTCCAAACAAAAAGGCTTTGCATCTCTGCCAAGTTTTAATCAGTTATCAGGTGTAAATTGCGCAATTACACCTGTCTGTTTGAACCTCATCCAAATACAATAAATCTGCTTTAGCAGTTATAATAGGTAAAAATATAGCAAATTTCTACAAATGAACATATCATTTTTTAAAAGAGTTGAAAACAATTTAGAACAAGAGCTGTCGGAGGACAGCGCGCTCGACTATTTCACCGCTTATTTAAGTTACTGAGATAATGGACTCTAATGAAGTTGCATGCAAAACATTAACCACAATTTCTTAAAGTTGGGAAGGGTTGTATATTGTTTCAATAGAATGCATCAAGTAGTCACTAAGATATGGACTCTTAATGCAGTAGCATGCAAACTTTTAACTATTATTTCTAAGTAAAAAAGGGGCAACAATTTGCACCATATGCAGGATAGAGTTATCTTAATTAGTTGTGTATATAGTTGTGAAATTGGGAAAGGTTGTATAAAGTTTCAATACAATGATTCAAGTTATTACTGAGATTACACTCTAAATGTAGTTGCAAAACATCAACCAGAATTTCTAAGTCCAAAATGGGCCATATCTTGCATAAAATGCTGGATAGAGTTAGCGTACTGGATTGTTTACTTAGGTGTGATGGTTGGGAAGGGCTGTATAAAGTTTCAATAACATGCATAAAGTAGTTACTATTAGATATGGTTTCTTAATGTAGTTGCATGCAAAACTTTAACCAGAATTTATAAGTCCAAAAAGGGCCATAACTTGCATAAAATGCGGGAAAGAGATATTTAACTTGAAAATCAACATAGGTGTGATAGTTGGAAAGGGTTGTATCAAGTTTCAAAGCAATGCATCAAGTAAATGTATACTAGGATATCGACTCTTAATGTAGTTGCATGCAAAACTTTAACCAAATTTCTAGTTTAAAAAAAAAGGCAATAAATTGCAAAATATACTGGATAGAGTTATCATACTTGATTGTTTACATAGGTGTGATGGTTGGGAAGGGTTTTATAAAGTTTCAAGGCAATGCATCAAGTGGTTACTAAGAGATGGTCACTTAATGAAGTTGCACGCAAAACTTTAACCAGAATTTCTAAGTAGAAAAAGGGCCATAACTTACATTAAATGCAGGATAGAGATACATGTATCTAACTTAATAATCTACATAAGTGTGATAGTTCGGTAGGGTTGTATAAAGTTTCTAAGCAATGCATAAAGTAAATACTGAGATATGGACTCTTAATTTAGTTGCACGCAAAACTTTAACCAGAATTTCTAAGTTAATAAAAGGGCCATAACTTGCATAAAATGCAGGATAGACTTATCTAACTTGATAATCTACACAGGTGTGATAGTTGGGTGGTGTTGTAGAAAGTTTCAATGCAATTCATCAAGTAAATACCGAGATATGGACTCCTAATGTAGTTGCACGCAAAACTTTAACCAGGTCTGATAGTTGGGTAGGGTTGTTAAAAGTTTCAATGCAATACATGTAGTATTTTAAGTACTTGCATGCAAAACCTTAATCAAGGTGTGACGTGGATGCCGACGCTAGGGTGAGTAGTATAGCTCTCATATTCTTCAAATAGTCGAGCTAAAAAGGAGAAATTGTTCATTATAAGCAAATTCTCCTCTTTTATCCATTTCTAACATACAACAAATCTGCAGCAGATGACTTTGAAAACAGTGACAAAAACCTGAAAAATCTCTATAAAAGATAGCTTAATTGTTAAATAAAGTTGAAAACATTGTGGCCAAAGGAGATATTTCAATATGAGCAATTTCAACCTTTGGCCACAATGTTTTCAAAAGTCGTCTGCAGGTGGGAAAGGGTTAAATAGTTCAGAAGTTGTCTGCTGCAGATGCTTCTGTTAGTCACAGGGAAGGGTTAAAGAAAATATAAATTTTAGACTAGTTGTGAGCCTTTAAAATATCATATCAGGTTAACACTTTCCCAGCTGCAGACGATATTGGAAAACAATGGCGAATAGAGAAATTGCTCTTAATGAAAGAAGCAACTTCTTCTTTTGACAGAATATTTTCAACTCTATTCAATCATAGAACATGTTCTTTCATTAACCCTTTCTCTCATATGACAATTCTGCAGCAGACGACTTTGCACATTTTTTGTCAAAAAATGGAAAATCTCGTTGATTGAAAGAATAACCTACGACTAAAAGTGGAACATTGTGGCAAAAGGAGAAATTGCTTGTTTTGAGCAATTTCTTCTTTTGTCACTATGTTTTCAAAAAGCTGTCTGCTGCAGAGGTATTAGAAAGCGTCTATATGTGGGAAAGGGGTTAAAATTTGTCTTGCATTTTTTGTAGTTTTGGGAAAGACGTAGGATGACTTGTGTGACTAATTTGCACAAAGTTTAGATCCCAATCAGACTTCACAGTCAGTGATATGAATCTTCAGTGGTTACAACCCCCTCTAGGTAGGTTCACCTGTGCCTACATTTAACCCCTCCCTTGTACAGAAAACTTAACCCTTTCCTTCATATAGACGCTTTCTGACGCCTCTGCAGCAGACGGCTTTTGGAAAACATTGTGACAAAAGAAGAAATTTGCACAAAACGTGCAATTTCTCCTTTTGTCAAAATATTTTCCACTTTTAGTCATAGGTTATCCATCCAATTATAGAGATTTTCCATTTTTTGACAAAATATGTTCAAAGTCGTCTGCTGCAGGATTGTCGTATGAGGGAAAGGGTTAAGAACCCTCTGCAGGAGCTGTCATATAAACGCATTGCCTGAAGTAGAGAAATTGCATACTTTGTGCAATCTATTATTTTCCACCATGATTTCTAATCTTTATTTAAATTGCTTATTTAACTTCCAATTTAACAATTATTTCCTTGTGATGTTCTGAAACCTGATGACTCCCTTCTAATGAAGATCATATCAGTTAATCAGTAATTCAGTTAAATGCCCTATTTATTTATTTATTACATGTAAATCAAATAAAACCTACCACATTTAAGACACAATTTATGGTATTTCTTTCCCAGTGCTAGGACCTGTTCTGCAAAGTAGACAGGCTTTGAGCATCTTGGACAGTGCTCAGTCATTGTCTTGATTTCTACGTGCTGCACGCAATAATACCTGAAACAAGAGTTATTAAAGATTGTCAACATTTACTCAATTATAACCCATCAGCATCTAGTAACTCTTTCCCACATAAGTATATAGAAAAGAATGCTAAAAGCTCTTTAACCCTTTCCCTCATACGACAATTCTGCAGCAGGTGACTTTGAATGTGTTTTGTCAAAACATAGAAAATCTCCATAATTGAATGGATAACCTATGACAAAATGTGGAAAACATTGTGGCAAAAGGAGAAAATGCACGTTTTGGGCAATTTCTTCTTTTGTCGCTATGTTTTCAAAAAGCCTTCTGCTGCAGAGGCGTCAGAAAGCATCTATATGAGGGAAAGGGTTAAATGAAAGGATATATTTTTAACAGAGTTGAAAACATTGTGCCAGTCTCATAGTCTTGAGCAATTTCCCTGATTTTCACAATGTTTTCAAATACCGTCTGCTGCAGATGTCAGAAAGCATTCTGTAAGAGGGAAAGGGTTAATCCCACATACAGCAAAACTGCAGTAGACTTCTTTGAAAATGATCTTGGTTAATTATTGTCTCTGTAAGTGAAGGTGTAATTGTAGAACAAAGTTGATTAATGTGGCAAAAGAAGTAGCTGCTCTATTTCAGCTATTGCTCATTGCCTTGAACCCATTAATAGTCCCACCTGTGAGAAAGGGATTACTGTGTTATAAATACATTTTTAAGCTACAGTAACAAAATAAACTATAATTCAAACCAGAACACCCCCATCAACACCTGAATCAGGTAGAATAAATATTTTGCTGTTCTTGTTTATTTCAAACTCACATGTTTCAATTAAAGACTTAAAACAAGAAGGCCAAGTGGCCCTAAATCGATCACCTGAGTGATAGTAAATTAGTAGCAAATATTTAACTGCAAATATCTGGGAAAATTTTATCAGCCTCAGAGTGCAAATGAAACTGCAAGGAGTGGATACTGTTAACCCTTTCCCTCATATAGACACTTTATGACGCCTCTGCAGCAGACGGCTTTTTAAAAACATAGTGCCAAAAGAAGAAATTGCTCAAAACAAGCAATTTCTCCTTTTGCCACAATGTTTTCCACTTTTAGTCATATGTTATCCATTTGATTATAGAGATTTTCTAATTTTTTTACAAAATATGTTCAAAGTCGTCTGCTATAGAATTGTCGTATCAGGGAAAGGGTTAAAGAAATAGCTGATCAGCCACTTGTATCTTGAAATCTAACAAGAATTTTAATAAGAATATGGAATTATAAAGTTTTGTCATTTTGCGCTTTTCCTGATGCCACCTTGCTGCCCTGTTTTTCAATGAAATCAATATGGTTTGAACAGATTTTGTAGAGGGTCACTCAAGGAACATTTCTACTAAATTATCTAGCAATCGGACAAGCAGATTATAGAGGAAAAAAGTTTTTAAAATTTGGATATTTTTCTCACTTTTGCTGCTGAGCAACCAAAGTTCTACACAGAATGGACAATTTGAAAGAGGACCAATAAAGGGACATTCTTGTGAAGTCAAGTTAAAATTGGTCAAGTGGAATGGTAGGAGTTGTCATTTGTAGCTAAAAGTTCAATTTACCCCTTTTGTGATTGCCTGGTTGCTATGATTTTTGTAACCAATGAATACGGCTTGAACAAATTAAGTAGAGGATCACTGAAGTAAGATTCCTATTCAATTTTCTTAAAATCAGAGTGACAAGCTCTTAATTTTTATAAAAATGGAATTTTCAATTTTGCCCCTTATCTGATGCCGCCTGACTGCTATGTTTTTTGAACAATCAGTATGACTTGACCAATTTTTGTAGATGGTCAACCAAGGAACATTTCTTTCAAATTATATTGGAATCTAGCTGACGATGCCGCAGTTCTCAATGGAATTCTAATCTTTGAACAATTTTGAAAGAGAACCACCAAAGGAACACTCCTGTGATGTTTAGGAGGAGTTGATGTTTAAAGCTAAAAGTTAACGATGGACAAAGGACAGAGAGTGATCACAGTAGATGAGTCCCTTGAGCCTTCGGCTCAGGTGATCTGGAAGATATGAAATTATATTGCCTACATCAGATCAACTTGTTAACAAAGCTTAAAATGAGTAATTTCTCCTGAAGCAACAATATCTTCAAAAGTTGTATGCATGTTGGAACAGGTTAAACTGCTGCATGTCTGTAATTTGGAAACATTATTATCATCAGAAACAGTTTCCTATAATGGAGTCATTTTCTGTCTTTGTAACTATAACAAGTATATACCACTTGTTGTCAGTACTTTCATAACCATGAGCAGCAGACGAATTTAGCAAAAGGAGAACTTGCTCATTATGAACAATTACTACTTAAACAAAATGATTTCAACTTTATTCAATAATTTTACTTTCATTTATAGAGGATTTCTAGATTTTTGCCTAAATATTTTCAAAGTCGTCTGCTGCAGATTTGTTGTATGTTGGAAAACGTTAAAGCTTTTGTAAACTGTACCATACATTGGTCTGATTGTATTACCTTTAAAGGTCAGTCAACAACAAAAACATTCACAACACAAATAGTCACTCCATCTCATTTGAGCTAGAATATCACCATAAATTGTAAAACATGTCAGGTAGAGCAATAAATTACCTGACAAGACTCTCTACCTTAATTACAACTGTTTTAATGCTTTCCCACTACCTCAAATCTACAGCAGAAAACTGCATAAAAAATCTCCACAAATAAGGGTTTAATTATCAAATAGAGTTGAAAATATTGCTGCAAAAAAAGAAATTGCTCATTATGAGCAATTTCTTCTTTTGCAATAATGTTTTCAAAATTTATCTGCCGCAGCAGCGCCTGGGGACTGTATTAGGGAAAGGGTTAACACCAACAATAACAATAAAGAGGGCCTGAATTATGCAATATGATTGGCTGCCTACCACAATCATTTTGTATTTACACAATGCCTAGAAGTAATCTTGTAGAGGGTCACAATTTAAGGAACATTTCTACAAAATGATTTGTTTGTTTTATTAAGAGTTTAACGCCGTTTTCAACATAATTTCAGTTATATCACGGCGACAGTTCACTTATTCATGATCCCTGGGTAAACAAACCAGTGCTCAAAATTATTTGTAAATTAGCCATACTTTCGGTGAAGAAGATTTTTAAAGTTTTCAAGATAACCATATAAGGCAAAACAGCCCGACCCCGAAGTGGTGACCACATTTTCTGATCAATTAACATCTTGATTACAAAACTATTTGGAAATTGGCCAGATACTTGCGGAGAAGAAGATTTTTCAAAAAGTTTTCAAAATAATCATACGGCAAAACAGCCCGACCCCGATGTGGCAGACAGGCGACCACATTTTCTGACCAATTAACATGGCTTGAAGGAATCAGGTTAAAGGTCACCCAAGGAACATTTTTACAACATGATTTGGAAAGCTGCCAGTTTCTTTCGGAGAAAAAGATTTTCACTATATAGCATTATAAGGCAAAACACCACCACCCTCTGGCAGCCATGTTTTTTTTACTAATCAAAATGGCTTGAAGGAATCTGATAGAGGGTCATCCTAGCAAAATTATTCGAAAATCGGCCTGACACTTTCGGAGGAGAAGATTTTTTAAGTTTTCACTATAGCCATATAAGGCAAAACAGCCGCGCTCCCTAGCGGCCATCTTTTTCTACCAATAAACATGGCTTGAAGGAATCTGAAGGAACATTTCTACAAAATTGTTTGAAAATCGGCCAACAGGTTTTGGAGAATTTTTTTTTCAAATTGATTGCCATGGAAACCAGAACTATGAAAGGATGAAAAATATTTGAAAGAATTATGGTGAGGACATTGGGAGGATGCCTTTTGTGAAGTTTCATCCCAATTGCCACGCTCGTTTAAGAGGAGAAGACGTTGACAGCTGTCCTGATGAACGCTGGACAAAAGGTCATCACAATATAACTCACCTTGAGCACTTCTTGCTCAGGTGAGCAAAAAAGTAGATGTTTTAAAATTAGAAATAAATGCTAAGAAGGGACTTGTTTAAAGAGATACTTGATTCAAGAAAGTCCTATCATCTGACAAAGTGTATTCATATTTGATAACATATCTACATGTATCTGCCAACCAAGATAAATAATGTCGAACTTGTCAACCCAATTTCGAAACTCTGAAAAATGTCTGTGAAGGGTTTAATTAATTACCTTTAGGATATAATAAGATTTTACATGTATATCGTGACACTAGCTTCCTGTTCAACTCAGTGTCCATTTCTCTCATCTGATTAACCCTTTCCCAATTGCAGAAGCATTTTGACGTGTCTGCAGAAGAATACTATTTTAAAAGATAAAGAGCAATTTCTCCTTTTGCAACTACCGTATGTTTTCAACTCTATTCACTAAATATATATTCTTTCATTTAAACAGATTGTCAATATTTTTGACTTTATGTTTTCAGTCATCTGCTGCGGAATTGCATAATTGTTGTGTGTGGGAAAGGGTAAATAGCCTCGGGGTGACATTTTTATCAAGTTTTTACAATCATATGAAAGCCTAGAAATGCCTAGAATAGCAATTTATTCCCACTAAAACTTGAAAAAGTCATACATAGGGATAGTCTGGTAACAACCTCTCTCTCTCTCTCTCTCTGTCTCATGACAAGTGCATGTTTACTGTTTATCTCTGGTACCATAATTGTGGTTTGAGATAATAAAGGTTTTGTTCTGTTCTGTTCTGTTCATTGTCAATAAGTATGTCTTGTATGAACCAACAATGGTTATTAGACAGGTCACCTCCCCTAATATAACGCTATGGCATAATTATATATACAGTAAATTAGTAAATATACAATTGATTTTCATACTCAACAGGGGTCAAATACAAACTGATGTTTGAAATATTGGATAAATAATGAAGCAAACTACTTTCAAAGTTGGAAAGGTTGAACCTGTTGTCGGTCCACAAAAAGGCTGTCTTTATAGCTTTTTTCCCTGCCATTTTTGGTGCATGCCTGACCCTGTAATGAAATGGTAGGGTTAGTCAGGTAACTTCAGATTGTTACATAGGAATGCCTTGAACTGCATATGAAACGACTTATGTTGTACTAAACTATCTTGTATTCAAACAAGCGGATTCAGAGAAGAAGAATTTGAAAGTTATGGTGTTTCTTTCCCTTTCTGATGCCGCAGCAACTAGAGTTCTGTGTAGAATTTATATCTTTGAACAATTTCGAAAGGACTCCAAAGAAGCATTTCTATTTATTTTATCTGAAATTGGTCCAGTGGATAAAGGGCAGATGTCATTTGTCATTTGAAGCTAAAAAGATAATTTTGCCCCTTTTCTGATGCCAACTGTTTGCTATTTCTTTCAACAAAGCATTATTGCTTGAACAAATTATGTAGAGCGTTACTGAAGGAACATTTTCTACACATTTATCTTGAAATCAACCAAACATTTTCAAAAGAATGGAATTTAAAAAAAAAAGTCATTTTCCCCTGATTCAAAGGAGATCTCGAAGAATTTTAAAGATTGGGAATTTCCCTCCCTTTCTGATGACGCAACAACCAAAGTTCTTCATAGAATTTAAATGTATGAACAATTTGAAAATAGGACAGCCAAAGGAAATGCCAGTGAAGTTTGGTTGATATTGGTCCAATGGTTTAGGTGATGACGTTGTTTCAAGCTAAAAGTTAACGACGATAGATGGACAACAGACAGTGACGGACAGAGAGTGATCAGAATAGATCACCTCGAGTCTAAAGTCAGCTTAGGTGATCAAAAATATTTGTTAAGGTTCTAATTCTTATTTAATCCTTTCCTGCCCACATACAAAAATCTGCAGCAGAATTGACTTGAAAAACATCCAAGCAAAAATTTATAATAAAATCTCTATGACTGAAGGTAAATCTTTTGAGCAATTTGTCCTTTTGCTACAATGTTTTCAAAAGTTGTCTGCTGCAAATTGTATTGAAATGTGTCCACAGGAGTGAAAGGCTTTATTAATTAAAGGTTTCTGGCCTTAATTAGTTTTGTCAAATTAGAAAGCCAGACAATTTCAAAAAATATACTAGTTGATACCTAGCTGTAGGCAAGATAATTTTATAGAATGACACATGCAATTATAATGTTGTTAATACCTTTATGCATATTTATTATATTAAACCCTTTTTAGCCTATCTGGGCAAGCAAATGTATGTAACTTGATGTTTTTTGCTATAAATTATAAAGCAAACTTGTGAAAAGTTGTATTTTTCTAAAACTTGCGCTAATACACTATGTCTATTGAAAAGTAACAATTAGCTGTCACAGGAGAATATAGGATTAAATCAAGTTTTTATGTATAAATGACCAATTAATATAGCAATATTAACAGAGGTTAAACCTTTCCCTCATATAGACGCTTTCTGACGCCTCTGCAGCAGACGGTTTTGAAACCATAGTGACAAAAGAAGAAATTGCTCAAAACAAGCAATTTCTCCTTTTGCCACAATGTTTTCCACTTTTAGTCATAGGTTATCCATTCAATTATAGAGATTTTCTATTTGTTGACAAAACATGTTCAAAGTCGTCTGCTGCAGAATTGTCGTATGAGGGAAAGGGTTAAGAGAAGGGACCTGATTTACATTGCATTTTATCAAGTCTCATTAATTCACTCTCCCATTTCACACTGTACAGAATAATGATGGCTTAGCGTGAAACAGTTGTAACTGTATTCAATTTATGAAGCAGTTACAACAACTGTTTCGCACTGAGCCAGTTACAAACCCTTGTCATTAACAGTGAATTGTTTAACTGATACATTATTTTAAGTCATCTTCTTTTTTTTTTAACCCTTTCCCTCATATAGACGCATTCTGACGCCTATGCAGCAGACGGCTTTTTGAAAACATTGTGACAAAAGAAGAAATTGCTCAAAACAAGCAATTTCTCCTTTTGACACAATGTTTTCCACTTTAAGTCATAGGTTGTCCATTCAATTAAAGAGATTTTCCATTTTTTGACAAAATATGTACAAAGTCGTCTGCTGCAGAATTGTCGTATGAGGGAAAGGGTTAATTGATTACAATGACAAAAATGTGTTTCATGGCTACTTCTTGCCCAACTGACTACCTTTGGGTGGAATGACGGACAAGGTGCCAACCTATAATCCCCTCTATTGATCCATTTGTACTTACACCAGTGAGTCAGTCCTAATGCATACTACTTGTAACCCACAATCATGAGCACCTGAATGAGGGAAAGCCAACTACCATTTTAAACCCTTTCCCACATAATACAAATCTGTAGCAGATGAATTTGAAAACGTCTTTGCAAAAATGTTTAAATCTCAATTAATGAGAGTTTAATTATTAAATCCGGTTGAAAACATCGTGGCAAAAGATGAGCAATTTCAGCTTTCGTCACAATGTTTTCAAAAGTCGTCTGCTGCAGAGGCATCAGAAAGTGTATGTTGGAAAGAGTCAAAATAGTTTCTATGAACTGGCTGGGAAAATATGTTTTATTTCTTAATTAATTTTTCCATTTTAACCATTTCCCACATACAACAATTCTGCAGAAGAAGACTGAAAACCTCAAGGCAAAAATATTGAAAACCTCTTCAAATGACAGATAAGTTATTGGATATAGTTGAAAACATTGTGGCTATAATTATAGGAGAAACTGCTATAAGTTATGAGCACTTCTTCATTTGCCATAATGACGTTTTCAAAAGTTGTCTGCTGCAGATGCGTCACAAAATCATCTATGTGTGGGAAAGGGTTTCAGTTAGAATTTGAGAAAAGTTAATTAGAAGTGTCCTACTTAATGACAGAAATCAATAAAAAGTTAATTAAAAATACTTAAAAGTAAACTTATATGATGTAATGAGCTGCATGGGATAAATTAATAAACCACAAACTAATGAAACATTATGTACGTGATTTAAACTGTCTTCTATAATAAATCAAAATTGTACCAGTTTATCTCCAGATATCTCTGTTTATCCTTTTCCGCCCTCTGCAGTAGAGGAATTGAACAAAATATTTAGTAGGAAAAGGAGAAAAGATGAGCAATTTCTCGACTTATTCATGATGAGAATCTCTATATTGTTGTCTAAATGTTGTGTGCAGCGGACTAAATATATATGCAGGAAATGAAATGTTTTAGTGATACTGCCACATCCTACAATAATAAATTACATGTATATATTCCCATATTTTTTTCACCCCTAGTATACCCTTTTTTAAGTCAGTATTCGAGAGTACCAACAAGAAAGATATATTCAAAGTATACCAAAATTACTGCCCGAATGTAAAACTTTTGTGGCTTAATTTCCACGATAAAACAGATCTGCTACACAATGTAATAAAATATGGAAATTAAGGCTCTGCTCTATAAATAGCGAGAGTATAGATACTGAATAGAGTTAAAAATGTTGTGGTAAAAGGAGATGTTGATTACAAGCAATATGCACAATGTCATCTGATGCAGATGTGTCAAAATGCATCTGTGTTTGGGAAAGTTTAAACATACCAGTTTTTTCTAAGAGATGAAAGTTATAATGAAGGTTATTAATAAAGAGAATGGGTTATATTTAGAATTGATAATAAGCAGAATGATGTTCATATAGAACTATAAAATTTGGAGGTCACTGTCTTGAATCAAAGATTATAAATTTAGTTTGAGAGACATACAGTATTAATCACAACCCTTTCCATTTTAACATTTTAAAGGTGGTCGTACGATGTTCTATAAATATCGTACGGCGGCCTTACAGTGACTTAAGGGCTGGCGTACAATTTTCTAGGTACCCAAGACAGGGTAAAAACTGCGGAGCACCTCACTTGACCGATCGCTGTACGGCTAGTGTATTTTACCTTGAGGCCACCATACGGTTATGGGAATTTTTGGGACTTATGCAAGCCATTTGAGACTGAGGCATCAGTTAACCCACAAATTCTCTCTAAACCAAAGTATGGTAGTGAAAAGAAACATAAGATTATATAGCAGGAGCATTTCAATATGTCATGTAGTAGATTTATTGTCTGACATTTTCAATCCTTTATCACATATAACGTTAAAACTTATATAATTTAGGTTATACCCTTTCCCTCATATGACAATTCTGCAGTAGAAGACTTTGAACATATTTTGTAAAAACATAGAAAATCTCCATAATTGAATGGATAACCTATGACTAAAAGTGGAAAACATTGTGGCAACAGGAGAAATTGCACGTTTTGTGCAATTTCTTCTTTTGTCACTATGTTTTCAAAAAGCCGTCTGCTGCAGAGGCGTCCGAAAGCGTTTATATGAGGGAAAGGTTTAAGGACAATCTATATAGAAGTAGAGTTATTGAGTAGAAAAAGTCACAACTGCAGATGCATAAAAAAGCATATGTATGTGGAAAAGGGTTAACGAAGTCTTATTGATTTGTATATGGCTACAATAGGTACATATAAAACCATCATCAGTCATATCACACAAAAAAAACAAAAACAAAAACAAGTCATATCACACAAAAAGATAATCTTTGGATGTGTTTGAAATTAACCATTTCTGTCATTGATAAGGATTATTTCATGTCAGCATTTCTTCATCCTTTTATCAAAATCAAAGTAATATCAGAAGCGTTAATTATATATCTGTTTCATCATATCATTCAATATATTACAAATCACAGTAACAAAGTCACGTACTTCATTACCGGGAAACAAGCTCTTACCAATCATGAATATGAAACATAAAATGTTAATAAATTTTGGATCCTTTGATTCTGTGCTTTATAATTATTATTGACATTATATTAATGCATCACATTAGAAAGATAAAATACAAATATATAAATATATATCTATAATGAATGAATAATTCAAACCTTCTTAAATTTCCTTCAATGCTGTATAACTATAAACCAGATATTAGTTATTTTATAATAACACAATACATTGTATATATCTGTTTAAGTGTCCCTTCCTGCAGTATGTCTGCCTTATTCAGTATGACAGTTGTAATATCATCACTTACCCTTAACAAAGTAATGTATTATATGTACTGTGAATTATAAAGAGAAATTGAAGAATAAACAATGGACTTTTTTGTAGCATGTATGTCTTTTAAAAACATTGTTGAAAAGGAAAAAAAAAGTTCATTATGTACGAGAAATAACTTCAATTCTCATTTTTCTACAATGTTTTATAATGTTTCAAAAGTTTGTCTTTATATAGTTGACCTCATTATAATTCACAAACATAAGTAACTAGTACAGAAAATATTTCAACTATTTGCCTACGGTCTATTTCTGCAGGTAAAAATCGACTATAACAAGTTTAAGTGTCCGCAAAAAGTCATTATTAGAGCATGCAGTCACTTAAATCTTCTTGCAAGAATTGTAATGCTTATAACCTTGTTATAGATTACTTTTGACAACCCTACAGCCAATTTAAACAACTCTAGAAAACATTGTTATAAAAAGAAAATACACATGCATAACATGGGTGGTTTCTTGAAAGACTTTTCAAACATTGTTTCAAGTTATTTTATTCTAAAAGTAAGTTAGAAAAGTAGAAATTAGCATCAGTGAAATAATTTACCACACATTTATTTAATATTATAATGATTATTCTTATATAAATTCAAGAATAAAATTTCCATAATTAGTGCTGCATAAATAGAATCTATAATACAGCAAAAGTACTTTGAAAACATACCACTGGGTGAAATGGAGACTGGAGGGGGAGGGGAAATATCTAGTTAAATGAAATCTGGACTCCACATGAGCCTAAAATAATTAACCTAATCAGGTATAACATTACAAGTATATAAACCCTTTCCCTCATACGACAATTCTGCAGCAGACGACTTTGAACATATTTTGTCAAAACATAGAAAACCTATGACAAAAAGTGGAAAACATTGTGGCAAAATCAGAAATTGCATGTTTTGTGCAATTTCTCCTTTTGTCACTATGTTTTCAAAAAGCTTTCAGAGCAGCAATGGCGTCAGAAAGCGTCTATATGAGGGAAAGGGTTAACTGCCAATTTAACCCTTTTTACATACAAAGAATCTGCTGGAGATGACCTTGAAAACATCTCAGTAAAAATACGAAAATTCTGTATAAATGAATGTTTATATAACTATTGGATATAGAGTTGAAAACATTGTATAATTATAATCGATGCAAAAAGAATCCCTAATTTATAATGAGCAATTCTTCCTTTTGCTACAATGTTTTTGAACATTATCTGCTGCAAATGTCTAAAAAAAAATGGTCTCCATCTTAGAAAGGTTTAATCCAGTTCTTCCTCAATCCTTTCAGACATACAATAAATCTGCAGCAGCCGACTTTGAAAACATCTTGTCAAAAATGTGAAAAAAATCTCCATTTAATTATTAAATATAGTTGAAAACATTGTGACCAAAGGCGAAATTGCTCGTCTTTTGTCGCTTTTTTCTCTCCAAAAGGCGTCTGCAGCAGATGCGTCTAAATCCATCTATATGACGTGGGAAAGGGTTTTGATTAATACTGTATGTCTCTCAAACTATAATCTTTGATTCAAGACAGTGACCTCTAAATTCTACAGTTACTAACTTATAGTTCTATATGAACATCTGCTTATTATCAATTCTTATAACCCATTTTCTTATTTGAAAACTTCCAGACACATTTTGATGCATCTACAGCAGACACATTTTGAAAACACTGTGACAAAAGGAGAAATTTTTCAATTCTTAGTCAATAATTATTCTTTCATTTATTATGCACACTCACTCACTGACTAAAGGGATTTTTTATCTATTTTTTCCAATATGATATCCATTAGTTGTCTGAGCTACTACTACAAATTTGGTGTACCTTTTCAACTTGCCCACCTATAGACGCATTTTGATGCATCTGCAACAGACGACTTTTGAAAACATTGTGACAAAAGGAGAAATTGCTCGTACAACGAGCAATTTCTCCTTTTCCCACAATGTTTTCAACTTTTTTCAGTAATTATACGTACAGTTATAGAGATTTTCCGTGTTTTTAAATAGAAATTTTCAAAGTCGTCTGCTACAGATTTGTTGTATGTGGGAAAGGGTTAAGCCTGGTAAGGTGATTATCAAGTAAAGAGATATTTCGGACTCAAAATATTTCAAAAGTAGTAGTCTACTGCAAAAACATAAATTGTTTTCTGTATCAGGAATTCTGGAGTAATTTAAACCTTTTTGCCCACTTTGAAAACATCTTGGTAAAACACGCTAGCCGGCCATGGTGGCCCTCACAGTAACGCTCATACCAGAACAGGCTCTGTATGATATGGTTTTCATATCATATTATTAAAATTATTTAATCAAAATCCAGTAGAAAATGCAGCCTGTTTGTTACTAAGAGTTCAAAATTTGACTGGGACCTCACCAGGTCTTGACCTATACCCAAAATTTAAATTAGTGTTGATATAAACAAGACAAACATTCTGGAATAAAAAATAATGCTGAGCTAGTCTGTGTCTACAAGTTTTCTTAAATTTGGTCTTGTGACCTAGTGTTTGAATGGAAATGACGTCCCATATTCCAACATGGTCTAGATTTCACCAATGATTGAGGCAAACATGTGGTATCAAAGAGTTTCCAAAAGATCTTTTTTTAAATTCTATCTAGTGACTAAAATAGCATTGAACAGACATGACTCATGGTGGAACCAGGCTTAACCCTTTCCCTCATATGACAAGTCTGCAACAGACGACTTCGCACATATTTTTATCAAAAAATAGAAAATCTCTATAATTGAATGGATAACCTATGACTAAAAGTGTCAAAAGGAGAAATTGCTCAACACATAGATGAAAAGACACATTGACTTTGGAGATATGAAATATGTTAACACATTTGACAGTCAAAGACCGTAGCTAACAGTATAACATTGTGACGTTACACATTGGGGTAAACAACCTGAATATAATAATACAGTCTACCTATAATGGGTTTATCATTCTAGAAAGTTTGATCAACATTGGTGCAGGAGATGCAAAGGATATAAGTAGTAAAATCACAACTTGCAATAAAACAAATGTAATCAATGCAATGCTGTCATTGTGCTGCCAATTTAAGGCTCTGAGAATAATACATTATTCTTCCAAAAGATAAACTTGTTTAACAAAATAATTAATTTAAAAACAACTCTTAACCCTTTCTCACATACAAGACTTTTATACAAGAGCTGTCGGAGGACAGCATGCTGGACTATTCCACTGCTTATTTGATTACTGAGATAATGGACTCTAATGAAGTTGCATACTAAACATTAACCACAATGTCTTAAAGGGTGATAATTTGCATTATATGCAGGATAGAGTTATTTAACTTGATTATTTTCATAGGTGTGATGGTTGGGAAGGGCTGTATAACATTTCAATGGAATGCATCAAGTAGTTACTAAGATATGGACTCTTAATGTAGTTGCACGCAAACCTTTAACCATAGGGTCAAAGTGACCTTGACCTTTGACCTTATGATCCCATGACCTGTTTGAGTCAAGTGCTGATCATGACCATTACCCAAACTAAGTTTCAAGGTCATAGGCCTAAGCAATCAGTAGTTTTAAAGCAAGTAATGTTTCTGTATTGAAGGTCACTGAACTTCGACCTTTGACCTATTGACTCCAAACTATCTAGGTATCACCAACTTGCTATGATGTATGTCAATACCAAGTTTGAAGATCATAGGCCTAGGCGTATGTAAGTTATACAGGTAAATGCTAGCTTTCACAAAAACTTTAACCAATAACTGTTTCTTTACAGAAAGGTCACAGTGACCTTGCCCTTTGACCTAGTAACTCCAAACTCTCTAAGCAAAACCAACTTGAAGATCACAGGCCTAAGTGTATGTTAGTTATAAGAGTAAATGCTAGCTTGCACGAAAACTTTAACCATGAACTGTTTCCATATAGAAGGTCACAGTGACCTTGACCTTTGATCTACTGACTCCAAAGTTTATAGGCATCACCAACTTGCTATGAAGAGTGTCAATACAAAGTTCAAAGACCATGTATGTCCATACCAAGTTTGAAGATCATTGGCCTAGGCGTATGTAAGTTATAAGGGTAAATGCAAGCTTGCACAAAAGCGACGCCAACAAAGACGCCGGGGTGACTACAATAGCTCCCCTTATTCTTCGAATAGTCGAGCTAAAAATCTATTCATAAATGAGAAATTTTTCCTTTTGCCACAATGTTTTCTAATGCTTCTAATTCAGCCAGGATGCAATGTTGTCCAACCAGGCTGCTATGTATATCCCTAGCTATGCAAATTGAATAAAAATCATTTGAAATTTGTAAAGCTGCTGCAGGCAAAAAAAAGCCTACATGAAGAAAGTCATTATTTCAGTCTGTACTGCATGCAGGGTACCAGTAGGTATTTAGGGAATATAAATCAGCTTGTCACACAGTAAAGCTTGAAGGCTAATGGTATAAATACATACAGATAATATCTTGTCTCAATATCAGACATAAAAACATGTTTATGATTGCAGCATCTGTCAGACCAAGGGGGTATAAAATTGAGGGTTACAGGACTCCACCCTGATATCGATGCACAGATATCATGGTAATGCTTCGACTAAGTAAAGAGTCAATACAAGAGAATCATGTTTGCTCAATTGCAAGTTAAAGGAGTGAGACTTGTTCAGAAAGCTCAACTTAAAATTATAATTTCAACAAAATTTGCAAAATTTGAATTTACAAAGTTTCAAGCCGCTGAATACCTAGATAAGTATTAACAAAAATGTTCTCAACGTCGACTAGTGACCTTTTTTTTGACTGGACATATATATTGAAACATTATAGTCTAGATATCATCAAAACTGTTACCCATCCTGACAAAGTTTCAAAATGCGCAAGTTAAAATATTGCTTCCAGAGTGTAAACAAGATTTTCCTTCAATTTGGCCTAATTATGACCGAGTTTTTGACCGGACATGATCCATATCCAAACTTGGCCTAGATAATATGATAATCATGAAAAACATTCTCATAAGTTTAAACTGATGAAGCTGATGATCTCCAGTGTTAACAACATTTTCCTTCAAATTGGTCAAGTTTTTGACCAGACATGATATATATTCCTGAATTATGCAAAGTGATTTCTAATGCAAAACACATCAAGGCACCTATTCAGACAAAGATTCAAAATGTAACCTCCAGTGTGAACTAGATTTTCCATCATTTGGCCTAGTGACCTATTCTTTTTACACCTATTCGATCATGGACTAAATATCATCAAGACAAACATTCTGACAAAGTTTCAACTTGCTCAAAGTAAAAATGCGACCTCCAGAGTTGTAACAATATTTTCCTTCAATTTGGCATACATGATTGTAGTGACCTAGAATCTAACTCAATATGACCCATATTCGAACTTGGCCTAGATATCATTAAGACAAACATTCTGACCAAATTTGAAGTATAAACAAGATTTTTCTTCAATTTGGCCTACCGGTAGTGACCTAATTTTTTACCCGGTCTACCCATATGCGAAATTGGCCTAGATATCATTAAGATAACATTCTGAAGCAACAAAATGCCGCTTCTACAGTGTTAACAAGATATTCCTTCAATTTGGATTTGAACTTACATATCATCAAGACAAACATGCTGATAAAGTTTCAACTTGCTCAAGTTAAAAATGTGGCTTCCAGAGTGTTAACAAGATGTTCCTTAAATTTGACCTCATGACCTAATTTTTGACCTCATATGGCCTAGTTTCGAATTTGTCGAAGATCTAACTTTCATGAAGATCGGATGCAAATTTTTTTTATGTAGTCTGTAGAGTGTTAACAAGGCAATTGTTGAGGATGTGCAACAGATGCCGGACAAAATGTGATTACAATAGCTCACCTTGAGCACTTCGTGCACAGGTGAGCTAAAAAGACAATCATTAATAAGCATAAGTTGAAATTACCTACTTCCAGAGTGATAACAAGATTTTCCTTCAATTTGGCATTGTGACCTAGTTTTTAACAGGACATGACCTATATTTGAGTTTCAAGTTACTGGTACTAAAAATGTGAACTCTCGATTGTTAACAAGGATTTCCTTAAACCAAGTTTTTTCCCAGCCATAACCTGTATTTGAAGTTAGCCAAGATATCATCATGTCAATTATTCTGATTAAGTGTTTTAAACATGCTAAAGATAACATGAAACGCCAGAATGCGACAAAATCAGGTTTTCAATGAATGATAGACAAACTTCAGTCTGTTTTTTTTGACTTACAATTTAGCTTCTTTGTTGAATGTTGTTTTTGCCAAATTGGTGTGAAAGAACATGCAAAATTGGTTAGAGGATAAGTATACACAGGAAGCATGCATAAGAATGTAAATGAACTGTAACTAAAAAGTTGAGTTTCAATTGTATTTTTGTTTTAAATAACAGTGACCTTGACCCTAGGGGCCCAAAAGCAGTCCAATGAAAAGTCTCCATACAATTTCTACATACCAACTTTGGTTCCAATATGTCAATCGTAATTAAAGATATTCAGTTTGTCAAAACCTGGTAATAAATGTTTTTGACCCATTAATAAACATGACCCGATTTTTAAATTGGCATAGATATCAAATGATCAAGACAAACATTCTGAGTTTCAAGCTGCTGGAGCAAAAGTTTGGCCTTTTGTTAACCCTTTCCCACATACAACAAATCTGCTGCAGACAACTTTAAAAACATCTACTCAAGATACACAAATATCTAGAAATGAGGGTATAATTACTGAAACAAGAGCTGTCGGAGGACAGCGCGCTCAACTTTACAACGCTTATTCACTTAAGCACTATTTCCGTATATTGCCTTTAAGTACTATTAAATCATATATACTCTATATGTAAAAGCAACTGAATAGATACATACATTTAAATATATATAATTTAAAAATCAAATTTCCTAAGTCAATCAAGGGCCATAACTCCATATTTAGGATACAATGAAGTTATGTAACCTAATTGTGTGATGGTCCTTAACAAATGTGTGAAGTATTAAGACTGATTTGAATGAAGGGTATTAGAGTTATAAATGAAAATGCCAGCTTGGCCTAAAACATTAACCGGACACCGACACTGGGGCGAGTAGTAAAGTTCCATTTTTCTTAGACTAGTCGAGCTAAAATCAAAACTTTAACGTTGAGCTAAACGCAAATGTTAAAACTGACTGAGTCCAAAAATAGTAAAACAGGTTTTCCAAATGTTTGACACCAAATCCCGTTTGAAATGGTGAAGAACTATATTTGATAAATGAATGATCATAATTAAAAATTAATGTAACCAAAAATAATGAATTCATCTCAAATTCTCAAAATCAACCAAAATAATGTTTTTTACCCCAAAAAGAAGGTCACACTCCATTATCTTCAATATACAATGTGAAAAAAGGAATAATATGTAATTATATTCCAAATAAGAAAGCCCTAACACAAGTACTTATTGAGAAAAATTAAATAATTAAATGAAAATCCCAACTTGCCCTAAAACTTTAACCACCCAAAATCATGTCGTTTAGCTCATAAAGAAAGTCAAATCAGCATCTTCAGTTAACAATATGAGGAAAGGTATTATATGTAATTAAATTCCAAATATGAAAGCCCTAACACAAGTGCATATTGAGAAAAATTAAAAAATTAAATGAAAATCCCAACTTGCCCTAAAATTTTAACCACCCAAAATCATGTTTTTTACCTCAAAAAGAAAGTCAAAATCAGCATCTTCAGCATACAATACGAGAAAAAGTATTATATGTAATTATATTCCAAATATGAAGGCCCTAACACAAGTGCTTATTGAGAAAAATAAAAAAAAAATGAAAATCCCAACTTGCCCTAAAACTTTAACCACCCAAAATCATGGTTTTTTACCTCAAAAAGAAAGTCAAATCAGCATCTTCAGCTAACAATATGAGGAAAGGTATTTTATGTAATTAAATACCAAATATGAAAGCCCTAACACAAGTGCTTATTGAGAAAAGTTTAAAAATTAAATGAAAATCCCAACTTGCCCTAAAACTTTAACCACCCAAAGTCATGTGTTTTACCTCAAAAAGAAGGTCACACTCGGCATCTTCAGCATTCAATGTGAAGAAAGCTTAAAGGTGTAACTATATTCGAAATCATCAGCATTTACAGCATACAATATGAGGAAAGGTATCGTATGTTATTATATTCCAAATATGAAGGCCCTAACACAAGTACTTATCGAGAAAAATTAAAAAAAAAAATGAAAATCCCAACTTGCCCTAAAACTTTAACCTCCCAAAATGTTTTTTACCCCAAAAAGAAGGTCACACTCGGCATCTTCAGCATTCAATGTGAAGAAAGCTTAAAGGTGTAACTATATTCCAAATATGAAAGCTATAGCACAAATACTTATGAATGAAAATGCCAACTTGCCCTAAAACTTTAACCGGACGCCGACGCCGGGGCGAGTAGTAAAGCTCTCATATTCTTCGAATAGTCGAGCTAAAAAGGTTGAAAAAGGTTGAAAATATTGTGACAAAAGGAGAAATTGCTCATTTTAAGTAATTTCTCCTTTTGTCATAGTTTTCAAAAGTTATCTGCTGCAGAATGCATCTACAAGTGGGAAAGGGTTACCAGATTTTCCTTACATCGGACCTTGTGACCTAGTTTATGACTGGACATGACCTAGATTTGAACTTCAGCCTAGATATCATGAAGATAAATATTCCGTTAATGTTTCAACATGCTTATGGTAAGTGTTAATAAGGATTTACTTCAATTTGACCTTGTGACCTAGGTTTTTTTACCCAATTTCAAGATTTGATTAAGATGTATGTTCTGATGAACTTTAATGAAGATTGGATGTAAAATATATGGCCTGTAGATCTAGTCTTAACAAGACAAATGTTAATTACGCACATCCAACGGCGCACAGACGACAGACAAAATGTGATCACAATTGCTCTTTACGATAACTAGGTAACGTCCCTTGATTGCCAAGGGACGTTACTCAATATTCTTCTTCCAGGGACTACCTTTTGACAATATTGTGGACATAGACAAAGCAATCAGCGAGGCGCGCGAAAACAACAATGAATAAACTAGAAATACAACTTTACTTATTTTTTAAAGTTTAATTTAAAACATTTTCGCTAAAGGATTGATGGATTTATGTTTAAACTTAAAGTCGATTTCAACAAGTTTTCACAGCCATCCCACGAAAACATTGCTTCATTTAAAAATTGCTCATCATAAGAAATTTCTGCTTTTGTCACAATGTTTTCGAACGTCCTCTGCTTGTCATAATGCTTTCGAACGTTTTCTGCTTGTCATAATGTTTTCGAACGTCCTCTGCTTGTCACAATGTTTTCGAAAGTCAACTGCTGCATATTCTTCTTAAGGCATATAGTAGCATCCCCACCTTCTCAGTGATTATCGTATGTATACGCGGTCTGGAAATGTTAAAAATTCATACCCTCGTATTACTTTTTTACCAATATGTTCAACAACTAACATCGTACAGTACTTTAAAATATAGTTTATGGAAGCTAATTGAAAACTCTAACTAACTGTGTATTTTACTATTCAATTCATACTGTGTTACTCTGTCGGCGATTGTATAATCCGCTTGTATACATCAATTTCACGCTTGCATGACTGATTGCCTAATTAACAAGCTCGCACTGCTGCAGGAGTCATATCTTCAAAGATATGCAGGTCATAAAGATCTCATTAATATTCACGAAAATTGCTATTGATGATCTACAGTTGTATTAGGTAATTACGTGGGAAGGGTAAAAAGTATATTCTCCTTTTGCCTCAATATTTTCAAATCCTGCCTGCTGCAGATGTGTCAAAATACATCTGCAAGTGGGAATGAGTTAAAGGGCATAAATATGAAAATAAAAATAGAACTTTATTATATCTTTAATGTGCAAAAGTCAAATTTACAAATGCCACACGCAGAAGATATTTAGAAACATTGTGGCAAAAGGATAAAATTCTCTTCAGAGCAATTCCTCATTTTGTCCCAAAGTACAAACTGTACCATTTTTTTAAAAATACTTTCCAAGGTTTGGCCTACACATTTCCCAAGTCATCAGCTGCATATGGGTTTAAACAATTCTGCAGCAGACGACCTTGAAAACATCTTGACAAAAATTGCTAAAATCTCGTTAAATGCGTCTGTAGGTGGGAAAGAGTTAGATATACATTCAACATATGAGCCGTCTCGCGAGAAAACAAACATTGTGGTCTCTGCGTAAAGAGTCGACACGGATCATCCTAATCATGCCGCGCAGGTTTACTTGGACAGACACGTTTCGCCTCCTGTTGATTTTCTTTTTCGGGAATCATTACTCTATTTCCCCCCCCTGATGTGGAATGTGTCGATTCAGATCAGTCTGTTCCCCACCCCCCCCGATGTGGAATGTGTCGATTCAGATCAGTCTGTGTGGACAGTGCAAGCTAATCTGGTCAACACATTACACAGATGCCACAATGTTGGAGCTTGAAAACAACAACATGAATATCACTACATGTATATAACAAGAGGCCCATGAGGGCCTATGCTCTACTGGTATGGTTCTTTGGTCATTTTCAATCCAGAGCATGTATGTATGGTGAAGATCGGATAGTAAATGGGGGCTCTTTTGTTTTCACAAGCTGTATTATAGTAATTTTTACAATTTCATGGGCCATAATCCAGTCTTGCATTGGCGGATCTGGCTGGTTTTCAAAAGGAACCAAGCTCTAATCAGTATTTAACTACTATCTAAGTTTGGTGAAGATCAGATAGTAAATGAAGCCCCTATTGTGTTCACATGCTCAATTATAGCAATTTGGACAATTTCAAGGGCCATAATCCAGTCTTGCATGGGCGGATCTGGCTGGTTTTCGAAAGGAACCAAGCTCTCATGGATATCTAACTACTGTATAAGTTTGGTTGAGATACAATCAAAAGTGAAGACTGTATCGTGTTAACAAGCTTTTTTATAGCAATTTTGACCATTTCAAGGGCCATAATCCAGTCATGCATGGGCGGATCTGGCTGGTTTTCGAAAGGAACCGAGCTCTCATGAATATCTAACTACTGTATAAGTTTGGTTGAGATACAATCAAAAGTGAAGACTGTATCGTGTTAACAAGCTCATTTATAGCAATTTTGACCATTTCAAGGGCCATAATCCAGTCATACATGGGCGGATCTGGCTGATTTTCGAAAGGAACCGAGCTCTCATGGATATCTAACTACTGTATAAGTTTGGTTGAGAAACAATCAAAAGTAAAGACTGTATCGTGTTCACAAGAAATTGTTTACGGACGCACGGACGCACGCACGGACGACGGACAAATCGCCACGACATAAGCCCTTCTGGCCTTTGGCCAGTAGAGCTAAAAATGATAGGAGAATTATTGAATTAAATAACATTGTTGTAAAAGGTGAAATTGCTCGTTATGAACAAGTGCCATTATGTTAACAATAATTGTATGTTGCAGACGCATCAATGACCCATCAAAATGTGTTTGCAAGTAGGAAAGAGTTACAAATGTGCCACTGACTTGACTACGCTTTTGAAAACATTGTGGCAGAAGAAAACAATGTTCATAATGAGCAGCTTCTCCTATTTGCCAGTTTAATTTTCATTTCCACTAATACACTTTTGTAGTTCTTATTAATTTAATTCCAGACCAATAAATCGTGCCTCTCATACACCATCCACATATATCATTCAGTAAATATACATTTTGCTCGTCTGTTAATTTCGCGATATTGATGATAAACAAAACAATAAATCATCATCAGTTAACATTCCCATGTTGGAAATTCCTTTGTCAATCCACTCTCAGTAGGGAAAAGAGACGGACCGGCAAGGGTATAACTTTGTTTTATCAAATTCTCCACAGTGTTAGCAATGTTGTTCTTTTTCGCTTGAATGACTATTCGAAAGTATTCCCCGGAAGTAAAATTCACATGAATGCGCATGCACAATTGAAGAGTAATCAAGGGTAGATAACCTAGTTATCGTAAAGAGCAATAGCTTCGTGCACAGGTTTGCTAAAAATTTCAGGAGAGTTTTGCAAAAACTTCATGGAATAAAGAAAATACTGCAAGAAAAAGTGAAAACACGAAAAGCTACTTTCAAAAATTTCCAAAATGTTTTCAAAAGTCGTTTATTGCATTTATAGACAACACAAATCATCTGCATCAGGCAAACAGTCAAAATATATCCCAATTATCCCCCCAAAAAATATCATAATCATTTGCTTATTGTTCATTCAGGTATCAATTTTCCAAATCAAATTAATAATAAAGGTAACATCAAATATAAAATCAAGGAAAATTGTTTTAATCTTTTTAACTCAATGAAAAAGACTCTTACCGTTGTTATCTTTTAAAATATATAAAAAAAATCCCGCCATTATTTGAGACTTACATCATATTTTGCATGGCATTTAAGCAAGGAAAATATATCCTATAATTTAGTCATAATTTACCTCATAGATGACTTTAGATGCTTTTGAAAAACATTGTAGTAAAAGGAGAATGTCTTTAATAAAAGACATTGATGAGTTTAGTTTTGAGGATTTTTTACTTTTTTCCTAAACATTTTTAACTAAAAAAAATATATTTTTGGTTTATTATTGTTTCAAAGAAGAAAACATTAAATTATAAAAAGTTAAACTGTTGAAACAGTATCTCAATTCTCATTTCAATCATTAACTACCCATCTTATATTACATACAAAATAAAATATTTATAATAACACATGAACCTCATGAACTTACATTTTGTGAAAGATATCCAAGCAAATTTCAAAAACAAATTCAAACTTCCCTCTAATTATATAATATACAATTGTAACTCTATAGCCAAACCACTAAATAATGCCAAAGCTTCCAGGGAACTACTCAATGCACATTTGAATTCATTCAAGCCTGAATTTAACAAACACAATCCCCCTTCTGTGTAAAAGACCAGCCTAACACAGGCTTATCAGGTTTCATGATCAATGGGGTGGGTTTTAAAATGTGAACCAGCTTCAATACTACCATCTTGCCCCTAAAGTTTACCCTTTCTCAAATGCAAACAATCAGCAGCAGATGCCTTAGAACATTAACCCTTTCCCTCATACGGCAATTCTGCAGCAGACGGCTTTGAACGTATTTTGTCAAAAAATGGAAAATCTCCATAATTGAATGGATAACCTGTGACAAAAAGTGGAAAACATTGTGGCAAAAGGAGAAATTGCACGTTTTGTGCAATTTCTTCTTTGGTCACTATGTTTTCAAAAAGCTGTCTGCTGCAGGGGCATCAGAAAGCGTCTATATGAGGGAAAGGGTTAAGGCAAAACTATGGAAACTAGAAATATCACTGAAGATGATAAATACCCCCAAAACAGCACCTTGACTCAAAATATGGTTTACGACCGACCAACAAAAGGGCCATAACTCTGTAAACAAGAGGGCCAAGATGGCCCTAAATCGATCACCTAATTGATAGTAAATTAGTAGCAAATATTTAACTGCAAATATCTGGAAAATTTTATCAGGGAGTGCAAATGAAACTGAAAGGAGTTTAGTTTAAACTTATTTATTTTACATCGATTGCGAAACAAGCCTTGGGCTTAGATTAATCACGCTCGATGTCTGCTTCCTGGAGACTTCACCAGTACTCGCGCCGTTTGTGTGGAAAAATCCCAAAGTCAGGACACGCTCATCACGGGACTCGAACCAGGGACCTTTGATACGAGAGGCCGACGCTCTACCTCTACACCACTGTCTTCCACTGAAAGGAGTGGACACTTCTCAAGAAACAGCTTATCAGTAAAGGCCATTTATATCTTGAAATCTAACAAGAACTTTAATAAGAATGGAATTATAAAGTTTTTGTCATTTTGCACCTTTCCTGATGCCGCCTTGCTGCGCTGTTTTTCAACCAAATCAATATGGCTTCAACAGTTTATTTAGAGGGTCACTTAAGAAACATTTCTACCAAATTATCTTGCAATCGCACAAGTAGATTATGGAGGAAAAGGATTTTAAAATTTGGGTATTTTTTCTCACTCTCTGATGCCGCAGCATCCAAAGTTCTCAATGGAATTTAAATCTTTGAACAATTTTGAAAGAGGACCACCAAAGGAACATTCTTGTGATGTTTTGTGGAAATTGGTCTATTGGAATGGTAGGAGTTGGATGTCACTTGTAGCTAAAAGTTCAATTTACCCTTTTTGTGATGACACCTGGTTGATATGATTGCGTAACCAATCAAAACGGCTTAAACAAATTAAATAGAGGATCATTACAGTAAGATTCGTATTATATTTTCTTAAAATAAGACAAACACTTTCATAACAAGAGCTGTCGGAGGACAGCGCGCTCGACTATTCCACCGCTTATTTAAGTTACCGAGATAATGGACTCTAATGTAGTTGCATGCAAAACATTAACCACAATTTCTTAGTGGGTGATAATTTGCATTATATGCAGGATAGTGTTATTTAACATGATTATTTTCATAGGTTTGATGGTTAGATAGGGTTGTATAACCTTTCAATGGAATGCATCAAGTAGTTACTAAGATATGGACTCTTAATGTAGTTGCACGCAAACCTTTAACCATAATTTCTAAGTAAAAAAAGGGCAACAATTTGCACCATATACAGGATAGAGTTATCTTAATTGGTTGTGTTTATAGTTGTACAATTGGGAAAGGTTGTATAAAGTTTCAATACAATTGTTCAAGTTGTTACTGAGATTACACTCTAAATGTAGTTGCAAAACTTTAACCAGAATTTCTAAGTCCAAAAAGGTCCATAACTTGCATAAAATGCTGGTTGGTAAGGGCTGTATAACGTTTCAATGCAATGCATCAAGTAGTTACTAAGAGATGGTCTCTTTATGTAGTTGCATGCAAAACTTTAACCAGAATTTATAAGTCCAAAAAGGCCATAACTTGCATAAAATGCAGGATAGAGTTATCATACTTGATAATCTACATAGGTGTGATAGTTGGGTAGGGTTGTATAAAGGTTCAATGCAATGCATCAAGTATATACTGAGACGTGGACTCTTAATTTAGTTGCACGCAAAACTTTAACCAGTATTTCTAAGTAAAAAAAGGGCCATAACTTGCATAAAATGCAGAATAGAGCTATCATACTTGATAATCTACACAGGTGTAATAGTTGGGTAGGGTTGTAGAAAGTTTCAATGCAATGCAGCAAGTAAATACTGAGATATGGACTCTTAATTTAGTAGCACGCAAAACTTTAACCAGAATTTCTAAGTAAAAAAAAGTGCCATAACTTGCCTAAAATGCAGGATAGAGTTATCTAACTTGTTAATCTACATAGGTGTAATAGTTGGGTAGGGTTGTATAAAGGTTCAATGCAATGCATCAAGTATATACTGAGATATGGACTCTTAATTTAGTTGCATGCAAAACTTTAACCAGAATTTCTAAGTAAAAAAAGGGCCATAACTTGCATAAAATGCAGGATAGAGTTATCTTAGATGATAATCTACACAGGTGTGATAGTTGGGTAGGGTTGTAGAAAGTTTCAATGCAATGCATCAAGTAAATACTGAGATATGGACTCTTAATTTAGTTGCACGCAAAACTTTAACCAGAATTTCTAAGTAAAAAAAGGGCCATAACTTGCATAAAATGCAGGATAGAGTTATCTAACTTGATAATCTACATAGGTGTGATAGTTGGGTAGTGCTGTATAAAGTTTCAATGCAATGCATCAATTAAATACTGAGATATGGACTCTTACTTTAGTTGCACGCAAAACTTTAACCAGAATTTCTAAGTAAAAAAGGGCCATAACTTGCATAAAATGCAGGATAGAGTTATCTAACTTGATAATCTACATTGGTGTGATAGTTTGGTAGGGTTGTAGAAAGTTTCAATGCAATACATGTAGTATTTAAGAACTTGCATGCAAAACCTTAACCAAAGTGTGACGTGGACGCCGACGCCGACGCCAGGGTGAGTAGTATAGCTCTCATATTCTTCGAATAGTCGAGCTAAAAATGGAATTTTGTCATTTTGTCATTTTGCCCCTTTTCTGATGCCGCCTGACTGCCATGTTTTTCGACCAATCAGTATGGCTTGAACAATTTTTATAGAGGGTCACCCAAGGAACATTTCTACCAAATTATATTTGAATCTGACAGGCAGATTCGGAGGAGAAGATTTTTAAAGTTTGGACATTTTGTCACCTTTCTGATGCCGCAGCAACCAAAGTTCTCATTTGAATTTTAATCTTTGAACAATTTTGAAAGAGGACCACAAAAGGATCATTCCTGTGATGTTTTGTAGTAATTGGTCTATTGGAATGGCAGGTGTTGGTTGTCATTTGTAGCTAAAAGTTCAATTTACCCCTTTTGTGATGACGCCTGGTTGCTATGATTGTGTAACCAATCAAAACGGCTTTAACAAATTAAATAGAGGATCATTAAAGTAAAATTCGTTTTATATTTTCTTAAAATCAGACAAACACTTTCATAAAAATGGAATTTTCAAATTTTGACATTTTGCCCCTTTTCTGATGCCGCCTGACTGCCATGTTTTTCGACCAATCAGTATGGCTTGAACAATTTTCATAGAGGGTCACCCAAGGAACATTTCTACCAAATTATATTTGAATCTGACAGGCAGATTCGGAGGAGAAGATTTTTAAAGTTTGGACATTTTGTCCCCTTTCTGATGCCGCAGCAACCAAAGTTCTCAATGGAATTTTATTCTTTGAACAAACTTGAAAGAGGACCACCGAAGGAACATTCCTGTGATGTTTTGTGGAAATTGGTCTATTGGAATGGTAGGAGTTGGTTGTCATTTGTAGCTAAAAGTTCAATTTACCCCTTTTGTGATGACGCCTGGTTGCTATGATTGTGTTACCCATCAAAATGGCTTAAACAAATTAAATAGAGGATCATTTAAGTAAGATTCGTATTATATTTTCTTAAAATCAGACAAGCACTTTCATAAAAATGGAATTTTGTCATTTTGCCCCTTTTCTGATGCCGCCTGACTGCCATGTTTTTTGACCAATCAGTATGGCTTGAACAATTTTTATAGAGGGTCACCCAAGGAACATTTCTACCAAATTATATTTGAATCTGACAGGCAGATTCGGAGGAGAAGATTTTTAAAGTTCGGACATTTTGCCCCCTTTTTGATGCCGCAGCAACCAAAGTTCTCAATGGAATTTAAATCTTTGAACAACTTTGAAAGAGGCCAACCAGAGGAACAGTCCTGTGATGTTTCACGGAAATTGTCCTTGGAATTTGGGAGGAGATGATGTTTAAAGCTAAAAGTTAACGCCGGACGGACGGACGACGGACAAAAAGTGATCAGAATAGCTCACCTTGAGCCTTCGGCTCTAGGTGATCTAACAAGAAAAAGTAACAAAGGGCAATAACTCTGTATTTAGATTAAATAGAGTTATGGTTTCTGTACACTGCACTTTCTCTCAATGTGTTGTATCATCCTATGAAGTTTTATTAAATTCCAACAATTAGTTTTAAAGTTATGCTCCGGACAAGACTCTACGAATATGAAAAAGTAACAAACGGCAATAACTCTGTCATTATGTAAAGTAGAGTTATGTTTCTTGTACACTGCACTTCCTCTGATTATGCTCTACCATTATATGTAGTTTTATTAGATTCCATCTATTAGTTATTAAGTAATTCTACGGACAAGAAAAAGTAACAAAGGGCAATAACTCTGTATTTAGATAAAATAGAGTTATGGTTCCTGTACACCGCACTTCCTCTCAATGTGTTGTATCATCCTATGAAGTTTAATTAAATTCCAACAATTTGTTTTAAAGTTATGCTCTGGACAAGACTCTACGAATAAGAAAAAGTAACAAAGGGCAATAACTCTGTAATTATGTAAATTAGAGTTATGGTTCTTGTACACTGCACTTCCTCTGATTATGCTCTACCATTGTATGCAGTTTTATTAGATTCCATCTGTTAGTTATTAAGTAATTCTCCGGACAAGAAAAAGTAACAAAGGGCAATAACTCGGTATTTAGATTAAATAGAGTTATGGTTCCTGTACACTGCACTTCCTCTCAATGTGTGGTATCATCCTATGAAGTTTTAATAAATTCCAAGAATCAGTTTTAAAGTTATGCTCTGGACAAGACTCTACGAATAAGAAAAAGTAACAAAGGGCAATAACTCTGTAATTATGTAAATTAGAGTTATGGTTCTTGTACACTGCACTTCCTCTGATTATGCTCTACCATTGTATGCAGTTTTATTAGATTCCATCTGTTAGTTATTAAGTAATTCTCCGGACAAGGAAAAGTAACAAAGGGCAATAACTCTTTATTTAGATTAAATAGAGTTATGGTTCCTATACACTGCACTTCCTCTCAATGTGTTGTATCATCCTATGAAGTTTTATTAAATTCCAACAATTAGTTTTAAAGTTATGCTCCGGACAAGACTCTACGAATAAGAAAAAGTAACAAAGGGCAATAACTTTGTATTTAGATAAAATAGAGTTATGGTTCCTGTACACCGCACTTCCTCTCAATGTGTTGTATCATCCTATGAAGTTTCGTTCAAATCCTATGTTGCATTGTTAAGATATGGTCCGGACAAAATATGGCTTCCGACCGACCGACCGACCGACACAGTGACTCCTATATACCCCCCCAAAACTTTGTTTTTTGGGGGTATAAATATCTATTATAGTATAATTATAAAATAGAGATGAAAACATTGTGGCAAGAGAAATAATTGCTTATGATGAGCGCTTTCTCCTCTTGCTACAATGTTTTATAAAGCAGTCTGGTGCAGATGTAAATGGGAAAGGTTTAAGGAAGGATGTTTTTGATTCCCTAAGTCCTGAAGGGTTTGTTACATACTGTATAGGCAGTGAACATTCAAACCAGGCTGTGCAGATGCAGTTATATCAGGGGGGATGTTGCAGTTTTTGCTTCCTCAAGAATATAACAACTTCAGCAAAAATATTCAGCTACATCTAGTCTGTAAAAGGTTTACCCTTTCATTGCTAAATTTTCAAAATGGACTTGTCAGAAGCTTGCATTCCGAAGAGTATAGCCAAATCTAGGAATAGTTTATAAACTTATTAATTTTACATCGATTGCGAAACAAGCCTTTAGCTTAGATTAATCAAGCTCGATGACTGCCTCCTGGAGACTTAACCGTACTCGCGCCGTTTGTGTGGAAAAATCACAGTCAGGACCCGCCCATCACTGGACTCGAACCACTGGGACCTTTGATACGAGAGGCCGACGCTCTACCTCTGCACTAGAAATATCAAGATAAACATGTTGAGTTATCAGCAGCCAACAGTATAAAGACTGGTCAGATTATGCAAATGCACCTACTGACAAGGCTGGATGTCTCAATACTGATGGTGCAGGCTTCACAAAATTGATTCAAGCAATCAAAGGGTTAACCCTTTTCCCACCTGCAGAGGCATTTTGACACAATAGCAGCAGATGACTTCTGAAAACATTGTGGCCAAAGGTGAAATTGGTCATAATGAGCAATTTCACCTTTGGCCACAATGTTTCTAACTTTATTTATTAACAATTAAGCTATCTTTTATGGATATTTTTCAGGTTTTTGTGACTATGTTTAACAGTTTATTAAAGTCGTCTGCTGCAGATTTTTTTTCTATGGGAAAGGGTTAAAGGCTTGTACACATCAAAATGAAATACATTAGTGGAAAAACATGATAAATGTTGACATATATACATCTAATTTTGATATAGGGTAAAACAGGAGAAATAGATAATTATTTGTGAGTTATTCTCCATTTCTCACAATATTGTTTTCAAATGTCCTTATCAGTGCCGGAAGTTGCCTGAATCAGGTAAAAGCCTAAAGGGTTAATCAAATTAGTCCTAAGTACTTTTAAACCAAACATCAAGGAGGAAATATATATATATACATGTTGCACTAACCTATATATCATTCATCTATTTGGTGCTTTCATTTTTTAACCCTTTCCCTCATATGACAATTCTGCAGCTGACGACTTTGAACATATTTTGTCAAAACATAGAAATTCTCCATAGTTGAAAGGATAACCTATGACAAAATGTGGAAAACATTGTGGCAAAAGGAGAAATTGCACAATTTGTGCAATTTCTTCTTTTGTCACTGTTTTCAAAAATCCGTCTGCTGCAGAGGCGTCAGAAAGCGTCTATATGAGGGAAAGGGTTAAGCCCTAGCCTTTCCACTTACAACATATCTGCAGCAGACGACTTCGAAAATATATTGCCAATCTCATAAACAAGGGTTTTATTATTAAAGAAAGTTGAAAACTTTGTGGCTAAAGGAGAAATGGCTCGTTTTGAGCAATTTCTCCTTTTCTCACAGTATTTTCTAAAGTCTTCTGCAGCAAAGGGTCAAAAAGCGTCTATATGATAATGTGGGAAAGGGTTAAGCCCGTTTCCACATACAACAACCTGCAGCAGATTAACTTTGAAAATATCATACAAACAGAAAGATGAAAAATCTCTAACCTTTTCTCACTTTTTGACACCTCTGCAGCAGAAGACTTTTGAAAATACTGTGGCAAAAGGAGAAATTGTAAAATAATGAGTACTTTCTCCTTTCAATTTGCCACAATTTTTTTTCCCACTCTTATCAAGTTGTATGCTGCAGATTTGGTGTATGTAGGAAGTAAATTTGTTGTAAAATGTACTTGAAAATAGAGTGCCATTGAAAGAGAAATTGCTCATTAAGATAAAATTCTTCTTCTACTACAATTCATGTTTTCTTAAAAGTTGTCTGCTGCAGATGTGTAAAAAATGCAAATGTATGACGGAAATGGTTAAATAAATAAACTTGTATACTTTTGAAGTTAAATTTCATTCATGTTTGTAGATTTTGATATGATTACCAGTACAGGTTTGAAATATTTACTATCTGAACTAGAACTATCACTGAAGAATTCAAGATGATAAATAGCCCCAAAACAGCACCTTGACTTACACCATAACTTAATTAGTAAAACTAAAAGGGCCATAACATAAAATAAACATGCAATTGTAAGACCTTTAGGATATGCACATCTCTTGGTACTGAAGAAGCTTCATGTAACATTTTATTGAATTCCACCCAGTGGTTTGTAAGAAATAGGCCGGACAAAATATGGCTTCCGACCGCCCGCTCATATACACCCCCTTCGTAGAAGGGGGTATAATAAATAGCAATGGAAACACAAAGAAATGAACAGTCTTTTCCCTACTGTGTCTTTATTATTACCCAAAACATATATAGGGTCTGGGGGTCAAATAATGCTTTTAGAACATGTAATATCCACCTTGTCTGACAGCTTTGGTTGCAGGAAGCATATCTTTTAACCCTTTCCCTCATATAGACGCTTTTTGATGCCTCTGCAGCAGACAGCATTTTGTAAACATGGCGACAATATAAGAAATTGCTCAAAACAAACAATTACTCCTTTTGCCACCATGTTTTGAACTCTATTCAATTATTGTACTTTAATTTAAATTAAAGGGAGTTTCCAATTGTTTGGGGTATGTTTTCAAAGTCGTCTGCTGCATATTTGTTGTATGTGGGAAAGGGTTAAAAGCACACAAGCATAGCAAAGGATTTTTTTTATACTGGTCAAGATTTTATTGAGTGCAGTTTATAACTTATAATAATGAAGTATTACAGGCAAGTTAAATTTTAATTCTTATGTTCCAAACTTAAAGTTCAGTTGTGAATAAACAAATTGTATATTTTTTTTTAGAATTTCTGAAAGAATAGGACTTACAAACATTTGAAAAATTGGACGTATCCTGTATACTGCAATTATCCTAAACATTGATACAATGTTGGAATCAGTATGCCTAAAAGAAATATATCACATTGAGCATTTCTCTCTTATTCCACATACTCTGTGTTTTCAAAGATCACCATCTGGCTACAGATGTGTCAAAAGTTGTATCTGGCTTGATCCAGTTAATGGCCATTTTCTTTCTTCCTTTTTTATTTTTAAACTGTGTTTATATATTAATGAATCATTCATCAGCAATGTCCTTATCTACCTGTAAAATATTTCCTCCTGGAATTCACAAACAAAGGCACACAGAGTGATTGGTGATAAAAATAGATGATTCAGCCTATATGTCCAGATAAAGCTGATGGTGTAATTTTAGGGGTTTTAAATGAGTTTGGGTATATCATTTTCAAAAACAGATTTTTTACTACCCTCCTATGTTACATGTATGAGGTATTCAGGGAATGAATTTTACAGGCACTTTGACTTGTACTATATTAAGAAATCTGCTTATTTTGCAAGCTTCAATGGACTGATTTGTTTCAATTGCTAGAAAATATAAAGCTGAGCTTTAGGATTTAAGTGTTCTAATAAATGAGCAGGATGCTAGGATAAGGAAGAGACCTTATTAACCCCAATATCTGTCTTGTTACATTAAGCCCTTCCCATTTATAGACACATTTTGACCAGGAGTTACTTAGTAATAGAAAATTGAAAAATTGGCCACTGAGGCCAGAAAAGTGACTGCCATTGTCTCACTCCACAATCATGGGTGAGAAAAAAAACACTTCAAACTTCCATATTTGACCTTAAATGCTTTTAAAATCGTCTGTTGCAGATTTTTTGTACATACATGTATGTATGTGCAAAAATTATATTAATATTAAATGAGTCAACATCTTCCTATTATTAAAATTCTTTAATTTAGGATGACTGACACCTGAAACATACATGCAGTTATGCACAGTTAATGAGTTTTAAGTGGTAAGTTAAATATCAGGAACAAGAGCTGTGCATAAGACAGAGACCTCTTATTAGTTACTAAGATATGGACTGAAATGATTCTTGCATGTAAAATTTTAACCAAAATTTCTAACTAACAAGAGGGCATGATGGACCTGGATCGCTCAACTGATTTATTTTTTATTCACTTTAGCCATATAAGGCAAAACAGCGTCGCCTCCAAGAAGATTTTTTTAAAAGTTTTGACTATACATGTATTTTTATAAGGCGAAACAGGCCCGCCCACTGGTTGCCATGGTTTTTTTTACCAAGCAAAATGGCTTGAAGAAATCTGATAGAGATTCAGCCAAGGTACATTTCTACAAAATTATTTGAAAATAGGCAACATTTTTTAAGATTCCACTACAGCCATATATAAGGCAAAAAGCCCCGTCCCCTGGCTGCCATGTTTTTTGACCAATCAACATGGTTTGAAGGAATCTGATAGAGGGTCAACCAAGGGACATTTTTACAAAATGAATTGAAAATCAGCCTACCAGTTTAGGAGAAGAAGAATTTTAAACGTTTTTTCTGTTTTGTTGCCATGGAAACCAGAATTCTGTATGGATCCCTAAAATTTGAAGGAATTCTGGTGAGGTCATTGAGAGGATGCTTTCTGTGAAGTGTCATCCCAATTGACCTACTGGTTACAGAGGAGTAGATGTTGACGGATGACGCACGCCGGACAAAAGGCGATCACAAGACACAACAAGAGTTGTCGGAGGACAATATAGCTCGCCTATCAGGGCCTACTTCAGAACAGTTATAGTATTAGGTAAAGTCACACAGTATCACCTATTGCAAGATAATACACCTTTTCAATACTTCCATGCAAATGTTAACCAAGTCCATACAGTCCTTTTAAATCTGTAAATTGGTTTATATACGATGTATGCCAATAGTGAACATAATACCGAAGACTTACAGTATCAGTATCAGATAAAACCACACACTATTATTTATTGCAAGATATCACAAATTTTCAATACTTGCATGCAAATCTTAACCTGGCAACGCTGATACCAACGCCATACAAGGTCCCCTAATGATCCTGAATAAGTGTGTGAAGTTTCAAAGCAACAGCATACACAGTGTCTGAGAAAAGGCCTTGCACGCAAAGGTTTGACCAAAATTCTAAGTCGAAAAAGGGGCACAATTCAGTCAAAATCCATTCCAGAGTTATGGGACTTGACATACAAGGTCCCCTAATGACCCTGAATAAGTGTGTGAAGTTTCAAAGCAACAGCATACACAGTGTCTGAGAAAAGGCCTTGCACGCAAAGGTTTGACCAAGCTGGCAACGCGGACGCCAACGCCAACTGATAACATAAGCTCCCCTATTTCTTCGAATAGGCGAGCTAATAACTCACCTTGAGCACTTTGTGAAGTGAAATGTTCACTAAATATATACATATATGGAAAACAAGCCCCGCCCCCTGACTGCCATGTTTTTCAAAGGATCGTAATAATTTCAACAATCTTGGTATAGGGTCACCCAAAGATCATTTGTGCCAAATTAGTTTTAAATCGATCGGTTCATTGCTTTTGGATAAGAAGATTTTTAAAGTTTTAATAATGCACATATAAGGAAAACAAGCTCCGCCCCATGGCGGCCATGTTTTTCAATGGATCGGAAATATTTGGACAATCTTGGTAGAGGGTGCCCCAAGGAACATTTGTGCAAAAAAAAATTGAATCGGGCCAGTGCTTTTGAACAAGAAGATATTTAAAGTTTTGGCAATTTATTTCCTTTTCTGATGCTACAGCAACCAAAGTTCTACTTGGAATTAAATTCTTTCAACAACTTTAAATGAGGACCACCTAAGGAACATACCTGTGAGTTTTTTTTTAAATTAGTCCATTGGTTTAGTAGGACAAGTCATTTGTAGGAAATTGTTAACAGACGTACATACAGACAGAAGGACACCGGATGAAAATAAAAGCTCAACTCGCACTTCCTGCTTATGAGCTAATAAGAAAGAGCAGTTTTCTAGGGAAAGACTTTTGAACTTTTATCCCTTTCATTTTAACCTTACTAATTCTTTGAACAATTCTTAACAGAGAGCCACCAAAGGAACATTCTGTATGTTTGGTTGAAATTGGCCCAGTCATTTAAAAGAAGACAGAGAATTTTCCGAATAGATCACCTTGAAACTTCAAGAGATAGGGAAAACTTTCTATTAAATGTAAGTAACATTTCTGCACTTTATGACCAAACCATAGTAACAGGTATAAAAGTTGATACTAGTTCTATTTCGATTATCTACAAAAACTGACATCTCTGACACCTTGCATGAAATTCCAAAAGTATCACGTTCAAAACCCTTAATCTGCCAATTCCTGTCATTTAACCCCTCAAGCATTTTGATATTTTAACACATTAATTAACGACGAATCTGCAGTCGATTACTTTAAAACATCTCAACAAAGTAAAGAAAAAATCTTTGTATTTAAAGTGAAAGTATAATTCTTGAAAAGAGTTAGTCATTTTGGCAAAGGAAGAAATTGCTCATGATGAGCACTTTTTCCTAGAGTCATACTGATTTCAAAAAGTGTCTACTTCAGAATGCATCTAAAGGTCTGCAAGACGGACAGTGCTATAAACAGATCGAAATTTATTTATTGGAAAAGAAATGCCAAGTATCTTCTTTTCCTCATATGTTTCTGGTGACAGTTACTAAGGGAGACTATTAACCCTTTCCCTCATACAACAATTCTGCAGCAGATGACTTTAACATATTTTGTCAAAAAATAGAAAATCTCCATAATTGAATGGATAACCCATGACAAAAAATGGAAAACATAGTGGCAAAAGGAGAAATTGCAATTTCTTCTTTTGTCACTATGTTTTCAAAAAGCCGCCTGCTGCAGAAGCGTCTTTATGAGGGAAATGGTTAAAGGTTGCTTCAATGAAGATATGTCAATTTACAGAGAAAAATTGCATGAGAAATGCCAATAATTTTCTCGCTTATCAAGCCCCAGTTAGCTGATATCAGCTCATTTAATACCTGCTGCTTGTTGCAGCTATTTTCAAAAAGAGATACACTTTTTCGTTAGGTAAATAAATCAAACTCATGTTAACCCTTTCCCTCATATAGATGCTTTCTGACGCCTCTGCAGACGGCTTTTTGAAAACATAGTGACAAAAGAAGAAATTGCACAAAACGTGCAATTTCTCCTTTTGACACAATGTTTTCCACTTTTAGTCATAGGTTATCCATTCAATTATAGAGATTTTCTATTTTTTGACAAAATACGTTCAAAGTCGTCTGCTGCGGAATTGTCGTATGAGGGAAAGGGTTAATATCTGAATCTGCAGCAGACGAATTTAGAAAACAGTGCGAGTCAATTCGTTAGACTAAACCTAGGCCTAGGGAAAGTGTTCCGATATACCGGCCCGCCCGATGGCAGAGAAGTGATCCCTATCGTTTCTCCTTTCCAATGCGGGCGACACCAAAAGGGCCCAATTGAAATATATTTCAAAATGTTTTATCAAGTTCTTACCCTTTCCCACTCACATCAATTGTGCAGCAGACAACTTTGAAAACATCGTGGAGGCAAAACTATTGCTTTGAAAACATCTTGTGGAGGCAAAACTATTGCTTTGAAAACATCTTGTGGAGGCAAAACTATTGCTTTGAAAACATCTTGTGGAGGCAAAACTATTGCTTTGAAAACATCTTGTGGAGGCAAAACTATTGCTTTGAAAACATCTTGTGGAGGCAAAACTATTGCTTTGAAAACATCTTGTGGAGGCAAAACTAATGCTTTGAAAACATCTTGTGGAGGCAAAACTAATTTGAAAACATCTTGTGGAGGCAAAACTAATGCTTTGAAAGCATCTTGTGGAGGCAAAACTAATGCTTTGAAAACATCTTGTGGAGGCAAAACTAATGCTTTGAAAACATCTTGTGGAGGCAAAACTATTGAAAATCAACTTCTTGGTTATTGAATAGAAACATTGTGGCAATTGGAGAAATTGCTCATGAGCAATTTCCCCTTTTGCTTCAATGTTTTAAAAAGCCGCCTGCTGCAGAAGCTTCACAAATTATCTCAATGTGGGAAAGAGATAGACAGTGAATTCATTTGTGTTTCTAAATGTGCACAAGAGAATCAGATTTACTGAATTCATTCATTGGCAGATGAGTCATAATGGGCAATAAATAAGCTCAATTAATGGTATTGGTAAAAGTCCATGCCAGGAATTCTTTGATAAGCCCCAGAGTTTAATTGGCACTATCAGTGGGTAGTTTGTGGCCTATGTCATGGGAATGGGGCTCTCTACCAGTTTACTCTTTCCCACATGTATACAACAAGTCTTCAGCAGACGACATTGGAAACATCCACTCATAAATTTATATGAAATATTTCTTTTTTAAATGAAAGGATAGTTTTGGAAAGAGTTGAAAATATAATGACAAAATGAAAAATTGCTTGTTTTGTGCAATTTCTCATTTAGTGACTCACAATGTTTTCAAGTCTTCTACTGCAGAGGCGTCAGAAATTGTCTGTATGTGGAAAAGGGTTAATTAATACTTACAAATCCTGCACTTTTACATCTACCAGAATGTATCAGGGATGTACAAGTAGTAAACAATTCTAGGTAATATTTTATAGCGCAACGGAGTCATTGTTTCTACATGCACTCAATCCAGTCAGTTTTTAATTCCAACAGACTCACAAAATAAGTATGATCATAAGAAATTGGTAAATAACTTTTTGTGTAACAAACATGAGATTCTATGCTGAATGTTTCATGCATGCCAGGGCCCCATCTTGTTATCAATGAGAGACAGATACTTACCTTGCGGGTTACCTTTCCTTTCTTTAACCCTTAATCCCACATACAACACACTGGCTCACTCATATGATGCTATTTTAGGTGTTATCTACTTCGAAAACATCTGCAATATCTAAACAATTAATTAATCAAACAAGAGGGCCAAGACGTCCCTAAAACGATCACCTGAATGATAGTAAATTAGTCGCGAATATTTAACTGCAAATATCTGGGAAAATTTGTTTGAAGCTAAAGGTTAACGACAGGCGATGACGGACAGAGAGCGATCAGAATAGATCACCTTGAGCCTTCGAATAAAAGTAAAGATTTGAAAACAATGTAGAAAGGGCAGCCAGGAATAACTTGTTTTTGACCTTGTCTGCTATAATAGAGGTCAAGAGTTGGTCTATATTGATCAGGGCCATCAGGTAAAAATTTAACCTGGTTTAACTCCTATTCTGAGACAAAAATGATTTTCTATGCCTTTAATCCTTTCCAACATACAACAAATCTGCAGCAATTCTAGATAATTATGTCGCCTGTGGTAAAGGAATGATTAAACTAACTTGTCCAACTTAATTCACAATCTAGACATTGCATTCTTTTATCAGCAATGTTTAATTTGTACAAGCATAGACAGTGCTCATCAGATCATTAATGCTGTTTTTAAAAGTATTTCAGTTATAAATATTATGATGTAATTTACCAGTTCTACCTGTCATAGTAATCCGGTCACCGAAGGATCATACGCAATGCTATTTATGTCATATACAAGAGAAAGTTGATGCAACGCATCAATGTCGCCGGAAATGCATACTGCAGTTATGCATAACACTAACAATGTAACATTATAGTAGTTGAATAAACAGTTATCAACTGAGGGGCATATTGGAACATTAGGGGCGGGGTCAAGTGAAAATGTATCATAACTCGCATTGTTTTGTCAACGAAGTGAATGATAATTGAAGCCTTTCATTGTTTATGATCAATCTCCATTCCAAAGTAGGTTGACCATACACACAGCCAACTAATTATTGATCATACACAGTAATGGAAATGAGTAATCTTGACAATCATTAGTCTTAGTATGTATACAGTGCTTTCATTAAGGAATACTTATAAGATTTGTGAATTCCACATACACTTTTCAAGATGTTTGTCAGAATATTTGAATTGTGAATTCCACATACACTTTTCAAGATGTTTGTCAGAATATTTGAATTATATCATTTATCAATAAAACCACAAAACAGACAATTTAAGATTTGCATGCAATAGCACGTCATTTTATGTTTCCCCTATTAAAGTCAACATTGAACACCTTTGCAGCAATTTACTTTTAAAACAATGAGATAAGGGTTAAATCGCTGAAGACATGAGTTTTCTCTTTTTCTCAAAATGATATTAGCTTGGCATCCTAATTATATCATACCTTAACAAATGATGAAATGTAATCCAATATTTACAAATAAGACCACCTTTGAAATATAATATCAGCTAAACAGTTAAATCTCATTGAAATTGTTGTATCATTTAAACTTAATTTCGAACATAAACTGAGCCCTACAACATGTTAATTTATTGTAATTCTTTCCTTCCTTTTTTATAATGAAAATAACAAACTACTCATGTTTTAAACTTATATTATGATGAGCGCCCTTGTGTCAATGATGCATAAGTTAACAATATGCAGATCGGAAGCAATATGCCTTTAGGGAATTTAATGACACATTTAAAATTGTCAAGGACGAAATAATTTTGTACGAAAGACCCGATTCGTGACCTACATTTTTCTTCGCAGAGGTGTTGTTCTTGAAACTTTCTTCATAGGCAGAGAGTGTTCGTTCAAAGTCATTTTTCTATTAAAACCAGTTTTATCTCGGTTTGTTCTTTTCTTCATTTGTTTCGAACCAAATAAACATTTTAAATCACCTATAATTTACTATTTGTAAGTGAGTGTAAAGAGCGGCTCTCTGCAAAGGAGATTGATCTACGCAGTTGGTATTCGCGAGTCACGCGATCAACAGTTTTAGCTTAGAAACAGTTCATATTTTAGATATATACATGGATAAACATTATAAAATGAATTCCTCACAAATCAAGACATCTCTTTGAACATGAAAATAACATTCAGTAAGTTAAGATTGCTATTTTAAAGGAGAATTCGATGTGATTTTTACTTGATATTGACACATAACAGTCTGCTTGCTGCAAGTCTCATGGGGACGGTTTTGTCTTCGTAAATAAAACCCAAAAAAAGAGATGCGAGTGTAAATAAAGAAACTACTAATACTTAAAACATCGGAATGTTTATTTCATTTTAGATGTGTCATAACTTAGTGTTTTTAAACAAACGCAATTGTAATATGTTCAAGACATTTAAATTTGTTTTTTTCTAATAATAACTTCTCCTCCCATGTGATTTCCGAAAAGCTATTAAAAATAGAAGTCGCGGGCTTCTGCCCGGCGACTAATGACCGACCAAAACAGGTATCATCAAGGAATTAACCATTTCTCACATACAACTATTAATAGACATATAAATATTGATTATTGTTGCCACAAAGTTCTCTGCTGCAGATGCTTCTACCTGTGGGAATTTAACCCTTTCCCATATACAGATGTTTTCTGGACAATTTTTACAAACATTGATAGAACTTAGAAGGAGAAATTGCTCACAATGAGCACTTTCTCCTTTTGCAACGATCTTATTATTTTAACTCTTTTCAAGAAAAATACTTTCAGTAAGTAATAGAGTTCCCATATTTCTGATTACCCATATAGTTTTCAATTTTGTTTGCTGCAAATCTGTTGTGTGTGGGAAAGGGTTAATTGTTTATCTGATTATGACATAGACATAATATTGATATATTTTATATTTATAAGTATACCTTGTAATACAATACAAAATAGAAAGAGTTTATGGTCACTTTTGTCTTTTACCCTTTCCCACATATAAACACCTTTGCAGCAGACAACTTTTGAAAAACATTGTGGCAGAGGGATAAATTGCTCACAATGTTAAAGTAGCCAGGCAAAAGATTGAGAAAAATTCTCCAATAAAGATGGATGATTTTTCTGTAAATTTTGTTGTTTTTAGGAAAGTTGTTCTTGTTACTGTATCTCTGAATTATCTAACTTCAACACTACAAAGGTTAAAAAAAAATGTCTGCAGAAGCATTGAAAATGTGTCTGCAGGTTGAAAAAGACTAAAACTTAATTTACAATCTAGACCTTCCATTCTTCTCTCAAGTTCAACTATTTTCAATTTATACAAGCATAAACAAAAAGTAAAATGTATGAAAATATTGGTCAATTTGGTGTATTATGCCGCTTTCATAATTTTTTCTGTTATATCATGAGGTTTCCTTGGTAATTTACCAGTACTACCAGTCCGAGTAATCTCAACACTGATGAATCAGATGTATTGCTATCCCTGCAACCAAGACTGTAAAGGAGGAAAGCGATGACGACTAGATAAGGAGGAGTAAATTGGGTCTTTCTTAATAAGAATCTTATATGATATCTCATATCTGTCTAAGCACTCATTTAAACCTATGTTGTGTGTACTCAAAAGAATCGTCTCAGTGTTGAAATCTTTCGCTGATTTGCGAAAACAAGTGGCAAAAGGGTTTTCTTATCTGGTTTACCAGATCGGGGGGGGGGGGGGAGGTGTATCGATTTGCTACATACAGTGAACCCGTGTCTCAATATAAAACACTACCATTTGATACAATGACGGGAACCAGCGACACTCAATTGTTATTTTGACAGTTTGTGTATTTCACACTTATTTTATTGTTTATCGCTAATCAAGCCATTTAATCCAATTGACCAACAGCTCTTAAGCGATGTTGATATATAAAAGGCTGTAATTAGGTTAATTGTCAATCAAATGTCCATTTATTTATATCGACATACTTTTTGAATTGGGGTTCAGTGTTCAAAATAGCCTTGCTATACAGGAGGCCATTTGGAGGTCTCATACTTTGTCAGAGGGGGCCACATGCTTACCAACCTTTTCTCATCCTCAAGGGGGAGTTTCATGATTTCAAAGTGGGGGATTGGGGTTTGAAGTGGGAGATTTTCAACGCCATGAATTTAACAGTAGAAATTTTCACAATATAACGGAATTTAGATAACTATGCAGGGATACATACATGTACAATACTTTCAATATTTAATATAGGAAAATAATTAAAAAGACTCATTTTGAGAATGTTTTCTATTAAACAGATTATTTTCAACTGTATATTAGCATTTAAGTATTCTTTTGGCATGTTTTCAAGTCTGTGCTTTGATATTAAGAAATGTTTTAACTGTGGCTAACTAGAAAATCATGCAAGTTGTCTGTTATGTCAAAGACTTTCATATTACATCCAAGAAAATAAAAATATTAACAACATTTTAATTTATAGACATACTTTTTGAATGAAAAACCCGGGTACCAATGGAATACCAGACACAGGGAGAAGAAAAATAGTGACAATAATGTTAAGAAGTTGATGTTAGAAAATGATTGTAGTAATTTTCAGTACATTTATACACATGATTTTTTTTTTTTTTTTTTTTTTTTAAATTTTCGAATTTTCAAAAATCGTGAGTTTCTCCCTCACGATTGTGGGGGTGGGGTTACGCCATTCAAATCGTGAGACTCACGATTAAATCTGGAGGGTTGGTAAGCATGGGGCCATTTTAAACAAAAAATGAGGGCTACAAATTTAACATGTGACAAAACTACCACATTGCTTTGTTTTCATTTTTCTTATCCGTTGAAAAATAATTGGAAATACGTTTATCCAAAAATTACCTAAAGTGAAAGACGGGTTACTTTTCTCGTTGTACATGTGCTAAACGATACCGTAAATTGATAAGGAAGCAGTCAAAATGGTTACAAAAAAAGCCGAAAGTGGCGAAATTAAATGGCACCTAAAAACTTAAAGTGGCAAATATTTTTTCAATTGAACGAAATTGGTGGCGACCCAGAGCAGGCCCTGCACATATAAAGCTTTTGGAACGCCGATCTCCCACATTTGAGGCTGAAGCACTACCACTAATTTTTGAGGCAGATGCTGTAGATACAAATACACCACAGAGACACTCTGAAAATATTGAAGTTCATTTACATTTGCAGGACTTGCTTTATCTTGTAACGAAAACGTTCGTTATACGTTGCATTTAATATGCAAATTAACATCACCGTTTCGAAGTGATGTAGTTTAGAGTTAGATATATAAGACAAGTGGACCCCTTCAGGGTGGAGTATACTTTTCGCTGAAGGGATCTTCTGCGTCTTTAGCCCTGCACGTTACATTGGTGGCAGCGGTGGGATGAAGACAACTGCCATACCGGAGTTGCCTTACCCATGTGTTTCCCAGGCCAAGACTCGGGACGAGTCTTCTCGGAGTGGGAAGTAGTGTAACGAAAACGTTCGGTATACGTTGCATTTGATATGCAAATTAACATCACCGTATTGAAGTGATGTAGTTTAGGGTTAGATATATAAGACAAGTGGACCCCTTCAGGGTTGAGTATACTTTTCGCTGAAGGGATCTTCTGTGTCTTTAGCCCTGCATGTTACTATCTAAACTGCTATGAAACAGGCTAATTTTTGAAAGTTCTACCTTTTAATTCTTGAAGTTGACATTCTTTCTCTTACTTACCCTTTCCCACTATCAGATGCATCTCATTCTGAAGATTTCAGTAGTCCAAATAATTTAGACTTTCACTTGCTTTTTTTAATTATCCGTTAGTTATTTGGCATTCGCGTATATGCACAATAATAAAATAACAAAATGAATTAAAAATGAGCAGATTCAATGTCTTTCCAGTTTACCTATGCAGGGTTTTGCGACAATACGTAAAACCAGTTAATTTGCATAATAACATAATAACAAGTATTTGATTGGCTAATGTCATTTGTATCACTACGCTTCTGTATTTAATGCAGGAAAATCCTGTACAGTATTAGATTGACAGTCGGTTCAATAGGTTAAACTAGAAATTAGTTTGGTTGGTGAACAAAGTCTAAGCTGTGACTTTGTTCTTGTTAGGAAACTTGTATTCACATCGTAACACATTGAAACATATCGATCGGACCCTGCATTATTGCGGGAGTCGATGAATAAGTTTTTCACCGATATTTACGTTTGTTTATTTTTTTTGTGAGTGATCTTTAATATATCTATGGCGTTTAAAAGGCCATCTAGAGGACAAGCCGTCAAAGATTACAGCAAGTTGCATGACAGAGGGTTTTCGTCTGAGGAAAATATTCTAATGGACTATCCCAAGGAAGGGGAACAAGACGCCAGCTGGGAAAAGGCTAAAGGATCAACACCGGTGTTGAATTTATGGAAGAGAAAGACAGACTAGAAAAGCGGCTGCTTGCGTTGGAAGAAGAAGAAGGATTAGAGCAACTACGCCAGAAGATCAAAGAGAAGGAGGATTCCCTGGTTGCCTTACGAAGTGGTTCGATTGCGGCGAAGTCGACACCGAAAGCAAAAGGTAACGGGTTTAATGTGGAAGATTTAAGAAAACAAACTGGTTTGCTTTCGAGAGCTCGAAGCGAGTTAAAACAGTTAGGTTTTGGGAACAGTTCTAGTTCTGAGGAGGAGCAGGAGAGTGACAATAGATCAGTTAAACAAAGACGACACAAATCAAAAAGAAAATCTGGTATCAAATCAAAAGCCTCGGATTCTGTTGTTGATCCTCAAAAATACCCGCATGCTTATCTTAGGTTTGAGTTTGTAAATAATTCGTTAGAATTTGATGATCTTGATTTAAACATGTTTGTTGCAGGTGAATTGGAGATAATTTCTCAAAAGTAGACTCCACCCAAAGAAATGTCTGCACGCCTTGAATTATTGAAAAGGCTTATGTACCTAAATAGATCCTTTGATTTTAGTGTCCTTAAATCATTATATGCTGCAATTTTGAGGGAAATCGAGTTGGGTTATAGGAAGTGGGGAGAGGATTTTCATTACATTGAAACTGCTGTACTTGCCTCTTCAAACTCCATCAAATCTAAACAGCTTTGTTTTGGCTGTTTTATAAGTCGGCAGAATATCATATGTATATTGTTCATTTTCATAACTGTTTATTGTTTCATGTATTTACTCTGCTTGCTTATTCTATTACAGTTTGGTAAATGCTGTTTATATACCAAACTGTGTGTATCTGTGTTTAGGCTTTGTTTAAATGTTGTTAATAACTTAATACATTATAAGATAAGCCTATATATATTGTACTTTGTAACCGACTGACTAACTATTATATAACTAAAAGTCATATCCATATATTTTTGTGTGTTTGTCTTCTATCTCAAGAGCTTGAGTTTTGCTAATTAAATAAAGCATGGAGATTTTTGGGCGAAGTGGAGAAGTTACTACGAAAGACTACATCTGAAGCAGACATTTGAAAACAATGTGGCAAAAGGAGAAATAACTCATAAATGAGCAATTTCTTTTTTTGCACCAATCTTTTTCAATTCTGTTATAAAACAATATTTTATCTTTAGAGATTGTGTTTGTTTACATGTTTCAAAGACCTCAATGGGAAATGTTACCGTTAACGAATAGATATGAGCGGATCTGGATATAAGACCAAGATTTTGGTGCATACAGCTTGGTAGATTACATTATTCAAGAATGACCTAAAGTGCTAGACAGCATACGTATCGATCAACAGCAAAAATCTTCATTTACGGACTTGCATTTCTCTTGGTTGTCATCCACAAATAAAAAAAAAAAGGTTTCTTAATAAAAATGTCCATGATCAATCAAAAGATGCTTACGTTACTTTATATCTAAGATCTACACAAAAACAATACGCAGCGTACGTAACGTTAACCGTATCAATACTGTGTTTAAATCTGTCATATTTTGCATTCCTTCGTGACGCAAGTTGAAGGTCGATTTAAATGGGGACGAACAGTCAATTTACCCCTTTAACTGAAAGATTGTCATTGACAAAAATGTCATTTTACTTCAAAATTTCTTCGCGTTGAATGCTTTGTATTGAGTAGAATTTAAAAACCCTGATCATAGTCTAAGATAAAATAAATAGAAATACCTGGAGAAAGTTGTGATTGTGGAGCAAGAGCGGCAGAGTCAATTCAAAAATTGTCAACTGTCTTGTTTGATTTATGTTTACTTCCGGTCGGGAAGCAAAGGGAAACAAACCGAAACTGTATGAAAATTTGTCTACATTTGTTATCTCCCTTGTTTGTTTCCAGTCAAAACCGACTTTTAAACCAGCCTCCCTTTTGTTTTATCCCCCATTGCATTTGTCAATGATTGCAATACTGAAGATATTGTGGTGGGTATAATAATAATAATAATAATAATATTAACTTTATTAGCACTAACACATTAACAATAAATGGTTATGGCAACAAAATACAGACAAATTACAATTAAATATGTACAATGTAGGAGTGACAGTGGATAAGTATGAGATAACTCAAGTATCATTTGACAATGAATTTCTAACCAACAAGCATTCATTCAAGTAATTCACTACACTTTTTAATACAGTTGGAGAATTACTATTGAGAATTGAGATAAGCAAGTTGTATGATAAAAAAATAAATTTGTTGTTCATTAGAACATTATTTAATTTTTTAATGAGGTTATCTCTCAAGTATTTGTACGTAGAACATTTTAAAAGAAAATGAAGTTCATCTTCAACGTCTCCGTTGTTGCAGCAAAGACATATTCTACTCTGTTTTGGTATATTTAAATATCGTCCTCTTTCAACTGAAAGAGTATGAGCACTTATCCTCAACTTGCATAATGTTGATCTATCACACTTGGATTTGCAATGATCAACATATGAGGGTCTTTTATTTGGTTTATATAGTATGTTAAAGAAGTTTAATTTTTTATTTTGACTGATGTCAGTCTGTTGCCTTTGAAAGGCTGTATCTTTAATTCTCTCTTGAATGCGTTTAAGATAAATCTTAATATCAAAAGGATTTAGACTAATAAAATGGAATCCAAGTTTTGAAATGAGATTTTTCATATTTATTATCCATGAGTTTTTTTCTTCAGTTGCTCTATATATTTTTAAAATGAGTGAATTATTTGACTCTAGTATATGGAGCCAATATTTTATTGCTGAAGATTCTATTCTGGTATATAGGGGCAATCTGTTCAGCTCAGCTAGGCATGCAGCATTTGATGCTTTGCAGTTAACTCCTAGAATTTCTTTAATAAATTTTAACTGCAAGTGTTCAAATCGATCTGAATCCTTGTATTGTTTCCCTATCCCCCATACTTCACTACCATATAGAGCAATAGGCACAACAAGGGAGTCAAATAGTTTTTCTAAAAGCTTGCATGGGTTATTAAGTCCAACTGGTTTTTTTTATTTTGAAAAGGGCTTTTCTACCCTTTTCCACAAGCAATGAGCTGCATAGGTTTAGATTCCCTGTGTACTGCAGTGTCATGCCAAGATAGCAGTATGATTTAACTGTTTCCAGGAATTCATTATTATATTTAAAAAAGTTATTATGGGTTTTGCCATTTGAGTTAAATATAATGACTTTTGATTTGTTTATATTTACTTCTAGTTTCCAAGATTGACAAAAGTCACTAAGAACATTTAAAGATGTTTGCAGTCCCTTCTCAGAATTAGATAATAAAACTATATCATCGGCAAATAAAAGGGAATTTATTGTTGTGTCTCCAATTACTATCGGGTCTGTATTAGCACCTTGAAGACTGTTTACCAGATTATTTATGTAAAGATTAAATAGTATCGGACTGAGAACATCTCCCTGTTTTACACCACGGGTGGAGACAATTTCTTCACTAAGACCATTTGGGAATTTTATTCTATACCCAGTATCATCATACATAGAATGAATTATTTTAAAGAGTTTGCAGGGAAATTTAAGTTCCAAGAGGTTATAAAATAATCCATTTCTCCAAACTGTATCAAGAACCTCCGGTATATGCACAGGTTCATGATGTCTTATACCCCCATAGAGTAGGTAGCCAGAAATCTCGACCACACTAATTACTATCAACCCCAGTTTCCAGACAATAGTCGACCTCAATTTAGACCCCAAGTTATATAGGTGTGAATGATGGTTCCATTGTTGTAATATGAGTATAGGTGCTACCTATTTCGGGTAAACATTTATTAACTTTTGTGATCGGTAAATAGTTCCCCGTGAACTGCAGTTAGCCCCGTGCTTGCAGCACGATCAGTCATTTACGTCAATTACGAGTCCTACCGACCTAAGCAAAGAAAATAATATGTTAATAGGCAAAGCCTAGGTCGTGTGAAAGCAAGAACAATTAATTAAGCACTGTCAGTCCCCCAACAAGAAACAAATTAATAGGCAAATTGTAGAAAGTTACAAAACAGAATTTAAAAAAATATTGAGAAAAAACCAAAACTTATCATGCATTTAAGTTTAATTTGTACATATCTGTTTTATTTTTTATTAGGTCAGGATTGTAACAGACTAGGATTTCCAAGGATGTTGGTGATGGAAAACAACACTAGAATGCATTGAAGAATGTTATGATTTATTTTTGCAAATGCCAGTTATTTGTAAACTAGTGTAACGTGCCGGGCTTAAGACGCAGAAGATCCCTTCAGCGAAAAGTATACTCAACCCTGAAGGGGTCCACTTGCCTTATATATCTAACCCTACGACCATCACTTCGAACCGGTGATGCTAATTTGCATATTCGTTACAATACTTCCCACTCCGAGAAGACTCGTCCCGAGTCTTGGCCTGGGAAATCCATGGGTAAGGCAACTCCAATATGGCAGTTGTCTTCATCCCACCGCTGCCACCAATGTAACGTGCCGGGCTTAAGACGCAGAAGATCCCTTCAGCGAAAAGTATACTCAACCCTGAAGGGTTCCACTTGCCTTATATATCTAACCCTACGACCATCACTTCGAACCGGTGATGCTAATTTGCATATTCGTTACACTAGTAATAAATATATCTGGAAACTGACTCTTACCATGGTTGATTGAATGACTTCAGCTTAATATTACTTTCAATGGTACTTCAGTTCACCTAACATTTTCCCCTGGCTTTCTAGAATACTAAAATACTTCACACAAAAATCTTCCAAGGCAGATGGCTAACTTTGCTTGATCTGGCTGAATGTATAATCTTGAGACAATTTAAGATGAGAACACTATGCATACAGACTGAGAAAACTGTAATTTTTGACAAATATTTTCAAGTCCCATTTATAATGATGTATGTTGGAAAGGGTAAAGTTTAGCCTCTTGCCTGATGTAAATTACTTGATTTATCTGACTAATCTGAATACATTGTCGAAATGGTGTAATTGATCCAAAATAAACATATCCAAAATGAACAATATGTTCCTATTCAACAACATTTTCACTTTGAACCCATATCTCTTTGTCTGGTTTTTAATTTGTTAAACATGAAACAGCATCAGGTTATTTGTTCATAAGTATACATGTATATGAAATTTGTTGTTTGAAAAAAAGTGGATAGTGAAAGATCTGATCAGACCTTGAACATGTACAGATTATCAGAGTTATCAATGTTGATAACTGTTCCTTTTTTTTAATTGTTATTGCCCAATTATAAAAGCTTTTGTAAAGGGTACAGGGAGTAAAATATTTTCACTAGAAGACTGGATAAAAATGTAATAAGTGTTTAAGTAAGACAACTCCCCACAACAGAATTGTTTCATGTATAAATTGTTAACTTTAGTTGCTTCTTTCAAAACATGTACCTGCTGAGATATGAACTCAGAACTCTTATTAGACCAGGTGTTTTACCATTAAACTGCAGTATAGGTTTTTACTTTGAGCAGACTAGCAGTTCATGCAAATATGTGAAATTTTATTACCAGTAAAGTATAAGATTGTTTTTGTTACAATGAATGTATACCAGTTTAAATTTTACTAGTTCTATTGTATGGATTAGACAATTTCACACAGAAAAATGGAAACAGATACATTTCTGTGGTATTTCAGTTATATCAGAGGACAGAACACTTATGTGAGGTCACTGGGTGATAATATAACTGATATATACGCAGGGTGACATAAAAAGGGATATTTATTGAATAGGATTTAAAGTATTGTGACCAAACGGAACATTGGTCATTGTGAACAATTTCTCATTAATTTATGTTCGCATTAGTTGACTGCCGGCCATGTGACAAAATCTGTCTGCAAGAGGGAATGGGTTAATTAATTGCAATTATTCATTCATATTTAAAGAGCAAAATTGGTATGTGATACAGTTGAGTGTAACATTTCTCATTACTTAATCTATAGGCTTTATAGCAAGACAGATTGAGTGTGTTTACAAGTCATTGGTAATTACCTCAAGGAAGGTAGTTTCTTTTATATACATGATGCATAAAAAGACTGTATTGTTACCATGTGTGTTTAATAATATTCTGCAGAAATTACTATTACTGGTCACAGTTGTACCAGGATTCAACCAAATTTCTCCTTTCTTTTTTTACAAACATGAATGTCCTACTTCTGATAACATCCGTTACTTTTCCGTGATACCACTTTGTTTTCCTGCTCTGCTCATCCAGTATCCACTCATGACTTATCTCTCTTCCTAAAAAATTTACTGATTTATTTCACTGGTTCGGGAATACGGTTCTGTTGCCTAAAATAAAACATAACTTAATTAATTTGTGTACACAATATATAAATTACCTAATATAATATGAAAATACTAGCAAATTAAAAACATGCAAATTAAATAATAGTCTAATGTATCCAAAATGAATTTAACCCTTTCCCACGTATGACAAAACAAATCCACAGGAGACGACTTTGAAAACAAGAGCTGTCGGAGGACAGTGCACTCGACAACATGCCGCTTATTCACATAAAGCACTATTTCATTATATTGCACTTGAGTACTATTAAATCATATTATATACTCTATATGTAAAAGCAACTGAATAGATACATACATTTAAATATATATAATTTGAAAATCAAATTTTCTAAGTCAATTAAGGGTCATAACTCAATATTTAGGATACAATGGAGTTATCTAACCTAATTGTACGATGGTCTTTAACAAATGTGTGAAGTATGAAGTGATTTGAATGATGAAACTATAACGTTGAGCTAAACGCAAATGTTAAAACTGACCGAGTCCAAAAATAGCAAAACCTTAGATAACGTTTTTTTCCAAATATTTGACACAAAAACCCATAGACAAAAAAGAAAAACCTCCATAATTGGAGTTGTAATTATTTAGTACAATTAAAACTATTCTATTGCAGATATGTTGCAAAGCTATAGGGTAAACAGCATTTGAACAAATTGAAAATGGGCATCCTGGGTTCAACATTGTTTTAATAGCTTTCTTACATGCAACGAATTTGCAGCAAACCATTTTGAAAAACATTGGCACAAAAATATCAATAACTAGAATGGAATGCACCTAATTCTAATTCATCAATGGCGGACAGTGTGGCAGTGTAAATTCAGATCGGAAAGAAAAACTTCCATAAAATTGGTTTTAATATCACAAATGTTTAATTATTGTGTAAAATGAGTGACGATCCTATGCAGACATTAAGTCAAATGTTTAATTCGGCTGAGGGAAATTGTGAAATTGAGGATTTTTCGATTCCTGTTGAAAACCGGTTTGGCGCCCAGGGCGGAGCAGATCGGGTGGGGTACGATGGTGAAGTGATGGAACAAAGAAATAAGCGTCGACGCGCAAATACAGGTAGTGTTGACATTGCAACTTTTAGTAATATGGACTATGATCAGAAACTAAATGCTTTATTCTCAAAAATTGTGACAATTGAGCAAACCCAAGAAAATATGAAACTCGACAGTGACGTCATTAAAAAACATGGCCAACGTATAGAAAATGTCGAGACACATGTTGATGAAAATATGTTTAAGATCCAACAACTTTCATACAAAATCATTGACCTAGAAGCCAAAAATCGTCATACAAATATCATAATTTATGGCTATGAGGAAAAAACAGATCATGACTACGACACAATAGAGCTGGTTCGGGAATTCATATACAGTTATCTCGACCTTGACCCCGACGAGATGTTTATTGAGAAGGCCTATATACTTGGTAAGATCCCTCGAAACCACAATAGTAGATACCAGGGTACACTTAAGCGGCCACTATTGGTGTCTTTTAAATACACATCTGAGGTTGACGTTGTCATGAGAAGTGCCCGAAATCTTCGAAACACAAATTACTCGATTGACCGTGATTACCCCCCTGAGATAGTAATTGCTCGTAAAAAACTCTGGCCAGAGTTAAAGAGACTTCGTAAAGTGCCTTACAATAACGTTAAGATGTTATTCCCAGCTGCACTTATGATAAACAACGAGATTATATTCAACGAATTTCCAAATTGGGACTCAATTATTAGAGCAGGGGTTGCCTATAAGCCAAATTACATAGGTTCGAACCGTGATCGTCCGTCACAGCTATCCAAAACACCATCGCAACCACATCAGCAAAACCAAAACCAAAATGTGAATAATAATATTCCTTGGGCTTCTCTGATTAGGACAAATTCACAGAACATATCGTTACGGGATACAATCAACGTTGATTCTACAACAAACAGTATACATAGAGACAATATCGTACCTAAAAACGGGATGTCGCAACAATCTACACAATCACAGTCGTTATTTAATCCAATTGTAAATAACCAGAATATTATCTCCGTTTCTCAAATGTCAACAAAGGCTCCACGTGACAACGACGTAGTATTTACTCAGCCAAGACCAGTGGGTACACAGCGAGTTGTAAATGTGGCACGTGCGGAGCGTGCGAGGTCAGTCTCGTGTGATCGTGAGACCAATAACACCGGTGCTAAGCAACGCGGAAGACCGAAGTTACAAGCCCGAAGTTACAAGCCAATCGTAACCGAGAAAGATCGACGAGCGTAAAATCGACAAAGCGTGCGCAATCCAAGTCTAGTGTGAACGAGCCAATTATAGGCGATAATCTGCTACATACGTCATCTGCCTCGACCGGCAATGATAACAAGTAGGACAGTGGACAGGAGGGTTTTCCCAGGAATGCAGAATGTAAACAAATGAGATTTGCACTTTTAAATATTCAGTGTTTGAAATCAAAGCGAAATGACAAATTTAAATCACCTGAACTTCGGTAAATTTTTAAAAACAACGATGTTATATGCCTTACGGAAACATGGGGAAGTAATGAAATGGATTTTTCGGTCGATGGATTTATACATTATGAACTTAATAGAACAGAAATTGTAACGAATATGCATTGTAGCGAAACCGAATCTTAGTTATTTAACAAAGTTACGGCCCTTTGTTGAATAGGATCCATTTATAGGAAAGAAAACTTTATGCTCACGTTATTTTAAACAAAGACACCTTCAAATCTAGTAAGTACTGATTTAATTTTCATGATAAGCCTATAGTTAATTCAGGAGCAAGCATAGGTCGCCATTACGCACGCTGTATACCCAGTCTGCCGTTTATTTTGTTTGTATTTAAAACTTTATTTATTAATCAACATGCATTCACCAGACGCTCATTGCGAAATAGAGAATGCGCATCGTCAATGTCCGTGCAAGGTCGGCAGTCCTCGGGATTCCGCCAGGTGGAGCCAATTGTGCAAGTTAGTATAAATACCGGTGTACTGCGTTTCAGAGGCAGTTCTGTGTTCTTCGTCGAACAGGTAACATCTCCAAAAACAGCGTTCTTTGACTCTGGGTATTAGGCATCAGCCGACTTCTTTCTCTCGATATATTCTATCGGATATCAAGAAGGAAGCTATAGCCGTGCTGCTCGGGTCATAGTTTCATGTAATAAGAGAGTGTGGGACTCATAGGAAGTGGTTGACTTCATTGGGCCTCAGTTGCATGATTGGCTTCAAGGAAGCCTCTGTGAAGCATTAGGTGGCTTCAAAAATATAGACCTCTGTGAGGCCGAGATACGAGGAGCGTCACGGAAGCGATAAAGCGTGCTGGTGAAGGTTTTGTAAATACCTTGGTTTGTTATATTCATTTGAAGCCATTTCTCAAAAGTGTTGTTGAACTCCGTGAACGTTACAAAATGACAAAATGTACTACGCGAAAATCAGGTGGAGTTATTATTTATGTTAGGGAAGAGTATTCAAATGATGACACTTTTGTTTTAAAATATAATGATTCTCATGTATGGATTAAATTAGGGGGACGTTTATATAATTTCAAAAAAGATATTTTTCTATGTGTTTGTTATATCGTTCCAGAAAATTCTAGTAGACATGCTTTTATTGACTCAAATATATATGATATATTCTTAGAAAACATGATTCATATAAGTAACTCAAATAATAATAACTGTTACTTCATGTACCTTGGCGATTTCAATGCTAGAACTGGAAATAAGTGTGACTTTGTCAATGCCGAAAATATCTCGCATATAGAAAACCTTTTCCCAGATGATTACTCGTCGGATTTAGAATTACCCAGACTTTCAAAAGATAATGTAACAAACAGCAATGGTCATTTGTTGTTAGATTTTTTAAAACAATCAGGCTTAAGAATTGCAAATGGTCGTGTTTGTGGCGATCAAGGTAATTGTACATATATGGGAGGTACCGGAAGCAGTTTAATTGATTATTGTATAGTCGGCCAAGAATTATTTTCGTACTTTTCATCCTTTTATGTTCACGATCCAAATATATTGTCTGATCACTGCTTAATTGAATTTGAATTAGCATGTATGTCTAAGCAAGAAGATTTTATTTTTATTGAAAGTGTTAATCAGGAAAATATTAATTCTGACGATTGTTACACTGCAGATACTCACTTTTATAGATGGGATAATTCCAAAAAAGAAACATATAAAAACAAATTGTCTTCTAACGAGTTCAATGAAAATGTATGTGAACTTATAAATAATGTAAACAATATAACATGTAGTGAAGATATCGAAATTTCTTTAGCGTCCTTTATAGGTTGTATCGATAATGTATGTAAACCGTTATTTGAACGCGGAAATATTAAAAATATTAACACAGAAAGTCAATCAAAGGGAAATAACTTGACAAATGACAAGGAATGTACTGATAAACGTAAAGTATTTTACTCTTGTTTAAATAATTTTAGAAAAAATAAAAATATCGAAAATAAATTGAATATGATTAAAGCACGATCTGAGTATAAAAAAGTAGTACGAAATTTTAACTACAGACAGGGTACGCTTAGGACAAATAATTTATTAAAAGCAAAATACAAAAATATCAAACACTATTGGAAATTATTAAAGGATACGTGTACTCAAACTAAACCAAAACATATATCTGCTGATAATTTTGCTGTTTATTTTAAAGCAATAAATAATCCTGAGGATTCATTTTTTCAGGCAGATGATGATATCATTTATTTTAACGAAAGGTTTTTCAATTCTGAAGTTCAAATTATGTTTGATGAGTTAAACTTTGCTATTACAGAATCAGAAATAAGGTCAAATGTAAAACAATTAGGTCAAGGGCGTTCAGGTGGCCCTGATAGGTTACTAAATGAGTTTTTCATTCATGGGATAGACAATATTGTTGGTTATTTAGAACACTTGTTTAATAAAATTATGGATACTGGCTATTTCCCAGATTCATTGAGTGATGGGTATATAATTCCTATTCATAAAAAAGGAAAACTTTCTGATGTAAATAATTTTAGGGGTATTACTTTATTAAGTACACTTGGGAAACTATTTACCCGTATATTGAACACAAGATTAACTAATTGGGCGGAGGAATATTACATGTATATTGAGGCACAAGCCGGATTTAGAGCTAATATGAGTACTACGGATAATATATTTGTTCTACATGGATTAATTAACCATATACTTAATACCGGAAGTAGATTATACTGTGGGTTTGTAGATTTTTCTAAAGCTTTTGACTATGTAGTAAGAGACATTATGTGGTATAAACTTATCAAGTTAAGAGTAAGGGGAAAAATTCTTAATGTTATTAAATCTATGTATGATAATGTAAGGTCAAAAGTAAGACACCAAAATCAATTTAGTGAAGGGTTTGAATGTTATTTAGGAGTTAGGCAAGGAGAATCTTTATCACCATTTTTATTTTCTATGTATTTAAACGATCTTGAAGAAGACTATTTCGTTAAAGGAGCTGAAGGGATTGACATTGGTATGCTTAAACTATTTATACTTCTGTATGCTGACGACATTATTATATTTGCAAAAACTGCTGAAGAATTGCAATTATCTCTCAATATTTTAGACACTTATTGTAAACGATGGAAACTTAAAGTAAACATTAATAAAACAAAAATAATGGTTTTTCGTAAAGGAGGAATTCTGCAAAGAAACCTTAAATTTTATTACAACGGTGATACACTAGATATAGTAAATAAATTTACATATCTTGGGATAGTCTTTACAACTGGTGGTTCATTCAGTGAAGCACAATTTACATTATCAGGGCAAGCCCAAAAAGCAATATATAAACTAAAACGTTATTTGTTTAAGTTTGAAAACTTATCTATAGAACATAAATTTGAATTATTTGATAAATTGATTACACCAATATTGAACTATGGTAGTGAGGTTTGGGTTTTTTCTGAAGCAAAAAATATAGAGAGAGTACATTTACAATTTGCTAAATCTTTGCTTGGTGTCAAAAATACATGTCAAAATGATTTTATTTACGGTGAACTTGGTAGAATAAGTTATAGAAAACGAAGAAGTTTTATTATAATAAAATACTGGTTAAAGTTGCTAAATGTAAGTGAACGTAAATATAATAATATTGTATATAAAATGATGTTAAATGATATAGAACTAATGCCAAATAAAACAAATTGGGCATCGCTAGTTCGAAATGAATTATTTAATTTAGGTTTCAATGAAGTCTGGTATCAGCAAAGCGCTGGTAATAATAAATGTTTTTTAAATATTTTAAGGCAACGCCTTGAATATGTTTTCGTACAAAACTGGAATGAACGCCTTAATCTTTCAAGCAGAGCTACTTTTTACCGTAGTTTTGCAGAGTTTACATTTCAACCATATCTTAATATTGTAAAGGTAAACACATTTAGGATTGCCTTAACGCAATTAAGGGTGTCTTCACACCGTCTTGAAATCGAAACAGGTAGTTGGGCAAAACCAAATAAAATAAGTAGAGAAAATAGAAAATGTCATGTATGCTCTACAATAGAAGACGAATTCCATTTTGTGTTTGAATGTTATTTATATAATGATTTCCGTAAACAATATATTAAGCCTTATTTCACAAGACATTGTAGTATGTTAAAAACTGTACAGTTGTTTAAGTCTGAAAGGAAAAGAGATATACAAAACTTAGCAATGTTTATATTTAAAGCTTTTGAATTAAGAAAAAGCATAATTCTTAAAAAAAAGTAAACAAATTAACATTCATTGCTGTTTTATTTTATACAAGTAAATCATTCGTATTTTGTAAAAAACAAAAGTATAATTATTTAAATGTTAAATTTATGTAAATTCGCTCTCCTGTCGTAAGTGGAAGGTGATTTTAGTTGGATCATATTCAAGTTGACAATAATATATCTAAGACTTATTGAGTCACACTGACTTCCGCCATTGAATATTTTGAAGATTTGATAAATGTTTGTATGTTTATATTCTTGTTTTGCTCATAAGCCATTATGGCTTGTTGTAAAATGATTATTATGATTTGTACGGTTTAGTGTGGGATGGCCTCGACCCCACTAGACCTATTACGAGGATAATAAAATCTTCTTCTATTGTGTCACATGCACCTGCTCATTGGAAGTGTGACGGACAGACAGACAGCGGTAAAAAAAGTAATCCCTAAGTACATACCATGCTACGCAGGGTAACACAAAAAGGGATATTTATTGAATAGGATTTAAAGTATTGTGACCAAACGGAAAATTGGTCATTGTGAACAATTTCTCATTAATTTATGTTCGCATTAGTTGACTGCCGGCCATGTGACAAAATCTGTCTGCAAGAATGAATGAATGGTGTTTTAAGGCCCGTCGACAACTAAGGTCATTTTGGGCGCTTAATAATTTACTTACTGTAAATGATGAAATAATTAAAATTGAAACATAAATAACCAGTTTATTAGACAAAACAATCAAACATGATGTATGCGATACTTAACATTTAATATAAAACAACATGTAAGCCAATGTAAAAAAGAATTTAGGCAAACAAGTCATACAATACTATGTAATACTTAACATAAAGATAAACAATATCTGAGAAAATGTGGAACAGGATCAGTAAAAGTAATGAATGTGCAAAAGCACGACTTAAGAAATAATCATATTTTATTAAAAATATTAATTTCCCTTAGGAAATCAAATAAAAGTTCAGGTTTGACAGACTCAAAGAGCTGACGCATACTTTGAGCCTTGAACAATCTATCACGTTTTGGGGCGAAATCAGCACATTCCAGAAGAATGTGCTGTACTGAAAGTTGTGTAAAACATGGAATACATTGAGGCCTTTCAGTGGGTGAGTTCAGATGGGCTTCTCTATGATAGAGAACTGTACGTCATTTCTAAATATAACTTTAGAAAACATGCGCACTAATGCTTTCCATCTGAACGGTGTTTCCTCGTCTTAGGGTCAAAGGGAAGCAATTCATTTTACATAGGCGACCATTGTAGCGTTATGGGTTATGGGTCTTTCCCAACATCTCAATGAAGCCACAAACCTGTATTAAATCATAGTCCATTCTTATATCTACCATTACAGCACCAGAAACTCAGGGCTCATCCTACCATTTTTTTAGCTATGACGTCAAATGCTAGGTCACCCTTATCCCGCACTGAATTTCACTCTAAATTTCAGACAATACAGGATGTTCTAAAAAATACTCTGAAGGTGTCAATACAGTCAAAAGCAGACCAGGGTTTGGTTACAAATCACTCACAGGATAATATAGTTTTCAAAAAAAGAATTCAACTTTCAGCAAAATCATTATTGTCCAATGGGTGACAATTTCAGTCTTACATATTCATCTGAAATCCCCTGGACAAAATTGTCTTCCCGGCAAGCCGATCCGATTTACTTCCCTTTGACCTTAGTAGTAAACAAACATGGCCGCTACAATCAGCCCGGAGTGTTATATTCTATGTTGGAATCGTTTTTGGATGGCAATAACGAGCGAGTAGCATAACAAATAATAGCATTTTGATGTATAGAACATTGGCAGTCATTTTTTATCACCATTGCAATTTGATGAATTATTCGGCAAACTGCTCTGATAAATATCCTACATTTCTTGAAGAAATTTTTAATTTGTTTCTTCAATTTTCTCCATTAACTAATCATTTGCGCTTTTTCTGATTTACAGTGGGCTTATTTTGTGGGCCGTTATCTATATTAACACTTTCTGACGCTTCTGCAGAAGACAACTTCTAAAAACCTTGTGACAAAAGGAGAAATTGCTAATTACAAAAAGAAGTTGAAAACATTGTTGCTAAAGGAGAAATTGCTTGTTACTAGCAATTTCTCCTTTGGCAACAATATGTTTAACCTCTTTCAGTAATTATTCCTTAATTTATACAGATCTTTGTGTTTTGATTAGATGTTTTCAAAGTTGTCTGCTGCAGATTTGTTGTATGTGAAAAGGGAGACAACTCTTACACGTTACAACAAATCTGCAATACACAACTTTAAATAATCTGTTGAAATAAATGGAATCATTTTTAATTAAATTTCAGTTTTGTAAAAAAGTGCCTTTAAACATTTGGCAGTCATTTTTTATCACCATCGCAATTTAACGAATTATTCGGCAAACTGCTCTGATAAATATCTAAAAAACGGTCCATTCTAGTCATTTTTTTGTCATGTTGAGACTTCATTTCTTGAAGAAATTTGGAATTTGTTTCTTCAATTTTCTCCAGTAAATCATCAACACTGGCACGTTTGCGCTTTTTCTGATTTACAGTGGGGTTATTTTCTTGGCTGTTATCTATATTTAAATTATCTGTATTGTTTTCTTTTTCTTTTTGGCTGTCAAAAGTTGCCTTTGGAGCTGTCCCTGCTTTATGACCATATGCCTCCTGAAAGGTGTCAACATATTTCCAAGTATGACTACTATTTCCTGTTTTTCCATTTCCGTCTAACACTTCCCTGTATTTCTTTTTCAGTTTTAAATTTATTTCGGGCTTGATCTTTGGAAACGTTGATGCAAGCATCATTAAGTTGAAGTGTTATTTTGGCCCACAATATTTCATGATTTTTAGCAGAATTGAAGTCCTCTTCTTTAGATAGGCGTAAATGTAGCAGATTTATATTTTCATCATCCTTCCAAATATGAACCTAAAACACAAAAATACTCAATTTCTTGCAAAGCATGTTATGAAATTCTTCTATGTTGATGAAAGTGTTTTGCCCAATTTGAATTTGTTGAACTTCGATATCACAATCTGAGCAGTAGCTACAGGAAGATAACTCGTTAGAACAAACTTCTGTAGATGCTGCTGACGATGGTGATGGGAGAAATTGTTGCAACTCCTTCTTAAATTCAGATATATTTTTGTATTTGTATTCCGTATGTATATTATTTCCTTAACAGAAACTAGAGCAAAAGCATTTATGTACCTGCGATGGACAACTCTCTTGGGCATTTGATGTAGAACATTTGGATGGTGGTGGATATTTCAGTTTGCTGCTTACATCCTGCGATGGACAACTCTCTTGGACATTTGACGTTGAACATTTTCATGGTGGTGGAGATTTCAGTTTGCTGCTTACATCCATGGGAATGCCTACAAATTAAGATAACATGTATACTTTATGCAATATAATTTCCTGTTCTTATTTCACATTGCCTTGGCTTTCTGTAATAGTCAACTACAGCACATTATTTCCTGTGTAAACTTATTATTATATTTTGTAATAATAATGTGCCAAGAGTATATATATAACTTTAAAGAAATAACTAATGATATATTTATAATACATACAAAACACATATCCACAGGTTGCTGTATGGTTGTCTGATTGGTATGGCTAGACTAAGTGAAGATGGGTGTAAAAGGTTTTGACCTATTTCTATTTACCGCCTTGGTAGTGTAGTGGTACAGCGTCCATCTCTGGAGCGGGAGGTTGTGGGTTATATCCCCGGTATACTTAATACCGGAAGTAGATTATACTGTGGGTTTGTAGATTTTTCTAAAGCTTTTGACTATGTAGTAAGAGACATTATGTGGTATAAACTTATCAAGTTAGGAGTAAGGGGAATAATTCTTAATGTTATTAAATCTATGTATGATAATGTAAGGTCAAAAGTAAGACACCAAAATCAATTTAGTGAAGGGTTTGAATGTTATTTAGGAGTTAGGCAAGGAGAATCTTTATCACCATTTTTATTTTCTATGTATTTAAACGATCTTGAAGAAGACTATTTCGTTAAAGGAGCTGAAGGGATTGACATTGGTATGCTTAAACTATTTATACTTCTGTATGCTGACGACATTATTATATTTGCAAAAACTGCTGAAGAATTGCAATTATCTCTCAATATTTTAGACACTTATTGTAAACGATGGAAACTTAAAGTAAACATTAATAAAACAAAAATAATGGTTTTTCGTAAAGGAGGAATTCTGCAAAGAAACCTTAAATTTTATTACAACGGTGATACACTAGATATAGTAAATAAATTTACATATCTTGGGATAGTCTTTACAACTGGTGGTTCATTCAGTGAAGCACAATTTACATTATCAGGGCAAGCCCAAAAAGCAATATATAAACTAAAACGTTATTTGTTTAAGTTTGAAAACTTATCTATAGAACATAAATTTGAATTATTTGATAAATTGATTACACCAATATTGAACTATGGTAGTGAGGTTTGGGGGTTTTCTGAAGCAAAAAATATAGAGAGAGTACATTTACAATTTGCTAAATCTTTGCTTGGTGTCAAAAATACATGTCAAAATGATTTTATTTACGGTGAACTTGGTAGAATAAGTTATAGAAAACGAAGAAGTTTTATTATAATAAAATACTGGTTAAAGTTGCTAAATGTAAGTGAACGTAAATATAATAATATTGTATATAAAATGATGTTAAATGATATAGAACTAATGCCAAATAAAACAAATTGGGCATCGCTAGTTCGAAATGAATTATTTAATTTAGGTTTCAATAAAGTCTGGTATCAGCAAAGCGCTGGTAATAATAAATGTTTTTTAAATATTTTAAGGCAACGCCTTGAATATGTTTTCGTACAAAACTGGAATGAACGCCTTAATCTTTCAAGCAGAGCTACTTTTTACCGTAGTTTTGCAGAGTTTACATTTCAACCATATCTTAATATTGTAAAGGTAAACAAATTTAGGATTGCCTTAACGCAATTAAGGGTGTCTTCACACCGTCTTGAAATCGAAACAGGTAGTTGGGCAAAACCAAATAAAATAAGTAGAGAAAATAGAAAATGTCATGTATGCTCTACAATAGAAGACGAATTCCATTTTGTGTTTAAATGTTATTTATATAATGATTTCCGTAAACAATATATTAAGCCTTATTTCACAAGACATTGTAGTATGTTAAAAACTGTACAGTTGTTTAAGTCTGAAAGGAAAAGAGATATACAAAACTTAGCAATGTTTATATTTAAAGCTTTTGAATTAAGAAAAAGCATAATTCTTAAAAAACTTTAAACTGGGAATGCCAACAAATTAAGATAACATGTATACTTTATGCAATATAATTTCCTGTTCTTATTTCACATTGCCTTGGCTTTCTGTAATAGTCAACTACAGCACATTAATTCCTGTGTAAACTTATTATTATATTTTGTAATAATAATGTGCCAAGAGTATATATATAACTTTAAAGAAATAACTAATGATATATTTATAATACATACAAAACACATATCCACAGGTTGCTGTATGGTTGTCTGATTGGTATGGCTAGACTAAGTGAAGATGGGTGTAAAAGGTTTTGACCTATTTCTATTTACCGCCTTGGTAGTGTAGTGGTACAGCGTCCATCTCTGGAGCGGGAGGTTGTGGGTTATATCCCCGGTCAGGTCATACCAAACACTTTAAAAATCGTAACATTGGCTGCCCTCCTAGGCAATCCGGGTTGCATCATTTTTATTACTACTGATGTGCCGAGTCTTGAAAAATGGACCTGTTGTACTGGTAGCTTAATCAGGAAATGCTGTTATTTAACATACTTTTACTTGTTCCTTGGCCTCCAGTTACGGCACCTAGAATGTTTTTCTTGGTTTGAGGGTCTGAAAACATTGAGAAGAATTTAAGAGTTCATGAAATCCTAGGATATGTGATGTCTACAAAAGGAGCTAGCCTAGCTTTTCAAAGGCCTTAGCCAGAGTAATTAAACTAAATGCATCTGCATTCAAACAAGACTGTCAGGCTCTTAATTATATTAACCGTAATGTCATTCTAACATGTCCGAGCGAGCAGTTTTATTAAAGTTATGGAACTGGGATCATGTCGACATTATGCAGGTAAGGCGTAACAAACAAAGTCTTGTTTCTGGTCACGGGTCTGAAAATCAACAGGGTCGGTAGGTAGTGATTTTCTTTTCATTTTTTTGTTAAAACCTTTCCCTCATAAAGACACTTTTCATGCCTAAAATAACCGATTTTATAAAATTTACTATCAAAACATTTATCAACAATGAAAAAACAAAAAGTTAAAAACGATTTTAGTCGGCTCTGGTACTGCGAATGCGAGTTTTGCAAAACTAGCTTAACAAAATCGTATTACGTGCTAAAAAAAAATTTATGAAAAAACAGTCGGGGTTAAAATGGACGACGGTCGGTAGTGTGACCAGAAACAAGACTATTTTTATAGGCCAAAATATGACTTTAAAATGATCCCTCAGTGTGAATGTCGAACTGTGATAAAATCAGGGACGTAGATAAGAGCGATAAGCAACTCCACCAGTTATCTGGTTAAAATATCACATGGAAAAATAAAATTGTCCAAATGTTCACATTTTGTAGCAATAAAACTTGGAATTCGCATTTGGCACATAAACAAAACATACATATTGTGAAAGCTTAAAATTTCAACTTAAGTTAGAGATACAATGAACAACTTGATTTTTTTGGTATTTTGAATTACGACTGGTTTAAAAGATTATTGTGATTTCTGAATCATTTCCAAAAATAAATAGACTGACATTTTTCATAAGGATAAAATATTATCACAACGTGTAGTATTATATAAATATTGCATGGCTTCCAGTATGACATTACATATTATTATACCTCAATTTCATTGTCCATATAAAACTCCCATTGACAAAAAGTTGCTATTTTTACTGTCAAGACAAATGTACCACGTGACCATGAGACAGTTTTTGTACTGTCTCACGGTAGTCCGGCAGCCACTGAGCTACACCTCGTTTTGTTGAAATAAGTTTTTTTTGGGATGGATTCTGTTTCCTTAGGCATTGCAGATGACCAAACAGAAAACTGGAACTTTGTCAGTGTTGAGCATTTTAAGATATGGCCAAAAACAAAATGGCCGCCAAAATAGCCTATTTTGAGTAAAATTTGAATTATTTCATAATACATTACGAAATATTGGCAGAGTGGTGTGCTTATAATTCACGAAGACCAATGTCAACACATTCCTGATGATCATGCATGAACATAGATAGACATAATTAGCATATTTTCCATTATATTTGTTGCTAATTTGCATATTCAAAATGGCGGATAAATGCCAGCTGTTAAGCTTAGAATCACAATAAAGTAGTATTATACTCATTTCTTTCTATCTTATGTTTCCAATTCCTAGAATACCTAAGTGTACCAAATACTTATGTCATACTCATTTGTCAATAATGATTAATTTAGATAATGGGAAAAATAAAATGGCCACTAAAATGATAAATTTTAAGCAACATTTGCCATAAGTATTATACATTACGGAAATTGGCAGAGTAGTATACGGGTACTTCATGGAAACCATTGTAAAATGAAACCTGATGCCCCCACATGATCAGAGATGAAATTATTTGGATATGACTTTGGCGGCCGTTGTATATTTGCTCATTTACATATTCAAAATGGCGGCAATGTTAGTTTATCACAGAATTTCTATCAATAGTCTATAGTAATAAACATTTGTTTTCACATTACGATTTGAATTCCTAAGATACCATTACGTGAAAAATGATAATTTGATCACTCTTCTTTCATGAATGCGTTACCCTTTTATAGTGTAGGTCACTTTAAATATCGAGATTAGGAATTTTACCTTGACAATTAATCTTGTACGCAATTAGTTTAAGGATACGCCTTTTCTTCCTTTGTTGAACTGAGCTCACGCATCACTGTCATTTTCATTTACATGTTTTGCTGCCCAAGTCTGATCATTTAGACATCGCACGGATGCATGACACGCACAAAACATTGTGCACGCTAATTTGGCTTTGTTGCATCCACATCCTGATGATTTGCATGGGTTGTCACTTGTACAATTGCAACGTATAAGTCTCAGTATGTTTGCAGGTGCAAGTTTCACATTTGGTGGAGTGGTTACCGGGATGAGTGACTTTGTTGCTTCGTCTTTCATGTAACCAAATGCAGTTGGATCCAATGTCGATGGATTCAATTCCAAAGCACTTTTCCAAATCCATGTTTGAAGATGGGCACGCTTAACATTCTCTTTGAAAGCTTCAGTTATTGGTGGCATTGCAGCAAGATCTTGAGTGTTGGTAGCTCCTGCTTTCCCGACCCGTGTAGTCCACACATTCAGTCGGGCATTTGACAGTGTCGTAGCCTTGGGTTGTCCATAGCATGATGTTATTAGCGCTGTTGCATCTTTCATCACGTCGGCCATATCTGCATGTATGTCTCCAATCAATCCATTTTTCTGCCGCAGCACCTTTAGCAAAGTTCCTTTGCCAACTCCAAAATGTGCACCAACAGTATGTCAACCTGTCAATACGTGACCTGCTAACATATAAGGGATGATGTCTCTGTGTCTGTCCACTGTGGCATGTATATCGATTACAGATCTGTCTCTGATGGGCGACTCCATTATCAAGGGTGACTGAAGGCCTTGCTTTTGGTAGAAATGAAGCAGAAGAACATAGACATATGTGTCGTCTGCAAGCACCCCGACGGATCTTCCTTCATCTGCAAGCATGATAGCCTGCTGCACAATAATCACATCAGCCTCCTCATGAGATGTGGCCATATCGTGCCGTTGGATTTGAACACCACCTGGACCTAGTTCAATAGGAGTGCATCTTGGCTGGTGATCACAAGCTTGTGTTTTATGATGAAACCTGCATCGCTTTGCAGATGTTGACAAATGATGTTAATCAACTGTTTCTTGTTCTCTGTGACTGTCAGAGTCAGTTTCTGAGACGGAAGGGGTGAAGTTGGACTCAGCTGGAAAACTCTGCAACCATCATTGCCTCTCGATATCCTGGTTGCACACTTGGTGCTGTAATCGTTGTACCTGTCAAAGACCAAGTACACATCACCGGATGTTAGTCTCTCTTCAATATTGCCTTTGAATTTCGATACAAAGTCCATCACTTTTGGTTGTCGTATTGGTGATGATGAAGGCCAAGTAGGAATCCAAAGGAGAGCACAGCCATCGATCACTGTGCACGTTTCTTCAAGTGTCGCGTGTTTAGCTGATACTTCAACCTTTGTCTGGTTCTTCAAAGCGGCCTTGGACTTTGAGATACGCATATCTCCAGACTCATCAAACAGAGCTGTAGGAACTGGCGACAGCTCGCATGACATTACATCATGAAAGTCAACATCTCTGGAACTTGCTTGTAGACCTATCACGCGAGAGTATATCAACTTGGTATCGTATACATTGGAATCGCCTACGTCAATTGATTCCTTCATGACATCCATGGTTTGAACTTTCTTCGAAATTGTGTCCCCAGGCAATTTCTGTTCAAACTCACCCATTTGCTGAGCACCAATTTCAACTGCTCTGTCAACATTCACTGATTCAGGAGCGATCCGTCCATTGACCACATTGACAATGTTCTCTGGGTGCTTCTCTGGGTCCATTGGATCGATGCTCACATCCAGTTTTCTGCGCAACCCGTCTCTGTCACCTTGGTCTGCAGATATCCTTGCTGGAGCTTCTTCTTTGTGCGCTGTTTTAGAACTAGCCGACTTGTCTCTCAGAGTTGAAACGTCTTTCACAATTCTGCTACATATTTGCAAGCTAAGGGCCTAGGTCTTGAGAGTTTCTGGCTTTAGAGTGATGCCAATCACACCAGCTTTACCATGCCTATATCGCATGAATGTTGTCTCGATGAACATGTCGCTCCATATGCTATTCCATAAGCCTTGAGTGTGTCTCATCACATGAGACCCTTTCATGAAATGCTGGAGTGCATCTCCTGGTAGGGCTTCCATGTGTCGAAGGTAGAATAACCCATATCGCGCGTAGTTTACATGTCCCGACGCAAAGAAGTAGGGCATCATGAGCTTCACTGCCTCCAGGTGTAGTGGCCAATCACCTTCTCGTTCAGCCAGTACATAGAGCATCATTATCAGTACTGGTTTGATCAGGTTGTCGACCCACATCTTTGTTGTGCGACTTCTCTTTGCAAGGTCCTCAAGAGTTGTCATGAGATCGTTGTAAGACTTCAGGTGTCCCTGCACAACAATATCTCTCAGTAGCTCCTCAGCTACCATGCTCTCATGTTCATAGGAAATTTCTTTCCTGTCAGCATTTTGCCCACACCTGCAAATGTAGATGCCAGAACCTCTGCAAGGCCCGAATCAGTCATCAATGTTCCGACTGCACCGACAAAACTCATCGGCATATGCATACCCCCTAATCTGGGAATGACCTGAAGAAACATGTTTGGATATGCCTATTGTACCTCTACTGCAACCCTGTACAGTTGTTGATCTGCAGTGAAGACAGTGCAACCTTGACCAGTTTTCTCTGTTAACTGCTGTGATTTGCTCATGGCTGTCATAATTGTGTCTGGATGTGCTGGTGGCATATCAATCAATGGTAGATACACTGCTTTAGTTTTGGGTTGTGTGGCTTCTCCTTGATCGCGACACAAATGCGTATTATATCCATTGAATTCAGGACAGTTATCACGCTGCACAACATCTGTCAAGAACCTGAGGTCACACTCATTATCATTGTGGATGTTATGATTTGGTCAGTAGATGGAGGTCAGTGAGTGGAGGCAATGCCTTAGTCACTTTACTGACAGATGTGTGTATGTTCAACAGGGAATCTCATCAAATACATTTGCTTTGAGATGATAGGCTACATCAATTAGCTTTAATTAAAATGCAGCTTATATACATCACAAAATATTGCTTGTTATCGAAGTAGAAATCGCAAACAGCCAATTGCTTGTACACTTTTTTATGAATCACCCTGTATAAATAATGTATAAATTGCTCTGCCATCTAAAATAACATTTAGAATTATCAAAATATGTATCATATACATCATATCTGGTAAAAAACCCAGAAAAGGGTTCTTAATGCAGCAATAAAACATGACAAAGTATACATTTTCACATATTTTTAAGCAGAAAACGCCATTTTGGCGGCCATTTTATTTTTGCTTATATCTCAAATTGCTCAAAGCTGACAGAGCTCCAGTTTTTTGCTTGTTCACAGTGGATACCTAGACAATCAGAATCCATTAAAAACAAAACTTATTTCATCAAAACAAGGTTAGGACCCAAATCTGGGTTTGGCTGCCGGACTACGGCGGTATGCAAATGTTTTACCGTCTCACGGCCGTATGCACATTAGGTAGGTAGGAAGATGTATGTTAATGAAACTCATTAAAACAAGACATGTAGAGCGCTCTATGTTGTACTTTTGTGCTATGAAACATTTTACAGATCATAAAATAATTTAATTCTATTTTTTGGTATAATAAAATATATAACAAACTGCTTTGAATTGGACAGTAATATTGTCATCCTTCGGAGAAATACTGTCACAGTATTCTCCTCAGGCTGACAATATTACAGTCCAATTCAAAGCAATGTGTTATTTATATATTGTCAACATGAGGAAAATACTGTTACCCGAGACGAAGCCATGCAATATTTATTTTATTATACCGAACAAAATTACACGTTTATTCAATTTATTCTGTACCTTTGTAGGGGAGGTGAACATGGGTAGATCTACTACAATGTAACGCACACATATGAATATACCGGTTAACAGTATACTGTTACATGGCACGCGCGTCTAAAAGGTGACGTTATTGTTTGAAATGACGTCATGTACGTGCATAACCAACATTTTAACGGGTGTGTTATGTAACAGTATACTGTTAACCGGTCAAAAACATAGTGTTAGCATGACACAGTAAGAAATTGCCCGTGATGAGTATATGAGAATTTAACATTACAAATTCACGTGAGGTAAAATAAATTAAAATATTTTTATCTACTGCAATAGAAGAATGTTTAGACTTCAAGAAAATATCTTTGTCTTTTCATATCTTTAATGGTTTTTGATTTTTACTTGCTACACATGTTGGGACTGGTGATATTTCAGAATATAACTTAGTTAATTATCCCTCTATTTCCCTGATAAAATATTATAAAAAGTATACGCTTCCGATTCTCTATCAATAGGAAAAAAATCACACCATGTTAGAATAATAACTGACAAACTACCAATTGTGAAAGATTTTAAAAAATGATGGTTGAAATTAGAAAAATACATACCAGTCTGGAGACCTGATAATCTCAAACAAGCTTCTCTCAATTAATGCAGTATGCCGCTTGCCTTCTTTATCCGTTACTATCACCGACACAGTAAATATTAATGAAATGCAAAATTCATTCATTTATTTCACCGGGACCTAGATCCCTGATTACACATGCATGCTTGGTTATATTTGTGGATCGCCTTTACTATCATAAAAAGAAACAAAATATGGACAGCTGTCCATAACGATGCTCATATAAACCTGATAATCTAATCACAGTCGTTTTTAATCACATGTTATAACTGATTCACATACTTCACATAAAATACCATGCGCTCCCCGATGCGCTTTGTGAGATATATCCACGTAAAGCAGCACTACCAGCTGAAGAACGACACAATTATTATCATATAAGTAACAGAAGCTAATCTTGTGTTTTTGTCATCGATTCAAACAATATCTATTCATAATTAACAGGGAATGGGTTAATCAATTAATTGAAATTATTCATTCATATTTAAAGAGCACAATTGGTATGTGATACAGTTAAGTGTAACATTTCTCATTACTTAATCTATAGGCTTTATAACAAGACAGATTGAGTGTGTTTACAAGTCGTTGGTAATTACCTCAAGGAAGGTAGTTTCTTTTATATACATGATGCATAACTGATGTAATTTTTACCATGTGTGTTTAATAATATTCTGCAGAAATAACTTTTACTGGTCACAGTTGTACCAGGATTCAACCAAATTTCTCCTTTCTTTGTTTACAAACATGAATGTCCTACTTCTGACAACATCCGTTACTATTCTGTGATACCACTTTGTTGTCCTGCTCTGCTCATCCAGTATCCACTCATGAATTATCTCTCTTCCCAAACACTTTACTGATTTATTTCGTCTGGTTCGGGAATAAGGCTATGATGCCTAAAATAAAACATAACTTATTTGATTTGAGTACAAAATATATAAATTACCTAATATAATATGAAAATACTAGCAAATTAAAAACATGCAAATTAAATAATAGTCTTTAGGTATCCAAAATGAATTTAACACTTTCCCACGTATGACAAAACAAATCCGCAGGAGACGACTTTGAAAAAAACACCACACAAACATTTGGAAAGCATCTTTAAATGAAAGTGATATTATTAGTTTAAACATATTTTCTTGTTAAATAAACCACATGGTATAACAACATTAGCGCATACATATAAAACAAAAGGGTTGAGCCACAAGTTCTCAAACTTAATTACGGCTCTCCCCGTAAATTAAACAAAAAAAACAAGATATTAAGAACATCATAGTCTAAAAGATTACAGTGGAAGACAGAAGAGCTCGCTTGTAGAGTCAGTTTGCATTCTAGCACATTTACTGTTTGAAGCGCTTTGTATTCAAAATTAAAAGATTATTCCACTACAACCGTAATATTATAATACCACGGTTAAAAATGGCTCCCAGACAAAGAATACAGTTATGAGCCATAGAGCGAAGAAAACCCCCAGCTGGTAGATGCTAAATGGAAACGACAACATAGGGCTTAAAAACGAGTTAAATTGCCGTAACACCATTTCACAAGTTCCACAGTATTAACCTACAGCTTTTAAAACCCTCACAGCCACATTTGACAGGAAGGAATCGTTTTCCCCACAACGCTCGTTTGTGTAATACCTTTTTTTCCCCCAGTCCACGTTTGAGAAAAGTGGTTTTCTTTTTAAAGGCATGAAACTGTGAATTTTAGTTTGTTGTTTACATGATTGAGCAAGGAGAAACGGCATAGTCCTGGCAACTGCCCCTCGGGAAATTACTACTTTTTTTTAAATAAGCCCTTTTTGTCGAGTATGTTTTGAATGACGGTTAAATATCAATAAAGTGATTGCTCATGATCATGTAGAGATTACCGGAGGTTTCGGTAAATTACCAGTTCGGTAAATTGGACATGCACACCACACCCCACATCGACAACAGAACCATCAGAGTGATCATAATCCAACATCCGCTCACCAAGGCGCATCTGGATCTTCCGCTCACATCCGAAAAGCCAATGGTCGAGAGGTCCGTCGACCATTGGACTCATCAGAGAAGAACAATTCTCCAAATCAAAGGCATACGAGTGCTCACAGAAAGGACGTATACGTGGGAAGGATTTTTACTCACTGTTTCAATCTGAAGAAAGGAACATTAAATGTCAGCGGTTTGTAAAGGAGCTAAAACTATACCGAATGTTTGGAACTTATCAATTTTTATGATATAATCTCTGCTTCTGAAACATATATTAATTCCTTTGATATAGCGGATAATCCAAAGTATGATTTTCATTCGTTACCAAGATCACAAGAGTATATAAGCGTAAATCTGGAGGTATAGATATTTCTGTCCGTTCTATGCGTTTTGATCACGGGATTTATCCCAATGTCATGTGTGAAAGGTGTCATCATTCTAGTCTTCAAAAACAAGGTTGACCCAATGGAAGCCAACAATTATAGACCAATTACCATTTTAAGCTGCGTAGGGAAGACGTTTACCTCGATTATTAATACACGTTTAACCACATATTTGGAATCTAATAATTAACTTAATCAAAACCAAGCAGGTTTAAGAAGTGGCTACAGCTGCCAAGACAATATCTTCAACTTATATTCTATAATTGAAATTAAAATAAACAGGAAAAAAAACCAACCTATTTTGTGCATACATTGACTTCTCTGCAGCATTTGATCAAGTTCACAGGGCTAGTCTTTGGCAGAAACTTATACATAATAATATCAATGTGAAAATCTTTCAGGTTTTATACAATATGTACTGTAATATAAAATCATGCATTTCTCTTAAAGTATCATTCTCAGCTTGTTTCAATTGTGAAAATAGAGTAAGACAATGCGAAAATATTTTGCCCAATTTTATTCTCCAAGTTTCTGATTAATATGCAGTCTCATATTGAAAGTAATGAGGGTATTGGTATAGAGATTTTTGATGAGGATCACGATATATTAAACCCCCTGCCGGTGGGTGTTAGAATACGCCGGCTGTCCGTCCTACAAGGGGTAGAAGTCCCGTAATGGACCCGCCTGTTTGCCGTGGGTGTATACTCGTAAGCCGGAAACGAGGGTCCTGGCAGTTGAGGGAAGCTCAGGGATCTTCGGCTTTCCAACACACTGCTTTGACCTCAGCTTCGGTGTAAACGAGAGCCTAGATGGGCCCGGTCTAGTGCAATCGGCTGGTCATATTTTAGATTGAGGCACACTTTTTGTCTCGCCCACGATAGTGGAGTGATAAATAGCAGTCACTTTTCCTGCGACGGCGGCCGCTTTTATAAATAGCTATATCTCGGCAACCCCTGCTTGAATTTTTCTGAAACTTTGTTAGCTGTATTGTTTGGTCATGGGACATCTGTCAACGTCAACATGTTAAGGGTCAAGGTCATAATTGTGCAGAACTTGACCTTTGTTAGGTAACTTAACCTTTATTATATCTCAGCAACCCCTGCTTGAATTGTTCTGAAACTTTGTCAGATGTATTGTTTGGTCATGGGACATCTGTCAACGTCAAAATTTTCAGGGTCAAGGTAATAATTGTGCAGAACTTGACCTTTGTTAGGTAAGTTAACCTCAAAACTTAAACTTTCTTATATCTCAGCAGCCTCTTCTTGAATTTTTCTGAAACTTTGTCAGATGTATTGTTTGGTCATGGGACATCTGTCAACTTCAAAATGTTCAGGGTCAAGGTCATAATTGTGTAGAACTTGACCTTTGTTAGGTAACCTCAAAACTTAACCTTTCTTATATCTCAGTAACTCCTGCTTGAATTGTTCTGAAACTTTGTCAGATGTATTGTTTGGTCATGGGACATCTGTCAACGTCAACATTTTCAGGGTCAAGGTCATAATTGTGCAGAACTTGTCCTTTGTTAGGTAACTTAACCTCAAAACTTAACCTTTCTTATATCTCGGCAGCCTCTGCTTGAATTTTTCTGAAACTTTGTCAGATGTATTCTTTGGTCATGGGACATCTGTCAACGTCAAAATGTTCAGGGTCAAGGTCATAATTGTGCAGAACTTGACCTTTGTTAGGTAACTTAACCTCAAAACTTAACCTTTCTTATATCTCAGCAACCTCTGCTTGAAATTTTCTGAAACATTGTCAGATGTATTGTTTGGTCATGATACATCTGTCAACATCATAATTTTTAGGGTCAAGGTCATAATTGTGCAGAACTTGACCCTTTCTTATATCTCAGCAACCCCTGCTGGAATTTTTCTGAAACTTTGTCAGATGTATTGTTAGGTCATGGGACATCCGTCAACGTCAACATTTTCCGGGTCAAGGTCATACTTGTGCAGAACTTGACCTTTGTTAGATAACTTAACATCAAAACTTAACCTTAGTCCTATCTCAGCAACCCCTTATGGAATCTTTCTGAAATGTCAGATGTATTGTTTGGTCATGGGACATCCGTAAACATTTTAAGGTCAAGGTCATAATTTTACAGAACTTGACCTTTGTTAGGTAACTCAACCTTGGTTATACCTCAGCAACCCCTGCTGGAAGTTTTCTGAAACTTTGTCAGATGTATTGTTTGGTCATGGAACATCTGTCAACGTTAAAATTTTCAAGCTCAAAGTCATAATTTTACAGAAATTGACCTTTGTTAGGTAACTTGATCTTGGTTATATCTCGGCAACCCCTCCTGGAATTTTTCTGAAACTTTGTAAGATGTATTGTTTGGTCATGGGACATCTGTCAACGTTAACATTTTCATGGTCAAGGTCATTATTTTACAGAACTTCACCTTGTTTAGGTAACTTAACTTAAAAACTTAACCTTGGTCATATCTCTGGTCATGGGACATCCGTCAACATCAAAATTTTCAAGGTCATGGTCATAATTTTGCAGAATTTGACCTAGGTTAGGTAACTTTACCTTGGTTATATCTCTTCAACCCCTGCTGGAATTTTTCTGAAATTTTGTCAGATGTATTGTTTGGTCGTGGGACATCTGTCAATGTTAACATGTTCTATGCCAAGCTCATAATTTTGCAGAACTTGACCTAGGTTAGGTAAGTTAACCTCAAAACCCAACCTTGGTTATATCTCAGCAAATCCTGCTAGAATTTGTTTGTAACTTTGTCAGATGTTTTTTTTGGTCATGGGACATACGTCAAGGTCAAAATTTCCAAGGTCAAGGTCATATAAGTTTACAGAACTTTAATTTGGTTAAATTATTGCTGTATCCGGCGCGACGACATCTGCGCTGGATATGACTTCCGGGTCCGTGGTTTACACCTGACCATCAGGTGTATATAAGACGTCCTCCCCGAGATCGAGGCCTCAGATATAGCACACCCACAGAGACGAATAGTAACTACACCGAACAAGAACCACGTTGGATAGCTGTTCCGTGAGTAATAACGTTAAGTTATAATGTTATTACATTGTGGCAATTAAGCTACAATAATGGCGCTGCGAAGCGGCTTGCGTTACCGCAATGCTGTTGGCTTTCACAACATTGTTATTCAGATATTGCGATATTGCGAGAAATGGTCAAAGTTCTCGTTTGACAGTTTGTCTTTCGCAAATATCTGAAATACATATATTTCACTGGACTACTTTTGTCTTTTGGACAATTTAGAGTAGTTTCAGTGAAATCTAAATTTCATTACACTGTGTATACGTGGCGCTCATGTTTTGCACGTGCGCGATATACATTTTTTATATTGGAGATCCATTGGTTTGTGTTTACGTGGCTGTACAGGGCGTTATGTTAAACCATCGCCTTTTAGGGTTTTTCCTAGGGCTTTGGGAGTTATAGTCACCTAGCATAGATATTTGGTTGCCATTTATTTTTTGAAACATGTGTACACTTTAAAACGTTTTTTTCTTTTACGACTATTTTTTTTTTGTTTTTTTTTTGAAAAAATATCTTTTCCAATAATGTTTTTCCATTTAAATTCATTTAAATTAAATTTAAATTTACAACAGCCAGGGCGTTATTTATTTGTGTTAAATGTTTTGTTTCGACATTCAACTGCACAGACGTGAAACGTTATCCGCCCAGCTTTTACTGGGGTGAGAACGGTTTAGCACGTGCGTTTTGTGTGTGTGTTGTGTTTCCATCCGCCATGTTGGTAAATTAAGACTAGTTAATAATATTTCAAACTAAATTAAAAAATAATTAAGTAATGAGAGTCCGGGAGTTTATAAAAATCCCGTACCTTACTTTGTGACGGAATTGTCATTGTCGCTTCTGCCTATTGTCTATATTCCCGGCACTTTCCTTCGGGTAAGGTGGGATTGATAATTGGCGGTTAAGCAGACGATGTTTATGACGTCCGTAACTTGAACTCCTATCGTCTGCCTAAAGTTAGGGAAACAAACTTTTGACTGAATGACCTTGATAATTGATTTCAGTATTTATTCCGATTAAATTTTATTTTAGCGGTGTATTTCGGTATATGGGAGTGCATATAAGCTTTATAATGACTGATTATTTACGATGCAATTTGCATTCTTTGGATGGGGTTTCCCGGCTGCTGCAGTGGGAGTGCATTTTTTTTATATTGGTCTCTAGATTTCTTGTGGAGGATATCGTGGGTTCCGGTCGGGCTACTTTAAACATGTATCCATGTAAAAGTGGAAGTACGCTGGCCAGGTGGGCACGGTATGCTCTCTCGGAGAACTAATTCATTAGTTTTTCTATAGAATCCATGGAGTCTGGATCTCGGGTGTTCCGGTCGGGCTACTTTAAACATGTATCCACGTAATAGTGGAAGTACGCTGGCACGGTGCACGCGAGGTGCACACTTTGGGGACCACTTAAAATCAGCCTTTAAAGGATCCATTTGTAGTACGCCGAGCCATCCATGGGTAAAGCATTATGCTATGGCTTTAAATTAATTATATGCTTCTATATTTTCTTTTCGATTACAGATTGACTATTTATTATCAAGGTTGACCAGAGATATAAGGTAAAATACACCTACTTTATATCTTTTCCATCGGTTTTTCGTTGGAAAATTATTTGCTACCAGCAGTTCTTGCGGGAAGTGAATATTACATTACCTGTTTAGGTGCTCCGGTACATTTTTTGTTAGCTCAAATTCTGCTAAGATGTCTGTTAATTCAGAATTCGAAGATAATGAATCTTTAAATGAACTATTGCCGCCAGGCAAAACCGAGGTCCCGTCAGTTTCCAGGGCGCATGAATTGGAGTTGGATGTCTCCGACAACGGAGAAGAGGGTATCCAAACCTTTGATCGGGACATTTGTAAATTAAATATTTACACTTGTTCGACTGAGGAGCTGCGCTCTGTTCCTCAGGTGGGTCCTCGGGCTATTAGGAAGATTCTTAGTCTTAGGCGAAAGCAACGACCTATTACTGCAGAAGTTCTTGCAGTAATAAATTCTCGAATTGATCCTTCCCATTTTGATTATGAAAGTTCAGTCCAAAAGAATGTTAAGGAGCAATCTGACAAATCTAAACATCAGTTGGCTTTGGAGGCGGTAGCGGATACTTGGATTAATCGTGGTTCGGGAAAATCAGACGGTCGGAGGGGGCATGAAAATGTGTCATCCGAGCGTCTGGGTTTACCGAAATGTAGGCCTGAAAAATCGCCTGACCATGAGAATAATGGTCCGGTTAGGTCGGGGCAGGAAGAGGAAGAACCCTCATCATTTGGGGATTTCAGGCATACCCCGGTCCGAGAGGCATTTGCAGAAGCCATGGGTACGGATCATACTCCTCATGACTCATATATTTGGGACGGGAGGAGGCATGTTACGGTATCCTTGGACCATGGGACTCTAAGAAATATAATGGGTCTTGATCAAATCCCAGCCGCCGTCTCTGGACATACTGAGGTTAAAGGTAATGTGTCCAAATTCCAGCGGTTCCGTGATTCGCATTATAGATCAGCGGGAATGGACAATCTCCCATACCCTTCGGGAAGGGAGAATTTAGGGTGTAATAAACCCGCGGTTAGGAAACATGAGTTCCAGCAGGTCAGTGATTCGCATTACAGACCAGCGGGAATGGACAATCTCCCATACCCTTCGGGAAGGGACATTTTAGAGGAACGTGATAAACATGTTCCTCGTCATGTTTCATTTGACGGACAGCGTGTCCGTAATAGGGGTCCACAGGACTCGCCCTTTGATTTTAGGCCAAGGAATATACAATCGCGAAGGAGATCCACAACATCACGTGACGTTATGTATGAGCATGGCCAGTCTGATTCCGATGGTGATGAGGATCGTTATGGATATACGGCTCGTGACCAGGGAACCAGACGGTCCTTCAGTGTACCTAAATCACTGTATTTCAACGGAACGGGTAAGTGGAAATCTTTCTTCGTTAAGTTCAATTCCTTTGCCACTGAATCGAATTGGTCCCAATTCGAGCGGAGGCGTCGCCTGTGTTGGTTGTTGGATGGAAAAGCGAGCGATTTTTACGCTCATGTCGTAGAAAGAAACCCTGAAATTTCCTACGACCAACTGATAGAGAAGTTTGCTCAGCGGTTTGATTTTCGAGATATCACGGAAAATCTTATTCTTGAATTTCAAAGGGCTAAGCAAACGTCTGACGAAACCCTCCCAGAATGGGGACAACGCGTCGTGGACCTGGCATATGACGCATTCAAACATATGGATGATGAGCATATGTACAAAATGGCAGTAAAAAGGTTCTGCCAGGGCTGCTCAGATAAAGATGCTGCCATTTATGCTGCTAACACGAGTCCCATAAGTATAGAAAGAGCCATAGAAAAAATCCGTAATTATCAGCATAACAGGCAGCAGATTTATGGCAAGCCCAAATCAGTGCGATTTGAGGATCGTACCGATATTCGGTGTGTGGATAGACTTACTGGCTCTGCTGAAGAGAGCAGTGATGACGAGTTTGACGTGCGGGCTATTTCCCCACGTAACTTTAAACCGAAATTTAAATCCACATACGATAAGCCCTCGATAGACAGCGCACATAACTCAGGCAAATTTAGAAACTTAGAGGGGAGAATCACGAATATAGAGAAGAAGGTCGATCTTGTGATTGACACACTGGCAAAGTTGACCACACAGCAGGGAAAGCAACACGTCAAAAGGCTTAGCCGAACAGCTCCTCTGACATGCTTTTCCTGTGGTGAAATTGGTCATTTTCGTGACAAATGCCCGAAGTTAAAATATGGGGAGGCGTCAGTATCGCAAATCCAGACGGACGAAGATGCGGACGTCTCTTTAAACGACTCGGGGTCGGACAGCGAGGCTTAATTCCGACCCGTTCAGTTACCAACAGTGACTCGGGCCTCGATCTACCTTATATCGACTTGGATCAGACCGTATCCGATCTCTTTACACAATCTAAGAATTCAAATAACTTCGATGAATTGGATGAAATTGAAATCTGCCAAGTCAACCCACTGACAAGTCTATGTGTTGATTTGGTAGTAAATAATGTAACGATTGGTGCGGTGGTGGATACGGCTGCTCAGGTGTCGATAATCTCTGATGATCTCTTCAATAGTTTAAAACCAGTACCAAAGATACTAGGTAGGGTTAAAATGCATACCGCTGGAAAGGATTTGTCTATGACCGGGTTCAGGGTAGGTCCCGTGGGGATCTCACTGGGAGCTACGAAGTATGTTCAGAACTTATACGTAGCACCCATTGAGAACCCGATGTTGTTGGGTCTCGACTTCATGAGGACCCATGGTATTACAATTGATGTTCCTTCCGGCTCAAAAGATACTCCCTGCTTGGTAATCAATGGGCAAAAATTGAAACTGCAATATAAACAAAATCGTGAACTCAAAATTTCGGATGTGGTCGTTGCTAAAAAAACAGTAATACCCCCGAATTCAATGACGCATGTTATTTGCAGTGTAGATAAAGATATGCCTGGGTATGTGATAGAGCCTGACACATGTAAACCTATCTTGTTACCACGTAGTGTGCACCCTGCACATTGCATTAAACCGTACGTTTGTGTGTTAAATATAACAGATAGGTATATAACGCTAAAGAAAGACACAAAAATAGCGCAGGCTCACTATGCAAACACCATTTCACCAACCCCAGAAGCTCACTCGGGGGGAATAAGATCGGTGAACGCTGTCGAATTAAGTGAGATAGGAATTCCCAAACACTTGGTAGACATGTATAATAGATCAATAACGATCCTAGATCATGATCAGAGAGATAAATTTGCTAATTTGCTTGTAGAGTATCAGGACGTTTTTGCTAGGGATGAGTTCGATTTGGGAAATTTTACCAAAGTAGAACATAAGATTGACACCGGCGAGGCTCGTCCGGTCAAATTGAAAATGCGTCGCACTCCCGTCTGTTTTGTGGAGGAGGAGGAAGCGCACCTCCAAAAAATGCTTAAAGCGGGGGTGATTCAGCCCTCCGCATCGGATTGGGCTGCTGCGCCGGTGTTAATACGCAAACGGGACGGGACTGTTCGATGGTGCCTTGATTACCGGGCCCTCAACAATGTCACGGTTAAGGATGTATTTCCGTTACCCAATGTAGAGGAATGTATTGATACTCTGCAGGGGAATGAATGGTTTTCTCGGCTTGACGCTAACATGGCATATTGGCAAATAAAAATAGCTAAAGAAGACCGCAAGAAATCAGCGTTTATAACCAAGTACGGCCTGTACGAATTTGTGCGTATGGCATTTGGGCTCTGCAATGCTCCCGCTACATTTGCGAGAGTTATGAATTTAGTGTTGCATGGCCTCAATTGGAATATCGTCCTAGCTTTTCTAGACGATATTCTTGTTATGGGCGCATCCTTTGATGCACATCTTCACAACTTGATGAAGGTGTTTGATCGATTGCGGTCGTACCAGTTAAAGTTAAAGCCGAGAAAATGCGAGTTTTTCCAGAAGAAAACAAAGTTCCTGGGTAGGGATGTAAGCAAGAATGGGCTAGAAGTCACTGAGGAGCATATTAAGGTAGTTAGAGATTGGCCGGTCCCGAATTGCACAAAAGACGTTCAGCGTTTTCTAGGCCTGGCCAATTATCATAGGTCATTTATAAAGAATTTCGCTGAAATCGCAGTACCGCTTTATGACGTAACGGGAAAACAGCAATTTGAATGGACCGACAGGCAAATTAAAGCATTCAAGAATCTTAGGCTGGCCTTAATGTCACCTCCGGTACTAACTTTACCGACTACGCACGATCAGTTCATTTTGGATTGCGATGCTAGCGACGTGGCAATTGGGTGCGAGTTAGTGCAGATACAGGGGGGAGCTGAGCGGGTCATAGCATATGGCAGCTTTGCTCTTTCCCCAGAACAGACAAGATATTGCACTACCCGAAAGGAGTTGCTGGCCGTCGTTCGCTTCGCAAGACAATACCGACATTATTTGTTAGGGAAACGGGTGCTCGTGCGTACGGATCATAATAGCCTTACTTGGCTGCTAAATTTCAAGGAGCCTCAGGGACAGCTGGCGCGTTGGATTGAGGAACTCAGTCAATATGACTTAGAGATTCAATATCGGAAAGGGTCAAAGCATGCAAATGCAGACGCTTTGTCGCGTATCCCACAACCAGGGACCTGTAAATATTATAAACACGGAGCAATTCTGGAAAGTCTACCATGTGGGGGATGTCAAAAATGCACTAGGGCTCATGAGAATTGGTTTGAGTTCGCGACCGATGTTGATGACGTCATACCTTTAACAGCATGGCGTTCGTTCACTCGGAACCGAGATCCCTCCATAAGCCAATGTGCACTTTTATATAAATCTTCCATTAAAGATGGAAAGGTGACCGACTCCAGCCTAACGGCGGGAGGCCATTTTCAGTCCAAAGCTGAGGCTTTTGATCCTTCCATAAACAATGGAAGGGGCATCAACTCCAGCCTTACGGCGGGAGATCAAAGTGAGTCGAAAGCCGAAGTTTTGAAACTTTCCATTTTAAAGGGAAAGGTGACCGACTCCAGCCTAACGGCGGGAGGCCATTTAGGTTCATTAGCAGGGGCTTTAGAACCTTCCATTAACAATGGAAGGGGCATCAACTCCAGCCTTACGGCGGGAGATACGACAGATGCTATGGCCCAGGCGTTGAATATTTTAGAAGACGCGTATATTTTTAAAGAGTCATTTAATGTTTTTAATATTAATCTGGAGCCGGATTCAGATTTAAGTGACTGTGATAGCCTGTTTCATTCACATATTGAACTCATTGCAGGGAAGGAACCGGTGGTACAGATGGTAAGGTGTCCGAGTGCAATGAGTGTGTCTGGTATAGATAATAACTCTGTGTGGGGACATCAGAGTTCGTTTATTAAAAAACAACAGAAACAGGACAAAACTCTTTGGGTCGTAATAAATTATCTGGAGAATGGCGTTATACCTTCAGATTCGTTTCTCTTTCTTTCTGGTCCTATCTTAAAGAAGTTTTGGAACAACAAAGAGATGTTCCAGTTAGAGGGCGGAGTCTTGTGGAGGAAACACCGGGTGTCTGACTATAAGGTTTTAGTAGTTCCCGAGTCTATGCAGAATGAGATTCTGGAACTCAACCACGACATCCCGTCCTCCGGGCATCAGGGTATGACCAGAATGAAAGCGAAATTGAAATGTAAATATTATTGGCCAAAAATGGGGAGTAGTATTGAGCGATATATTTCATCGTGCCTCACGTGTAAACAACACAAGAAGGGGAACAAACATCTTCGGCATCCATTGGTAAACTTCCATGCGGGGTCGCCAATGGAGCGTGTGCATTTGGATTTCTTAGGCCCTTTACCTAAAACCAAAAACGGCAGTGAGTACATTCTCATGATGATAGATCAATTCACCAAATGGGTTGAATGTATTCCACTGCCGTCCCAAACTGCCGAAATCACTGCTCACGCAGCCGTAAACGAGTTCTTTTCTCGCTTCGGATTTCCGTTTGAAATTTTTACGGATCAGGGGAGGAACTTTGAAAGTATCTTGTTTAAAAAGATATGTGAACTGCTCCACATTCATAAGGCTAGAACGACCCCCTACCGTCCGTCATCTAATGGTCAAGTGGAAAGATTTAATAGAACTCTGTTAGATGCCATTAGGTGCTACATCGGCAAACACCAGACGCATTGGGATAAGTTTTTACCACAAATAGCTTGTGCTATGCGCTCTTGTGTCAACAGGGATACTGGGTTTACGCCCAACAAATTAATGTTGGGAAGGGAGCTCAATCTTCCTGTTGACATTGTATATCCCATAATGCAGAATAAAGGGTATGCGGATGATAGCAAGGAGGATTATGTAGGAAATCTGGAGGGCGCAATGAAGTCTGCTCATGAAATAGCGCGTAAGGTCTTGGGAGTATCTCAGGAAAGAATGAAACGAGATTATGATTTACGCGCTAACAAAAAATGCTTCGATTCAGGCGATATTGTATTCATATTGGACACTGCCCAGATTAAGGGAAAGTGTAAGAAGCTAGCACCACCATGGAAAGGCCCGGGAATAATTATCTCAAAATTAAGTTCTTACTTGTATCGGGTCAAGGTGAGAAATACAATTATGATCGCCAATCATGACAGACTTGCCCTTTGTAAAACCAGACAACTGCCTCCATGGTTAGCCAAATACAAGGATAATTTCCAGGCATTGATAAAATCTGTCCCCAACAGCACTGGCTATCAAAGCACTCCATATTGTCTTTGTAGGAGGCCGTACACGGGAGAATTCATGATACAGTGTGACGACTGTGATGAGTGGTATCATGGTTCCTGTGTGAACGTCTCCTCAGATGATGCTTTGAGGGTTGGTAAATATGCCTGTCCTCTGTGTAAAGAAAAGAGGAAGTAAATACCGTGTTCTGTTTTTTAGATATGGCTAACCAGTTGGGAGGTAATGGGATGGAGGAGGCGGTCTCGAGGGTGGAACTTAGGACCAAGCAAGGCCATCTAATGAGACCCAGGGAGTTGTTTGACTGTCTGCAAAGGCATTGCACACTTCCTCCCTTGAAATTTCGTAAATTGGTGGAAGGACAAGCAGGTATTGCTAGGAACCAAGGTAATTGGACGTGGTTGGATGGAGCCCGGAAGGATGCCACGTTCTTCTTCGATGATGCTTGGATTAATCAGCATCTTCCGAGAAGGTCTGGGGTATCCTTCCGTAGTCGTGTGATCCCCCCGCAACCCGAATATGGAGGATCGCAAATGTGCAAAGATATACGCTATTTGCCCAATGTCAGTGTGAATGTCGGTCAGAAGATCGGCAGTCATACTGAATTAAGCGCTCCTGTTCCTTGCAAGGAACCGAAGATAAGTTTGGAAGAGTCAGCGGTAGTTTCTGAACAGGCTACGTCCGTACCTGAAATTCCCGGTCCTTCCAATCCCCCTACCTTAAAAAAGAAAACTAGAGGTAGGAAACGTAGTAGGAAATCAATTCGTGCTGCTGGAACCAAGAAATCCATGGGTTTGGTCTCCTCCGGTTTGGGATCAACGATCCCACAGGCTGTTGAGAGGATCGAACCTGAGGCATCTACGGTTGCGGCACAGGGGGAACTCGGAGTGACCCTGGTCTCCTCCGGTCTGGTATCCATGATCCCAAAGGCTGTTGAGGGGATCAACGCGGAACTTAGAGTGACCCTGGATACGAAGGGCATCAGACGAGTTGACGGGCAACCTCTGGGGCAGCAACCAGCCCCAGAGAGTACGCCAGTGCAGCCGGTCACGGTTAAGAAAAAAGAGGGTTCGTCTTTGTGTCCGGCGTGTGGGAGGTCGTTGCGGTGTCTTCGGAGGCATGTGCTGAGCAAACACTTACCATCCTTACTTAATGATGGGGAATCAGATGCTCAGCTCATGAGTCCGGAGTTCCACGGCTTGCGGTTTGACTGCATAAGTGAACTGGCACAACTCGTCTGTGGACCTGGATCTGGTTTGAGAGAGGCATTGCACTTTTTAAATAAGCATAGAACGCTGTCTACTCAGTCCGAAATAACTGACCGAACGCAAGAGGCAATGCGAAAGCTAGCCGAGGCACAGGGCTTGCTTATTCCCGCCCAATTTAAATTAAGACCGTTAAACTCTGTGGCCTGTCTTATTCACTGGAGACCTCTAGTTAGCCTGCTGAGCTCTTTGTCTGCAATGGATAGGCGTCAGTTTAAGGCTAATTGGGAGGATCGGGCGCGGGTGGTTTCGGGGCTGGGGTCAGTTGCTTCTTCTTCTCTTTGCTCCAGGTCTTTATCAGAGCGAGTGGGCGAGGGCATCGGCAGTCAGGGGCCGAGGACGGGTGTGTCCTTGGAAGAGATGAGAGCTGGGGTCTCACCTGATGGTACTGGAGAGGGGCCGTTGCCTATTCCACCCACTATGACCTCTACGCCCAGTGATAATATAACGGATTGTGGGGAGTTATTGGAGGCTATTGATACCCATTTTCACCTGGACCGGACTGCTATGAAGGTGCTGCACAATCCAAAGCTAAGTAAGTTTCGATCATATCGGAGCGATGATCTTTTGCGAATTGTGATGGAATACAAATCTCCAGTGCAGCCCCTCATTCCGGTTAAGTTGGTTGGAATGGTTGCTGTTTACTGTGACCCGGAAACGTACCCATGCGAGCCGCCGAGGGATCCACGCGTGAAAATCACGGTTGGAGTACACCCAAAAAAGGCTGGGGCTTTCACGGAGGAGCACTTTCTGAGTCTCCGTAGGGCTCTGGCTAGTCCGGAAGCGGTTGGTATGGGTGAGATAGGCCTGGATTGGACAATGCCCGTATCTACCTGGAAGAGGCAGGAGGAAGTATTTTGCAAGGTATTGCGCTTCGCCTGCCCCGGTCAGGTATTAGTTTTGCATCTCAGGAGCAAAGCTTCGTCTGATTGCAGTGCATATCGCCGGGGGTTGGAACTGGTTGAAGCTGCCTGTGGGCGTTATCAACCAGTTCACCTTCATTGCTTTACCGGCGATTCTGGTGTCGTTGCTACGTGGACATACACTTTCCCGAATTGTCATTTTGGGTTTACAGCGGCAGTGGCTGGTTTCAACGAGAGTCAGACCGGCGCACTGCGTACCATACGTCCGTCACGTTTACTGTTGGAGACCGACTCGCCTTACTTATCTCCTGTCACTAGGGCAGGAAATAATGCGGGACGGGCCCTTATCAACACCCCGATTTTCATTGGGGATGTAGCCCAAATGATAGCTACAGCAAGAGGAGTCCCGGTCTCTGATATTCTCGGGTGGACTAGGGAGAATGGTCGCCGTTTGTATTCTCTGTAGTCCGTCCTCTTTACTACGAAGACCTATTGGGGGATAATTTGCGACTTTACGTTCCCTCCATCAAAAATGTTTCCGTTTGAGAAAGACGGAAGAATCTTCCCATTAGGGGTCGTCGGATGCGGATGGAAGTATCTGACCATGTAAATGGTACGAGTTTTTTCCATTAGTCACTGACGGCTTCAGATGGGAGTAATTAATCTCCATTACCAACATGATGGAGAGAATGTATTGTATATATTGTAAATATCGAATTATTTATTATTGAGAAGAAGATTAGCAAATTAACGCTGATGGGGCCCAGTTTTTAGGATAGGGAGGAGTGTTGTATCCGGCGCGACGACATCTGCGCTGGATATGACTTCCGGGTCCGTGGTTTACACCTGACCATCAGGTGTATATAAGACGTCCTCCCCGAGATCGAGGCCTCAGATATAGCACACCCACAGAGACGAATAGTAACTACACCGAACAAGAACCACGTTGGATAGCTGTTCCGTGAGTAATAACGTTAAGTTATAATGTTATTACATTGTGGCAATTAAGCTACAATAGTAACCTAACTTAAAAACTTAACCTTGGCCATATCGCTGGTCATGGGACATATGTCAATGTCAAAAATTTCAAGGTCAAGGTCATAATTTGGAAGATCTTGACCTTGCTTATATCTCATATCTTGGCTATCCTTCCTGGAAAAGGTAATATTTTGGCAGAACTTGACCTTGGTTATGTTACTTAACTTTGGTTAACTTTCACTGTAGAGTCAAATTTGATAATAACATTATTAACACTCTAGAGGCCACATTTATCTTCCAATCTTTATAACAATTCATCAGAAGTGTTGTCTCTGTCAAATTTCAGTCTAGTTCTACATTTAATAAACTTATGGCTTAGATGTGTGGTTACATATTTCAAGTTTCAGTTTTACGGCATCTTTTGGACGTTTGTCACGTTATTTGTTTTCCACCCATCATTTTACAACATTTTACAACAATTCAACATTGTCACCATTGCCTGAAAAACATGTAAGTAACATTATATATTATTATTACAGTTGTATCCTCCCAATATCAAATGTCTGCTGCAAAGGAGTGATTAATTAAATTTTATATACTCAGTCTGTGTTGTTACATCCATCTGTCACTCACAATTTCCCTGTATGCATTGTATGTACTATATTTGATAAATGAAAAGAATACACTGTTATCCGCTCATGTAATGCATTGTATGTAATATATTTGATAAATGAAAAGAATACACTGTTACCCTCTCATGTAATGTAAAAAGGTGCTGTTCATCTCTTGTAAATTTATATGTATTACAACATAAAACAAAAACAATGACTTAAATCACGGGTATTCATTCATCATTTCTTTAAAGGCTATGGCAAACTTCTGAAACAAGAATATCTCTACCAATATTGTGCTATCACAATATCAGTAAGGACACATGTACACCAACCTTCTGAAGTTTTAGAATAAGGGTTATATACTTTTATCATAAAGATGTTCAAGGTTCTTCTAGGATGCGTGTAGGACATATAGGTAACGGTAACAATCCTAAAGGATTTTTAGCTGGTCGCAGCGTCCTGAAGCTCAGTTTTTGATTGCTTCTTATAAATATATGATATACATTTTCTTGTGGTATTGTATTCTTGTTTCAAACTTTTGAAAGGGATAAGTTACAGCCCTTGCCTCCAAAGTAACCTTTGGTTAATGTCTACTTCATATTATATATATTTTTTCTTTTGATCTTTCAGATCTAACATTTTCTACGTGATAAAACAATCCATCTGTAGTTATGGCATCATCTACATCTCCAGTAATGCAGGCCCTGTCTCAATCACCATCTCCTTCTCAATTGAAACTGCATTCGGAAATCACGCCACTCAATCAGTGTAACATCTCCGGAAGCCACATCACTGCTGCTGCCCTGTATACAGTTCATAGAAGGAATGGTTTAACTTTAACAAGAGCTGACATTATCACATAATTCTAGACTGCTATATTTTGTTGTTATGAATAGATATGTGTCGTATATGCAAGTTATGAATACATTAACTGTCAGAGCGAGCAAGTGGTTTCAGTAACGATATTGACTCGTGTAAATTTAATGGAAGGAATGCTGTAACCTTTATAATGTGCAAACAATAACATAGTATTATGCAGCGCATACAGTGTGAAAAACAATACAATTACTATTCATACCTTTTACAAGTGCCTACACTGGGATATTATTATTAACATGCAATTGTGCTCTATAATCACATAAACAACTGTACATGGATTAGTTTTAAACACATTTACACAGACACTTCTGCCAACTTCTGCAAATATAATGTTAAAAGACAAACTGCTGCCTGGACACACATTTTCTACCTCCAATATCTTTCATCAGAAGCTTTGGTAGGTAGGTTGTCATTAGTTTTTTATTTATAATTTGTATTATTTATATTCCTTTAGTTATCACTATGATTTACTCATTAGTCATTTTCAAACTCTTATCTATGCTTTTACGTTTGACTATTTGTAAGTCAATCAATATTACTTGTCTTGAAACTGTTCACATTATGATATCAATTACATTAAACCACATCAAACATATGAGGTTAACACTTTGCATGTTACATTTAGCTTTTGAAAATATGTGTTGATAATTCAATTCAATATTTTCCAACAAGAATCAATTCGACAACTAAAAGCAATGTGCAATACATCAAACTTGAAACAATGTCATGTTATCATTATTCATAACACTTTGATGAGTAAATAAGAATACACAATTGCGTTTTTGCTCTGAAATATGTGTTTTTGTAAAATCTCAAAAGTGTTGCTTTATCATCACCTAGTGTAATTATGTCAATTTTCGGCAAATATGACCATCCTTTCAGTACAATAATATTTCCCCATGACTTATTTTAAAATTACTATGTTGTTATTTTATGTGTAAAGACTTACTATCATAATCATAGTGGTTGCAATTATTTACAATTTAATGTAGTATTATTGATCACTCTTTACTTCATGTGTGAATAAATATATTAAGATATATACACATGTAGTGAGTTTATTATTTATCATGACATGTTAATAACAATGCATTTACAGACACTTACTTTTTCACATTTTATCAACTTTACTTTCTTTTTGCATAGTGATACCATTTAATATCTGATTTTCTTAGAAGGGAGAGACACCCTCAGCCCGAGGTCTTGTTTATCTTACAAACACATGTATGTTAACTGTAATGGTGTTAAAATGTCATAAATATCTGTGCATGTATCTACGTATAATTTTTTGTTCTTTTTCACTTGAGAATATTCCATCTGCTTGTTTCATTCATTACATATACACCAAATTTATATTATATGTGTCATATTAATTTGCATAAAGTTTACAAGTTATTGTGCCTGGTCTATTATAGGCTAATTGGGTAGCGCGGATGTTTTGGTCGGGACACTGACTTGCATGGCGAATCCCCGATCTGGGGGACACATCCATGTTCTTCCTTGTCGCACTTATTCGCGGTATCTAAGTATACCATCTGTGTACCCCTGACACGAGGAGCTGGTTTTCCGCTCCATGTATCGTGTTCCCTTGTTGGACTCCGTGGCGGGTGGGGGCCACGGTTGACGAAATAAAAAAAACTTAAACATGGATCCTCAAAACAAAAAACGCACACGCACGCAAATGGACTCGGACTCCGATATCGATAAACCGAAAGGCAACATATCAAACTCTTCATTTCCACGCTTTCTATTAATTGAATCAAACTTACCTGATCAGCCTATTTCTTCACTTTCACCTTTTGTCATTGAAAAATGCTTAATTTCAATATCAGGCTCACCAAAGTCTGTTAAAAAACTAAAATCTGGTGCACTTCTCATTGAAGTTGAGAAGAAGGCACACGCAGACAACCTACTAAAACTAAAGACTTTTTTCAATATATCTGCCAAATGCTCTGCTCACAATACACTAAACACATCAAAAGGACTTATCAGATGCCCGGATCTTGAAGGGGTTTCGGAGGAGGAAATTGCTACTGAACTGACCGACCAACTGGTCGTCCATGTCAGGAGAATGACTTCCTACAGGGACAACATCAAAAGACAAACAAATACCTTAGTACTTACTTTTAATACAGCTATTTTACCAAGATCTATAAAAGTTGGATACTTACATGTCCCTGTTGATATGTATATACCGAACCCCTTACAGTGTTACAACTGTTACAAATTTGGACCCCACGAAAGTAAATGTAGAAAAAGCAATGAACAAAAAGTGTGCCGTCGTTGCACTAAATTACATTCCGATCATGACACTGATATTACTGACTGCAAAAATCCACTTAAATGTTTGAACTGTGATGGTGAACATTATTCCACCTCCCGCTCCTACCAACTTTGGAAACGGGAGGAGATTGTTACCATCAAATATAAAGAAGGTCTTTCCTTTCCAGAGGCAAAGACAAGTATTGAAGCCCGTTTTAATTTGACCATTTCATATGCTACTTCTACCAAAACAAATATCCCTACGCCCGTCGAAAGAAAGATGCTGTAACGCAGACAGATGTAGCTGTTCAAACCGAACAGATTAAAATTATAGAACCTATTAAAGTCATTGAACCAATTAAAGTTATTGCACCAATTGAAGTTATTGAATGAATGTATATTGTTTTATGGCACATCGACAGCTAAGGTCATTTAGCGCGCAATTAAATTTAATTATTCATGATCACTGGGTAAACAAACCAGTACTAGGCTAGAAAATGTGCATTGCCCAAGGGCACTCCACCATGACCGTAGTGCCGCGACTGGGGTGAAGTTATTGAACTAATGCAAATTGATCCAATAGAAAACAAAAAGTTTAGCCACAAAACATCAATCTCTAGCTCAAAACAAACTCAAAAGAGTCCGAGATCCAATGAAGCAGAAGATACTATTACAGATAATAATAAGCAAGGTAAAATTACAAGATTACCTTTCCAAATTGATTAAATCCATACTTCCTAGTCTGTGTTCTGTCTTACTCATATATACAATGATAATGAGTAACACTATTTTACAATGGAATTGTCGAGGTTTACATTCTAATTTTGAAGAATTATCCTTACTTATCAATGAATATAAACCAGTAGCACTTTGCTTACAAGAAATTTTCCTGAAAGATTCTGACAAATTGACACTAAAGTATCACTCTTGTTACCACACAGCCTCTCGGGCTGGTGACCGTGCTTGTAGAGGAGTTGCTGTAGTTGTTAACAACTCAGTACCTCATAAGCTAATAAATCTTGATACAACATTGCAGGCAACTGCTGTTAAAATATCTATTAACAAAACAGTGACTTTGTGTTCATTGTATCTCCCACCAAGTATGCCACTAGATATAGATAAACTAAACAGCCTTATCTCTCAGCTCCCAAAACCCTTCATTTTAATGGGGGATTTCAATTGCCACAATACATTGTGGGGATGTAACGACACCAATATAAAGGGTCGAAAGTTAGAAGATTTTTTTTTTAAACAAGATCTTTGTCTTTTAAATGAAAAATCTTATACATACTTGCACCCTGCTACTGGTTCTTACTCATCTCTTGATCTTGTGTTTGTAGCCCTGATATATTTGTTGATTTATCATGGAAGGTTTCAGACGACCTCCATGGAAGTGATCATTTCCCTTTAATTATAACTGAAACTGGACGCTCTGTCTAGGAGCGTCCGCGTCGATGGAGGCTTCACAAAGCAAACTGGAATTAATTCCAGATTCGGTGTGAGGAATCCATTACACCGAATGATTTTTTGGATTGTGATAATCCTACACAACTTTTTACTTTATGTTACTTTTTTAATTTATCAAGCAGCTGAAGAAGCAATACCCCCGAACTTCGACAACTTCAAAGCGCCCTCACAAACCTTGGTTTGATGAGGATTGCAAAAAGGCTATAGGTACACGCAAATCGGCTCTCAGACAAGGTTAAATTCTAGATCATCCGTCAAAAAGACATGGGATATGATAAACAAAATTAATGGCAAGAGTGGCTCGATTGGTGTAAATCACCTGGACACTCCAGACGGTGTCGCTACTTCAAAGAAGGATATTGCTGATACTTTGCAGATTCCTTTGAGCAAAAATCGTCCTCTTCAAACTATTCTCCAAAGTTTCAAAAATGTCAACAACAGAAGGACAAACAAAAACTTAATTTTAAATCAAAGAATAATCTTTTATACGTTTAAAAAATTAAAAACAGCTCTCAAAAAGTGCAATGATACCGCTCCGGGTTCAGATGATATACACTATCACTTACTTAAACATTAAACTTACCTTTTCGGTCCCTTTCTTGTTTACGTGACGTTTATAATCAGGTTTGGCGAACGGGAAGTCTTGAAAAGAACAAACTTATCACAGCTGTCCAGTCTGGTTTTCGTAAACATAGAAGCACAATGGATCATTTGATCCGTTTTGAAACTTTTATCCGTGAAGCTTTTATAAAAAAGGAGCATATAGTTTCCGTCTTCTTTGACTTAGAAAGTGCATATGACACGACTTGGAAGTATGGAATTATGAATGACCTCTATGCTTTCGGCATAAGAGGTCGCCTTGCTTATTTTATTTCTGCATTTTTAACTGACCGTCAGTTCAAAGTTCGTGTTGGTGATACATTTTCTGGACCACACGAACAGGAAATGGGTGTTCCCGAGGGATGTATTCTTTCTGTTACACTTTTTAGTGTTAAAATTTATAACATTATTAAATCTGTTAACCCTGGAGTTGAATGCTTTTTATATGTTGATGGTTTCTGTATTTGCTACAGATAAAAAAATATGCATACAATTGAAAGACAATTGCAACAAGTTTTGAATAATTTACAAAAATGGTCAAACGAAAATGGCTTTAAATTTTCTAAAAGCAAGACCAAATGTATGCATTTTTGTCAACTTCGTAAACACCACCTAGATCCTGATTTAACACTAGATGGCACTCGTATTGACGTTGTGTCTGAATATAAATTCCTTGGTCTATTATTCGATCCGAAACTGACTTTTATTCTTCATATAAATTACCTTAAAAATAAATGCCAAAAAGCTTTAAATCTGTTACGCGTTGTATCCCACATGGATTGGGGTGCTGACCGTAAAGTCCTCTTGAGACTTTACATGTCATTAATACGATCTAAATTAGACTACGCATGTATTGTTTATGGCTCAGCACGAAAGTCATACATTACAACACTTGATACCATTCACCATCAGTGTTTACGGCTAGCCTTGGGCGCTTTTCGAACCTCGCCCGTCAAAAGTCTCTACGTAGAAGTCAATGAACCATCGTTAAATTTACGCCGAAAAAGCTAGCTATGCAGTATTTTTTACAACTTAAGTCTAATCCTTCAAATCCCACTCATATAGTTGTTTTCAACCCTTTATACAAGGCATTATTTTTAAAGAAGGAACGGGTAATACCGCCTTTCAGTATTCGTTACGGCCCAGAAGTAGCAAAACTTGATATTGATCTTGACGACATCGCGAGGCAAGAGATTTCAGATGCTCCACCTTGGACTCTGAGTAGTCCATCATTCATTTATGATCTTGCGACCGATAAAAAAGGCCTGCACAGATCCTATTGTTTTAAAATGCAAATATATGAAAATTAAAAATACATATTATAACTTTGAGCGTATTTATACGGATGGTTCTAAGGATGGTAAAAGGGCAGCTACTGCCGCAGTTCCTGATGGCGATGTAATAACATTTCGACTACCAGATAATTCTTCTATTTTTTTTTCCGCCGAGCTAAAGGCAATACATTTAGCTTTGGACTTTATCAAATCAGAAGGTTATTGGCGGTTTATCATATTTACCGACTCATTGTCTGCTATGCAGGCACTTCAGAATGAAAAAATAGAGAACCCTATTATTGTTAACCTCCTTTCGAAGTTATCATCGCGTATTTGTGCAACAGCACATGTGGTATTTTGCTGGATCCCCAGTCATATGGGCATTCACGGTAACGAACATGCTGACTTGGCTGCAAAGTCTGCTCTTTCACAGGATATTTTACCTTTTAAAATACCTTATTCCGATTTTAAACCTTTAATAAATGTTTTACTTTACGATGAGTGGCAAAGTGATTGGAATGAGCAAGTAAATAATAAACTGCACTCAATCAAGTCAGTACTTTGTGAGTGGTTGCCAGCGTTTATATCCTGTCGCCGTGAAGAAATTGTCCTTGCTCGTTTACGCATTGGACACACATGGTTAACACATGCATACTTACTGAAAGGTGAGGAAGCACCTCACTGTATTCCATGTTTTACACAACTTTCCGTACAGCATATTCTTCTGGAATGTGCTGATTTCGCTCCAATACGTGATATATTTTTCGTCGGCTCTTTGAGTCTGTCAAACCTGAACTTTTATTTGATTTCCTTAGGGATATTAATATTTTTAATAAGATATGAATATTTCTTAAATCGTGCTTTTGCACTTTTACAGATCCTGTTCCACAATTGTTCAGATATTGTTTATATGTTAAGCATTACATAGTAGTGTTTGGCTTCTTTGCCTAAATTCTGTTTTACATTGGCTTACGTTTCGGTTTATATTAATGTTAAGTATCGCATACATCATGTTTGATTGTTTTGTATAATAAACTCGTTAGTTATATTTCAATTTGAATTATTTCATCATTTACAGTAAGTAGATTATTGAGCGCCCAAAATGACCTGTATTGTCGACGGGCCTTAAAACACCATTCATTCACGATATATTAAGGCTTAAACTTCTGATATAGCTCTATGCTGATGACACCGTTATCCTTTCTGACTGCCATTGACTTCCAACGATGTATAAATGCTTTCAACATTTATTGTAATGAATGGCACTTAATGGTTCATCGCAGACACAAATGGGTTGGGTACATTGGGCACATGTCAAACTAGAAATATCATTTGTTTTCAATGAATACGAATGCCTTGAGCATAATATTTCTACTGCATTAGAGATGAATGTATCTTTACTTAATAATGTAATGAAATCATTACAATACCTTGTAAATAAATAAATATCTTACCAAAACACCCTCTGCCCGTATGTACATCCAAACACACACTACACTGAAGTATATCTAAAAACATAAATAAATCAATAAAGTCGATACATCAAAGAACAATGTCTTGGAAGTATATGCAAAACAAATGCCTGTGTGTTTCAAAAACATGTTCAGTATATCCATGTACATATTAAACATATCCAAATGTCACCATGTTTATTTGACATAAAATAGAACTAAGTAAAAGGTATGATGGCCTAGTTTTTCCATCTGTCAATAATAACAGGATTTAATGATTGTTAAGTGAATATTGAAATATATGAAAACTGAATAATTTCAAACAATATATTTTTAAAACCAATAATTTAGAAACAATGTGTTTAAAATATGTTTTAACCTTGTTACAACTCTTTGAATTTCACTGAGCCTTTCAAGTAGTCAGCCTGTAAATCGTCTATTTCGTAAGAAGTATCATCTTCTTTATAAAATATGTTGTACACACAAACACACAATCTGGATGGCCATCTCTACCTATTAAACATCATTAACGGTTTTTTTTTTACTGAATACCAAATGAATGCCCATTGACTTCAATGTTAAGGCCTAAAGTTTACTTACACTTTTGCACGATTAAAACCTTCATCACCAAACCTCAAACACACATAGACAAAAAAGGAAAACCTCCATAATTGGAGTTGTAATTATTTAATTAAAACTATTCTGTTGCAGATGTGTTGCAAAGTTATAGGGTAAACAGCATTTGAACAAATTGAAAATGGCCACCCTGGGTTCAACACTGTTTTAATAGCTTTTTGACATGCAGCAAACCATTTTGAAAAACATTGGCACAAAAATATCAATAAAAAGGGATATTTATTGAATAGGATTGAAAGTATTGTGACCAAACGGAAAACTGGTCATTGTGAACAATTTCTTATTAATTTATGTTCGCATTAGTTGACTACCGGCCATGTGATAACATTTGTCTGCAAGAGGGAATGGGTTAATTAATTGCAATTATTCATTCATATTTAAAGTGCAAAATTGGTATGTGATACAGTTGAGTGTAATTTTGTATTACTTAATCTATAGGCTTTATAGCAAGACAGATTGAGTGTGTTTATAAGTCATTGGTAATTACCTCAAGGAAGGTAGTTTCTTTTATATACATGATGCATAACAAGACTGTATTGTTACCATGTGTGTTTAATAATATTCTGCAGAAATTACTATTACTGTTCACAGTTATACCAGTATTCAACCAAATGTCTCCTTTCTTTGTTTACAAACATGAATGTCCTACTGTTGACAACATCCATTACTATTCCGTGATACCACTTTGTTTTCTTGCTCTGCTCATCCAGTATCCACTCATGAATTATCTGTCTTCCCAAAAACTTTACTGATTTATTTTGTCTGGTTCGGGAATAAGGTTCTGTTGCCTAAAATAAAACATAACTTATTTGAATTGTGTACAAAATATATAAATTATCTAATATAATATGAAAATACTAGCAAATTAAATAATAGTCTAATGTATCCAAAATTAATTTAACCCTTTCCCACGTATGACAAAACAAATCCGCAGGAGACGACTTTGAAAAAACCCACCACACAAACATTTGGAAAGCATCCTTAAATGAAAGTGATATTATTAGTTTAAACATATTTTATTGTTAAATAAACCACATGGTATAACAACATTAGAGCATACATATAAAAAAAAAGGGTTGAGCCACAAGTTCTCAAATTATTTAATTACGGCTCTCCCCGTAAATCAAACAAAAACAACAAGATATTAAGAACATCATAGTCAACACAGGTATTGTGAACAGTTAAGTTGAAATGTTTAAATACAGTTTGACTTTACCATAAATCTAAACTAAGGAACAGAGATAGATTGAGAGAGAGAGTCAAACAGTTACATGAATTTGAAAAGATAAGATGTCAAAGATTTCCGTTGAAGGCAGAAGAGCTCGCTTGTAGGGTCAGTCTGCATTCTAGCACATTGGTATAGTTATAGTAACTGTTTGAAGCGCTTTGTATCCAAAATGTATCTGTGAACCGAGTTTACAATAGTAATGTTTTCTTCTTGGCTGAAGTTTGGATTACCGAACAATATTTAGATGCAGTTTAGAGGATGGTGGTGTCGCGTACTTTGAAATAAACGATAACGTTCGTGAACATATTGTCTACACTGGAAAGAGTAATGTTCAGTTGTTTCAGGTACTAAACAATGTATTCAAAGATTATGATCAAAGACATGATTATGGAATAGATCATCCTTTAGGTCGCTACTTATTTCGAAATCTAGCATGTATAACAGAAGCAAATCGTTGTCCGTTGGAACTTCAATTCTGAGAAACATTGTTTGTAAAAGTTTACGTTTAAACATCCCGAGTAATTGAATATTTCTTAGATTAACTGGTAAAGAATTTTAGAGTAACAGTTCTTCTAGGAAGATTTAAAAAGTAATTTTGGTTGCAAAAGTTATACTGTTCGTTTGCGATGGGAGTTCTTGGAAACAGATTACTTAAATAATCAGGTACCATGTTGTTTATAATTTTAAATATGAGAATGATTTTCTTAGATTAACTGGTAAAGTATTTTCGAGTTACAGTTCTTCTAGGAAGATTTAAAAAGTAATTTTGATTGCAAAAGTTATACTGTTCGTTTGCGATGGGAGTTCTTGGAAACAGATTACTTAAATAATCAGGTACCATGTTGTTTTTAATTTTAAATGTGAGAATGATTTTCTGGTATTTTCGTCTATTTTCTAACGTAAGCCATCCTATTTCGCGATACAGATTTTGTAAACTAATAGATCATGTAGTGCCTGTTACAATTCTAGCAGCTTCACTTTGAATATGTTCTAACCTTTCTTCATCATGTTGGGTACAATTGTCCCAGACAACAGATGCATATATTAAAGTTGGTCGTAAAAAGGAAATGTAAATTTGATTTATTGACTTCCGACATACTGTAAACTTCAGTTTTCGCATAATTCCTATAAGTTTAGATGCAGATACGATCATATTATTGATATGAGTATGCCATTTACACGATGACTAAGAGTGACACCTTAATGTTTGTGATTTTCGGTAGTACTTAAAACAGTTTCATTAAAAACAAGTTGAGGAGGATATTGGTTACCAAAATACAACACTTCTGTTTCGTTTGGGTTACACGTTACTAACCACTGTTTCGACCACTCAGAAATCATTTTCAAATCATGATTTAATATACCTTGAAAGTCATTGATGTCTGAAGATGTTGAAGCCAAGGACGTATCATCTGCAAACAAACGTGTTATACTAAAAAATACTTTCAGTAATATCATTAAAATAAATAAGGAATAAAACAAGACCAAAAACTGATCCTTGTGGTACACCTGCTGAAACATGTTTATAATTGAAAAAAGGCTGACCGACAGTGACCCTTTGTTGTCTGTGATTCAAACAATCAGATACCCAATTGTGAACCCTACCCTCTATACCTAGTTGTTTCATTTTAAATTGAGCCAAACTCTGTCAAATGCCCTTGAAATGTCGCAGAATATTACGCACGTATGTATTTTTGTATCAAAAGACTGAACAATTTGATGGTAAAGGTCAATTAATTGATAAACGGTAGAATGTCCTGTCAAAAATCCAGCTTGTTGGTTGTTAATAAGATTATTACTAATAAGATAATTATACAAATACTTATAGACACATCTTTCCATTAGTTTTCCTAAACAACTTGGCAAAGACATGGGGCGATAATTTCCAGGAGTATGTTTATCTCCTATTTTAAACAGATGCAAAACACAACTTGGCAAAGAGATGGGCCGATGATTTCCAGGAGTATGTTTATCTCCCTTTTTAAACAGAGGCAAAACATTGGCTAATTTCCAAGATTCTGAAAATGTACAATCATTTAATGATTTGTTGAATAACATACAAAAAGGATCATGACCTACAGCTTTGTTTACGTATACAGTTCCTATGATGTCTTCAACGTCAGATTTTGTAATTATTACATTAGAAAGTGTTGGGACACATTTTGACCCAAAACGTGGTAAAAAAGTATTAGATTCATCAATGTTTGAAACTGAAACAAAGTAATCATTTAAACCGTTGGCTTTATCCTCATCTGTGAAACAAAATTCCTCTATTCCATTAGAACATTTCTTTAAAACAGGGATATACTCTGCAGACTTATAGTTTTTCATCAAATCTTTAATTGACTTCCAGTAATTTTTGTTACTGTTGACGCTAAAATTTTCAATTTTATTTTCAATATTAGCAAGAAATTGCAATCTGACAAATTTCTTTAAGTTATTAACTTTTTTACGTAACTTTTTATATTTGGACTTATTCGAGAAAGATGAATCTTTTACATAATACGTTTTTGGCGATCTCTATATCTATAGTGACGCCGAATTTCTGAATCATACCACGGTTTATCATTTCGACGTACAGTGATGATTTTCGATTGTATAAATTGAGACATAAATTGGTGAATTTTACTAGTAAACATTTCACAAGCTTGATCGACTGACACGTGTTTATAAAATTCAAATTTTCAGATGAAATCATTTTGTTAAAAAGCTGAAAATTTGCTCTATTGTAAAGCCATACTGTTCTAGTTATATGATTAAAAAAGTAGATTTTATGAGAATAAAGGTAGCTTTATGGTCACTGATTGTATTATCGACATTTAAACATCCTGCTTGGTGAAATTCAACATTGTCGGATATAATTATAGGATCAATTAAAGTTGATGAAACTCGTGTAGGTTCAGTGACAACATTTACGAGATTGTTGATTAATACAACGTTTTTCAAATGATTGAGGTTGTCGTTCAATCAGTTTTCATTCAATTCAACGATTTTAAGAGTTCACATCTAATGCAGTTTGATAGATTTACTAAACTAATAGTCCTGTAACCAGTCATTTCTTCCGAAGTAAGCATCTTGTATTAAGTTTTAACAGTTTACCTTTCTTATGATTTCCAATAGGAATTCTTCTGACAATGACATTTGTAATATGCCTTCCTTGATTACAAGATTGTTTGTGTATTATTTGATAAGGTTTGTAATGTGTTTTGTCACTGGAGTATAGTTGTATTGTCTTTTGCTGTTTTTAGTAAATATTGTTTTTCCCTTGATTTGTAAGTCCTACTTTGACTTAAAAGAGCTCCGTCTGTTGACAACAGGGAAAGCTGACAGGTCGATGTAAACAATCGTCATTCTGGCGTTAACGTTAATGCATTGTTGATTATTTACTCAGCATAACAAGTGAGCACGCTTATATGCTAAACTATGTAGGTGTCATTCTAACGGGAATTGCAGATATATTGGTTTTCCTTCCGATTTCGATAAGGCATGAATTTTGCTCCTGATGTTTGCCAAATATTTTGCCTCCTGATGTTTGCCAAATTATGATATCACTTGTAAGTTCATTTTTATACAGAAAATCGACGCATTGATAACTGTTATGTTCCTAGAATACAAAAAACATTATATTGACAAGCCCAAAGAGTCGCAGAAACAGGTATTTCGACTAAAAATATGCACGGCAAATGTAAAACTGCCATCTTTGTTATGCTACTTCTTTTTTTCTCTCGATATATCAAAATAACAAGAAACTGCAAAATGTTTACCTCGAAGTTCTGTCAAACAACGAAAATGTCCTCCTGATGTTTGCATTTGCGGTCACGTGATATTTCTTGTTCATCCCCTGTGACAATGCCAAAACCACATTTAATTGGACGATCGAGATTGTCCCGATTGCATGACTTGCTTGAATTTAATATAAAGCAAATAATTAAATATACCTCATGTGAACATACAAAGCGTTCATCTAAGATAAACTTATTTTGAATAGAGATGATCTAATTATCTTCATGTGTTTACCAACCCGGTGTTTTATTTCCGGCGAATCAATCAGCTTCCGGTATACCTAAATAGACGAAAGAGTTTCTTAATATAACAAAAAAAAAAATGTATTTTATTTAAGAAATACGCCGTAAATTAGCTAATAACGTGTATGAATTTTAAATTATTCCAGAAAATATGATACTAATTAAAATATGGTATTTAAAAGTTTTAATAAAACACACAGTTATCGTTTTTTAATGATCGCGTATTGATATCCGAGAGCTTCGGTTCTCGTACTTAACACAATCCAGGTATTCTGATATTGACATATTACATAATTCATATCTTGAATTGCGATTCATGACAACGCCACGATCATAAAATAAATCCATAATATTGTTTGTTTACATTTCTCTCAAGAACAAGAATTACTAATCGGTATTTTTTTTAACCGGATCATAAGCACTATGTGTGTCCCTTCCTCATTTTGTTTGATGCATTGGACATTATTTCAGTTGGTGTGGGAGGGGATTGGATCACTGATCTACTCCTCGATTTCGGCGTTGTTGTGTTTCCTGTGTTGTGAATGAATCTGTCAATTGGTGTTTGTTTAGATTGTTTTGTTGTTTTTGCTTGTTTTGGCGTATACTTTGGGGTTTTCTGTGTTTTTGCCTTTTCCATTCCTTCATTGTCAGCAGAAATGTCTCTGTCTTCTGTGCTTTCGGGGACCGGGGTAGGCGTACTGTCATGGTTCTCCTCTGCGTTAGAGGCTTCAGAGGAAGACGAGTCATCCAAAGGGGTCTTATCATCTGTTGATATACATCTAAAGGGCAATACTTTTGGTTATGACCGATTTCGCTGCACCTAGCGCACTTTGATACATTTGTACATGTGTAGGACATATGACCATCTTGGAGACAGTTTACTATTTGTTCGGTGTTTGGTGTTGATTCCGTGTAACATGAACAGGCTCTTTTTGAGGATGGAGGAAGGCAATCAATATCCGTGGTGTATGATGGTGTACCATTCACCGTGATAGGCTCGGACAACCTTGAATGTAGTTTGGTTCTGGACGAGTTTCGAAAGAAGTAAGAGTATTAATATGTTTTGGGTTTTTTCCCGAGTGTACCTTAAAATCCCCTCAGTCCAAAAATGGCATAATGCTCATATTCTATTCCCCTCGATTGATTTAACATGGTTTTCATAATGCTCTCGGCAAAAATGGTAGGGTACTTAGAATACCCTAAAAGAAAGTAACAGTGTATTAATAATCTCCTCAGTCTAAGATCATGGGCCCGTTTGTTGCGCATAAACTAGTTTCGGTTTAAAAACTAGTTTCGTAAACCATCCATTTGTTAATCAAACCAGTTTTTCCATTTGTTTACTCAAACTTAAAACTGTTTTCTTAAACCGATTAAACCGCCCTCGAATGCGGTTTCGGAGGTTTGATGTATCCGAATACATGGTCACTTGGAAGAGAGAAAATGGCGACTGAACCGCTTAAGTTAGCCCTAACATGTGGAAATGCACTAGACTGGGTTCAGACATTGTCTGATAATGGTAATAAGAATATATTTGGATTTAAAAAGATATCAATACTTTATGTACATGTACTCGTTTTATTATGTAATTATGACCAGAAAATTAAAAGATAAAACGTGTATGCTAATGACAGCATATCGTCCCCAATCAGATTCGTACACAATTTTATTTTAATAATTAAACAATGAAAAAAACGAACTTATTTACCATTTAATGAATGAGGGGAAAACAAGACAAGAATCGTTAATCGTAGTATCTTAATTTGCATTTTTTTGTCTCGGAATGAGATATGGTTTTGTTTTTTGTCATAACTGTCAATCTGTGAGAGTGCAGCTTTAACCTCATCAAGAGGATGTGCAGGATCCATGTGATAGCCGCACTATCAAAACGTCAAGGCCACAGTTCAAGGCACAGTTGTTCCAGTGGTGCAGAAGATTCCCAGGACCCACTCAGCTTTTTCACACGAAGTGTGGCTCTGAGATCATAGCAACATATTTATCAAGTCCTTATCAGGTCTAGGAAACTCATACTTGTATAGATCATCTATAAATCTACGGATAATCTATGAATAAATATATACAGAATATTAGATTTTTAAATTAAAGACTAGGCAAGTAAAATTCTTAAAAACAGATTATTTGGCAACATCGCAACAGGGCCTGTGCAGACACATTCATATTGCACATAAATGATGGTTTACTGCACATTTCAGAGGAATTAGAATACTGATTTTTGCATTGTTTTGAAATATTAAAGGTTGTGATTCTTACTTTGAGGTAAAAATATCAATATTTTACAATTATGCAATTTGCCTACAATAATGTCATATTTTGTCAAGCAACAAGCTTCTTTAGCTATTTATTTGAGTTTAGAATTTAGAAACACGATTTTCTCATAAATATCAGACTTATTATTAGATATATCGAATACGTAATGACTTCGTATATTTTTTAATTTCATGTGTGTAAAATTGAATTCATTATTTGACAGGGAAATGAAGTTATATTATTAAGTGGCACAGGTGTTTTAAGGAATACGCTTGGCTGATGACAACTCGCTTTGAATTGAAAAATATTGACTTCAAGAACATTTATTTACTATGCATTTCATTAACATACAACTAATAATGAAGATATTACCATTTAAAGATGACTATTTGTGCTGATCGGTGCGCAGCATGGGCGCGGCCATTGTTTACATATCGCAATGTCTAGATACTTTCTGAAAAGAATCGCGACGTCATTTACTCACTATGTCCCAAACAAAACATACAAGTCGAGTTAGCTAATGAACGACTGCGGTACTATAAAGGGAATACAATATATATATATATATATATATATATATATATATATTGTAAGAAAATTAACCCCGGAAGTTTACAAACCTAAACTTCAATTATTCCAAATGAAATTCAAAGCATTACATCATATTATTACTAGATCTATATAACGTGTTATAGTAAATAGTATCCAACCATAGTAGGTGGATAGAACACTCGAAATTGACTCGTGTAATATATATCAGCCAATTAAATATATGTGTTAACATTTATTTATACAATAATTTCATTCGTTTATATACTTGACAGTTGTTTGTTATGATTTCACAGCTCGTTAGACATAATGAACCGTCGTTTTTGTAGAACAATCAAAGGTCATAGAAACAATCAAATTTCCGGTAGTGGTCGGACGCCACTGTAATAGGATCTGTCGGCGAGTCTTTTGAGCAGGCATAGTTCGATCCATTCATTCCCTACATACTCTGGAGTTGGCGGTCAAGAGATTTTCCATATTAGTCATCTGCTGCAGATTTGGTGTATGTTGAAAAGGGAGAATTGAAATGGTTAATTTTGACCAAATTTCCAAAAAAAAAATTGTAAGACTTTTATATTATATATTGAAGAAATATTCTCAAACCTGTATAAATATCCCTTTTAATTCCAAATGAAATCGTCCAATTTCTAAAATCGTTACTTGTTTTTAGTTGAATGTATTTTACCACAATTCATTTCCCATAGGCTCTCCCAAAATTCGGTGTTAAAATCTGTGTCCTTTTGTGTTTGTGAAATTGGACGATTTCATTTGGATTATAAGGGATTTTTATGCAGGTTTGTGAGAAATCATTTGGATTACAAAGGATTTTTATGCAGGTTTGTGATAAATTATTTTACAATTCATTCTTTAACAAACAAATAAATGTTTTGAAAGTTTGGTAAAATATAAAAAAATGAATTTACCCTTTTATTGAACACGTCGACCATTTTCTTGTTGAAGACGCGTTTGTAGCAGACGACTTTTGAAAAACATCGTGAATAAAGGAGACATTGCTCAAAATTAGCAGTTTCTCCTTTTACCGTAATGTTTTCAACATTACCATTATGTTTTCAAATGTTTGCAATGATTATACTTCATAGAATTTCCAAATTTCTTATGTTTTTTACACATGCCAAGGTCGTGTTTTTGTTTACCTTCCATCGCCTTTTTTTTTTACTGATGAATTAAATTAACGGCAATTACGTTCTCAAACTTCTCAAATTATCTAATTAAGGAAGTTTTTAAATAAACATTCAAAGCAAACTGTAATCAATTATAACACGGATAAATTTACCGCCCCACTATGATGGATTAATAATCTAATACAAACATGCATACAATATTGACACCATTAAACTTCAAAAAGTGGTCCTTCCTCATAATCGGCCTTTTTGGTCCAGACATTTTGGGAAATTGGCCTTTCTTTCTGGACCTATAATCGGCTTTTTACGCATTCGGCCACTTTTGACCTATACCTAAGATAAGAAAGCGATCTGAAAATTTAGTAATCCATACAGTGATAATCGGAAGTGTGTAACTGACGTCACAGGAAGTTGATTATAAGCAAAGATGGCGGCGCCTATAGGCGACCGATACCGACGTGAAAACACAAACTTTAAAAGCATATATCTTGGTAGTGCAAGCTTTTAAAAAAAAGTTAATTACATCAAAATGATACATTATTGTAGTGCTATTTAGTCATATAGTTTTAATCTGAGCCAAGCGTATTCCTTTAAGCAAGGTATAAACATCAACATGCTGTGTCCTGACTACACACTCGAATTTAGAAACACGAAATCGCATTAATTGCAAATCGTTGAAGGCGCGTCGAAAATGAAGTCTGTTAAATAGTAGGTCATTGTTATTAAAGTTGTTCAAGTGCTATCTAATAAAAGGTAGTTATGTCATTTGTAGCAACTTTTAAATTTGAACATTTTACCTAAAAGTAAGACTCACATCTTTAAGGTCAAAATGTTGAAATACAAATAAAATGTTATAAAACTTTTGGTATCATGCTACTGTGATACGCTGGTAAAAAGATGGGAATGTCTTGTTTTCCGCTGTTTTACAGGAAACAAAAAATAAATCTATAAATTTATAGATGATCAGTAGATTTAAAGTTGCAAATCCATAATTTTATGAGTTTCTTATACCTGGTTATGTCCAGGTAACTTAGTTGATGGTAATTTAGCAAGAATAGCCATTTTCCGAGACGTGTGAAGACAGATGTTACTTTTGGGCCAAGAGAGGCGATCCATGCGTGTGACCGACTATTTATGAACGACCTACATGAACATGTACCTTCTCTTAGGTCATTATGTCTTGTTTCTGCAGTATGTATGTATGATCACTGCGTAATGGATTAATTTTGCAGGCAAATTATTCAGACAATTTTGAAGCCAAGTCTAGTCACTACGCATTGATCAAGGAAGTCCCAATGCTATGCAATAGCTTTCTGGGAAGAACCAGTACTTACAGAAATGTTGGTTTATTTCAATAAACGAACGTTTACAGAGTGCTAACAACTGCGCTGCCTAACTTTCAATGCTATGATTTTAAGCCTTATAGTTACAGCTGAATGAGGTAAGCATAAACTTCACAAAGAAAGCATACCCTGGTTAGACACATATACACATCAGCGCGCTTGCGCTACAGTTCAAACCTTGTATTTCCTGTCCACTTTATATGTAGCCGTTTAGTTTAATAAGTTCTTAGTTATCTTTTCTTTTCTTTTTTAGGTAAAACAGTTCCGGTTGGACCCCTTTGCTCAACCATACCGAAGCGATTTCATCAGTTTATTTCAACAAATACATTGAAGGCCTATCTTTGCGGGGACTTTGATACAGCTAATGAGTTGCACAGTAAAGTTTTCCCTGCAGACATTCCTGTAATTACCAAAGCCTACTGTTGAAATGTGTATACACAAGTACACACTAATCTCAATCACTTGGGTAAACGTGCAGTAGAAGATATTCACCCCTGGATACTAAACACACTGGTTGATTTTGACGAGCTTGACAAGGTCATCTGCAAGCAGATAGACATAGGTATTATGGTTCAGTTCACCATGTTATGTATGTTATAGGAAGGTCTGATACAATGTCAGTGCCAGCTCATGTAACAACATACTAAAGATTATGAATAAAAGTTATATGACTGATATACACAATCAGGCTCTACTGAAAATTGATTTGCAATATTTTTAGCTCACCCTAACAACGAAGCCAGCATGGCGAGAACGTTGCTGACATACAAATGCAGTCATCTGTACAACGAAGCCAGCATGGCGAGAGCGTTGGTGACACACACCATCAGTCGCCTGTACAACGAGGCCAGCATGGCGAGAACGTTGATGATATACAAAATCAGTCACCTGTACAACTAAGCCAGCAATACGAGAGCAACAATGGAATTCAAAATCAGTTTTTGTGGCCGAAATGGACTGTGCTGAAATATATTGACTTACACCAAAATTATGAAGCACTTTTCAAAATACCAGGCATTAAGAAGAAGTCTGTGTGGTCTATGATAGCTGCAGGCATAAACAAGCACCAATAAGTGCAAGTAAGTGGCACGCAGTGCGAACAGAAATTGAAGAACCTAACCAAGTCTTACCGTGACACTGTCGATCACAGCTCAAAGTCTGGAAATGAACCCAAAAAATGTGTACTTTTAAAGAGCTGCAAGCATGTTACGGATATAGACCAAATTAGTTGGGTCCAGAACCTCAATCCCGTGACCATTCTCTGGCTAACATGTTTTGACGATTGATTTGACTTCTATGGACCATTTATAAAATATTTAGAAACCCGGCCCCTCGCAAAAATGCCGGCATTTTTTGCTAGGGGGCCAAATGCAAAATGGCCGCCGGCGCCATTTTGAAAAATTAACTTTTGAACCAGAGCAGCTACAATCAAGTATAAATACACTATTTCCACTAAATAAACCATGAAGATTCCGATTCTGACATCAATTTGACGTTCAGACACCATTTTGTCCAAAATATCTGAGATGGCCGCCAGCTGCATCTTGAAAAATTAACTTTTGAACCATAGTACCTAGAATCAAGTATAAATACACTTTTTCCACTAAATCAATCACGAGGATTCCGATTCTGACATCACTTTTACGTTGTTATATCATTTTGACACAGATATCCAAGATGGCTGTCATAAGCTGGAGTGAAACGTAACAACAAAACTAATTACATATAACATAATCTATTTTTTAATAGTTGTAACTTTTATCAAATGAAGTAATTTAAAACATGTATACAATATATACAAAATAATACTGAACATAAAACTTTCATATTTCACCATACTAGCATTACTAAATCACATGTAAACGTCACCAATAAGCAATACAATACTGTTCTGTAACTTAGTATATGTATCAAAGAGATATGATCAATCTGAATCGAGCTTTCTACAACACTATATTCGGAAGCCTCAGATTCAGACGAATCATTGTCTCCCTCATGATCAGAATCGCTCTCATCGTTTTCGCTGTCTTCAGCTTGTCCTGGTACAGGTATGTGCACCGGGGGAGCAGGTTGTGTGTGACGAACAGGGCAACAGCGACCACCCACCAACTCCCAGCCATGACCGAGTGGAGAAAGGTGGTTCTTCAGGGAATGGTGGCGCACTAAGTACGCGGAGATAGGTGTTGTCGGAGACTATCTTCATCTGGAGAATGACGTGTAAAGGATTCTTTCTTCAAACTCTTCCACTTCACAGCGCGAGCCTCAGCCATGGAAGTACTCTTCTTGCTGCCATAGACGACATCGCGTGTGAAGTGGAAGAGTTCCTCTATCATGTCCTCCTCCATGGCAAGATCCTCTCCGCACCACGAGAGCTGCCGTTACGCCACATGCCTCTTCGCAACCTAGACATACAGGGACATCTTACCCTTGCTGTAGAAGCCCGAGTTGGCATCACAACCTGTCATGCAGTGCAGCTGCACAATACAGCTGACCTGCCTGTGCAACGCCGGTCAGGTGGCTGCATATCATTGCTTGTAGCCGTCTCTTGTTGCTACTGCTACACAGCAGCATCTTGAATGCTCCAGCAGTAATGGTCGGGAAAGGATGATGAATGCCAGCTTGTGGACATAGTAAGACCACTGTCTGGTATGGTGTACCATCTTGCGTTTGTTCGCCTTCTGCTGAGGGAGTCGGCAGAGAGAGTTCTGGGTGAGGTTGCTCTTCTGGGTCTTCCTGTATGTGCCATTGCAGTTGAATAATGCCACACATTCTTCTACAACACGATGTTCTAGCAAGTCAGTGAGGTCTACTAATTTGCTGACTTCAACAAGGTTGATCACTGCCTTGAGTGCGTCCCGCTCCATCTACATGACTGTTGCCTTGAGGTCCTCCCCAGACTTGGTCGTGTCTGTGCCTTTGGCAAACATCAAGCGTTTGCTCAGAGAGACTGATGCATAGGTGGAGGTATCCTTACTGAAGACCCGCTCTCGCGAGAAGCGAGTTAATTTCTCCTCTCCTGCAGCAAGGGCTGAGTTGAAGTCCGCAATGAGCTCATCTGTTGCAGGCATGGCTGACTGTAGTGTGCGGGTGATACTGGGTAAAACGGGAAGTCAAACTCTTGCATGCACGCACTGCTCATCTTCTCGCATCCGTTTCGGGCCGCATTCCACATGCTTCCCCTTTGCTGGTTTTCGGTCGGCAAGGGCATTGTGAGCTGCCCGGATCCTGGCTACATTGTTCACATTTCTGGAGTGCACCAGCAGCTGCTTCTCATTCTGAAGGATAGAGAGCCAGCCAGATTTCATTTAGCTGCTCTTGTTCATGGTGCACTCGATCCACATGTCCCATGCCATGTTGGAGTAGGGATTGCCTGTGATGGAATGGGTGAAGTCAGTGCGAAGGAATGTGACCTGGTCAGCACGGAGAGATGTCAGCATTGCCCAGAAGTCAGGCAGCCAGCTTCCATACCTATTTTTGTCATACGATACCATCCATGGCAACATGGCGCGTAGAGAGCTGACATACGTGTACCAGTTACATACATGAACTGCGTGCACATTCTGCATTAGCGCATCTATCATGGACAGGAAGTCCCTCCAGTAGTCTGCCATGTCACTAATCTCCAAATGAATGAAGAGGTTAGCGATGATGTTCGCGAGGTCAGCATCCATCTCCAGTTCCACATGAGCAGCAGCGCGACTTTCTTGGGAGACGCTCATATCTCTCAGAATCTCGAGGTTATCCTTCGTCTTAACAGCCAAGTCAGAAATGACATTCTTCTTCACCAGCTGACTAATGAGCGCCTCATACATGAGCCGCAAACAGCGCTGCCTCCTCTTGTGATGCTTGCCCTGCAGCGCATGATGGACAGAGCCCTCAGCAATATCACTCCTAATTCACTCCCTTTGTACCGCATGTAGATAGCGCTCATCATCACACACTGTGTATGGTAGGGACCAAGGAACGGCACAATATCACGATACTTGTCTGGGTTCTCAGCCTTGCACTAGGTGATGTGGACTTACACAGGATGATCTCCCACTTAAATAGCGAATAGCATGCGCTTAGTGACTATGATAGAAGACAGCTTGTCCATGACGTCATTTACAACGGATTTGTTCGGCTCTTGACTAAATGACATTTGGTAATATGCCTTGCTCTTATCTTTATCCACATTCAAACAAGCATGGAACCCATTATAAGTTGGTATACTTTGATTGTGTGCATCAGGGTGGTCGCCATCCGCGTCAGTGCAAGCAAGTGCATGAATAATGCTTCGCTTGCACTGAGGCTTTGTACTTGATGAGGAAGCAGCTCGGTCAATGCTTGATACAGAGTCTTGGCATCCTTGATACGCGCATCCGCATCCTCGTCGTCCGGAGTGATTGCCTTGTCCTCGTCCTGTACACGATTTTCAAGACGCTGTAGAAACATCCAGTTACAGCGGTGTGCAGTTCCCCCTCCTGTCAAGGTGTCGTTGAGGAAATCATCATTGTCAATGATACTGATGCTTGGTTTTCCTTCATTGATCTCGTCAGGAAAAACCGCACGTTGATGATGGTAGTGGTAGGTCGCTTTGTGACATACTGTGTGATGATGAACGTAAGAGAGAGTGTGCTGGTAGACAGATATACCCCCTTCTTACCCAACAAAGACGATAGCAGCTGCACCGTGAGAGGCAAGAGCGGACTGACTAAGCATAATTTACTCATTAGTTATTTGAAGCTCACATGGTTGCGGGGTTCTTGTTCCTTTTATACTATATCGTCTGAGTACCTCGCTTTTGTGACATTATATTACGTCAAAGATAACATAACCATGCGATATTGATCTTTAAGCGATCAATCACCGTCCTCAATTGCATTAATTTAGCCAAAATAATATATTAATGCATGCTATCAGGTGCGACACTATAAAAAACTTATGTTTTTGCTCCAGCTTATGGCAGCCATCTTGAATATCTGGGTCAAAATGATATTAAAACGTAAAAGTGATGTCAGAATCGGAATCCTCGTGATTGATTTAGTGGAAAAAGTGTATTTATACTTGATTCTAGGTACTCTGGTTCAAAAGTTAATTTTTCAAGATGGAGCTGGCGGCCATCTCGGATATTTTGGACAAAATGGTGTTTGAGCGTCAAATTGATGTCAGAATCGGAATCCTCGTGGTTTATTTAGTGGAAAAAGTGTATTTATACTTCATTCTAGATGCTCTGGTTCAAAAGTTAATTTTTCAAAATGGTGCCGGCGGCCATTTTGCATTTGGCCCCCTAGCAAAAACTGCCGGCATTTTTGCGAGGGGCCGGGTTTCTAAATTTGTTATAAAAGGTCCATAGAAGTCAAATCAATCGTCAAAACATGTTAGCCAGAGAATGGTCACGGGATTGAGGTTCTGGACCCAACTAAATGTAAAACCAGTCTTTGTCTGATTCACTCCAATCAACTTCTGAACAGAGAGACCCAACAGCAACAAAGGAAGAAAATTTAGACCTTGATGAAAAAGTTTCCGAACCAACAATGAAGAAGCCAAGACCGAATAGGAAAGATGCAGTAAAAGAAGAGCAGAAGCAATTGCTGAACACGCTAGCTAAACAACATGAGGACAGAATGAAAAGTGAGAAGTGCAAATAAGATCTGTTTGCACAGTTAGTTACAGCCATAATGAAAAAAGACTAAGACATAAAATGCTCTGAAAAGAACCTACAAGTACAAGTTCGGTTTTATAGTTTTAATTGCTGACTTGTTTTTAAAGCTGCACTTTCACAGAAGGACTGTTTTGGCAACTATTTTTATGCCCTCACTTTGAAAGGGGGGGGGGGTATAGATTTGCCCTTGTCTGTCCGTCCGTCCTTCCATCCGTCACAATATCTTGTGTCGCGCATATGTTAACCAGCATTTGTAGTTGTGCACCTTGGTTTGTCTGCGCCTAGTAAGTGCAAACTTATGGCCCTTGACATAATTCAAAATACAACTTACATAGCATACAATGTGGTGTCGTACATATCTCCAAAAGTATATGAGAGAGAGTCACAAACAGTTACGGAAAAGTTAACCAGCATGTGTAGTTGTGCACCTTGGATCAAGGGCAAGGTTGCTGCTACTAAAAACAGAAAAAAATGGCTTTTATTTTATGTATCTATTTCAATTTAAACTATAACGAATTAAGGATCATGTTAATTTGTTTATCTGGTGATTTAGATGCACATTCATCAACTTTGGGAGTAATAATGGCCCATGTTACAAAGGTCCGAAGTGGGGGAATATGTGTCCTATGGATACATTTCTATTTTTTTTTTTTTGTCTTAGAATAAGCTGATAGCTGGATAATGTCTGTAAATATGTTATACGGTTTTACTAATTGTCAGGAAGACAAGCATTTTCAGAATAATTATTAATTATTATGTCTCCCCCCATACATGGGGGTGACATATTGTTTTTGCCCGTTCCGTCCGTCCTTCCGTCCCTCCGTCTGTCACACTTGTTTCCGCTCAATAACTGAAGAATGCTTGGGCCGAGAAACTCCATAATTGGTATGCAGGTTAGCCATGCCCAGTAGAAGACCCCTATTGCTATTGAGGTCAGTACGTCTAAAGATAAGGTCACAGTGACCTTGAGCTGAAAGGTCACAGTGATGAGCTGAAAAATTGTTTTTGCTTGGGCCCAGGAACTTCATACTTGGTGTGCAGGTTGGTTACTATAAGCAAATGACCTCTATTGATTTTGAGATCACTAGGTCAAAGGTCAAGGTCACATCCATCATACTTGTTTCCGCTCAATAACTGAAGAACCCTTTGGCGTAGGAACTTCATACTTGGTATGCAGGTTGGTCATGACCAGTAGATGACCCCTATTGATTTTGATGTCAGAAGGTCAAAGTCATGGTGACCTTGTGAGGTAAAAAATGGTTTCCGCTGAATAACTGAAGAACGCTTGGGCCGAAGAACTCCTTACTTGGTATGAAGATTTGCCATGCCCAGTAAAAGACCCCTTTTGATTTTGAGGTCAGTACACCTAAAGTCAAGGTCACAGTGACCTTGAGCTGATAGGTCACAGTGACAATGAGCTGATTTTTATTTTTCGCTTAATGGCTTTGGCCATGGGACTTATTACTTGGTGTGCAGGTTGGTCACCACCAGCAGATGATCCCTATTGATTTTGAGGTCACTAGGTCAAAGGTCATGGTAACCTTCAGCTGAAAAATGGTTTCCGCTCAATAACTAAAGAATGCTTATGTTGAGGAACTTCATACCTAGTGTGCAGGTTGGTCCTAATCAGTAGATAAAATATTGATTTTGTTTGATTTTGAGCTCACAAGGTCAAAGGTCAAGGTCACGGTAACCTTAAGTTTAAAAATGTTTTTTTCTCAATAACTCAAGAACGCTTATGTCCAGGAACTTCATACTTGGTGTGCAGGTTGGTCCTAACCTGTAGATGACCCCTATTGAATTTGATGGCAGTAGGTCAAAGGTCAAGGTCATGGCGACCTTGGGCTGAAAAATGGTTTCCGCTTAATAACTGAAGAATGCTTGGGCCCAGGAACTTAATACTTGGTGTGCAGGTTGGTCACTACCAGCACATGACCCCTATCGATTTTGAAGTCACTAAATCAAAGGCCAAGGTCATGGTAACCTTCAGCTGAAAAAATGGTTTCCGCTCAATAACTTAATAATGATTATGTCGAGGAACTTCATACTTGGTTTCACACGTTGGTCCTAACCAGTAGATGACCCCTATTGATTTTGAGGTCACAATGTCAAAGGTCAAGGTCACAGTAACATTCACCTGAACAAATTGATTTTGACTCCCATCATTTCTTTGCGTCCCCTATGACCACACAAATGGGGAGACAAGTGCTTTTTCAAAAAAGCAATCTCTAGTTGTAATTTTTCGCCAATTGTCAGAAAGAGTAAAGGCAAGCATTCTTTGAATAGTTAGTTATTGTTATATTGTTTAACCAATTGTCAGAAAGACAACTTCAGTTCAAGGTCATTTTCTTAAAATAGAAAAATAGTTTCTACTTATTTCTGTTTTCAGGAATAAGTTATAGTAATGAAACTTGGTATTTAGATATACAGTGTAGATTGGGTGGAGAAGAGTGTTAAGTTTGCATTTAGTGCCACTGGGGCCAAGGATACTGTTTCTTGAAATAGAGAAAACAAATGTTTCTGCTTTAAGTAAGGAATTACATATATTAATTTGACTTGAAAAATTTGCTGTGTATGTGGTTTAGGTCAGGCCTTTTTCTGTCCATTTTGGAAAAAAGACCCTAGACAAATTGGGAAATTTTCATAGTTTAAAGAAAAAGCTTTTCTTATGTTAAGTTTTATTTTATCAAACAATTTATTATGATTCTAATATTTAAAGAAAACTTTGGTACACAGTTCAGCTACTTTAAGAATTGATAATATGTCATTGTAACTCTATCAAACATGTCCCTTAATAACTGTATGAAATTTTCTCTAAATTAAACATACATTTTAATTTTCTCTCAATTGAAACATAAACTATATAATAACAAACATTTTTAAATTGTCCTAAGTAAGTATCATATTTCTGACAGCATGGCATGAAACTTAGAATAGTAAATGTTCAAACTGTTTCAAAGTTGTTTTTAAAAAAATAAAGAACAATTAAACTTTTCAGAATTAACAACACTTGCAAATGTTTCAAACATTTTAAAGTTTTGACCTCCATTTTGAGTCTATTTCACAGAGCTAGCTTTCGTGCTTTGGCATTTCTGAAAGTGTCACACAAGGACTCCAAGTCTTCATCTGACAGTTCGTTTGGACCTTCAAGACAAATCATCATGAGAGATGACAGTTTTGTTTGGAGAAAGGAAGTCCTTTCTGGGATGCACAACAGGTTCATCACACTGAATCCTCTCTCAACAGCAGCTGTACTGGTTGGAATAATACACATGAGCTGCACTAGCTTGAAAATTCGAGGTAAGCATGTCCTCAGCACAGGGTCACCATTCATCTTTGCTAGGAGCTCATAGGGTCCGGCTGGTAGCAGTAGCCCATCCTGGTTCTGCCTTTGGATCTGTCTGAAATGAATTTAAATTACCTACTGAGTTTGTACCAGTCTCATTGTATTATAAAATGTATTATGATATTGATAAAAGTTATGTATTGTATGATACAGAATTTGACAATTTGTTGTTTATTTATTGTTTGCAGCTATGATAGCAGCAGGGGAAATGCCATACCCAAACCTGATATTGTAACTAGTCTACTGACTGTACTAAAGGTTCTAAGTAAGTTTTGTAAGTCAACCCTTCTGATGGATCTATTAATTCATAATACATTACAAAAAATATTAATTTATTTAGTTGGACCCATTAACAAAAACATTTTAAAATCTGGAATTATACATCTATTACTGATATAAATTGGGCTTTGTGTTCTTTTTAAAGGTCAATCAGGTACCTAAACATGAACATCTGGTGTTTGAATCCGGTATATTCAGCTTGGATCATCGTCATTGCCAACCTGATCATCAATACGATTGTCGATCGAAGCGGTTTCTGACGAAGTGGTTTCTGCAGATGAACTCGACGCTTTAGATAAATAGGATTCAATAATCGTTTTCGTTCCCTTTGCATCTTGTTTTCGTATTTTAGGACAGAAATATTTACTGTTGTGCAACATTTATGGTTTTGGATCCCGTTACCGATCAATATTTCACTTACATTTACATGCAGACGGGTTCAACGCTGTCATTCCCTGTCATCTAGTGCGGTTTATATATAATCAGCGATAAAATCCGAAAATACCGAATGTAGTTTAACTGAAGTTTATTTTGCGGCTTCACGACAGATTCGAGGTAAAAGTATACGATTTTTCGTAGGTGCTTTTGATTGGGATTTTTTTTGTCAGATTGGGAAAAAGAGAGTATAATTTGCTTGGGGAACGGGTCCGATAGTTGGACACGTGGGAACTATAGAAAAAGGCCTGTTAGGTGGAAAGGAATATAAGGAAAACATTCCTTTTCCCCTTTTGCCAAAATGTTTTCCACTTTTAGGTTATCCATTTAAGTTTCCATTCTTTGACAAAATATGTTCAAAGTCGTCTGCTTTAGCATAGTCGTATAAGGGAAAGAGTTAAGATGCCATAATAATTTACACAATTTATACAAATTATTATATAACAAAAGGCTTTGGTAAAATTCAATTATTTTATTTTTATAATTTAAGTTTCTGCGTTAAAGAGCATACATGGCTTTATAGAATATAGAGGGAAAAGGAGTTCTTTCAGAAGGAGAGTAATGAATGTGGCATTATTTATACCTAGGGGTTTATTCTCAGTTGTATGTCTATCAAACATATGACTTCAACACATGTGCTCCTTCAATTGCCTTTTGAGGATTACTATTTTGTGTTTTGAATCTCTTGATTCCAGACATTTTTTACGATCAATTTTGAAGATAATATGTCTCTTAAATTTTGTTTATGTCTTCCAAGGATATCACATATTTTTGCATCTAACACAGACAAATGTTTTTAAATTATTTTAAATTAATTTGATTTACAGCTGTGCTTGTTAAGATATTAACGCTTTTTCACATATTCTTTTAAACGCCATTTAAAAACATTGTGACAAAAAGATAATGTGTTCAATACAAGCAATTTTTCCTTTTGTCAAATTGTTGTAAAAGGGAAAGGATTAAGATAAATTTGGACATAACATAATAGAAATATTGTTGTGATAAAGTAAAAAAACCAAAACAGATAGCCTATTTTACAGTGGAATTGCGATAACTATAACAAGCTATTACTCGTATATCTCGCTCGAACACATTCCCGAAAAGCATCTGTCTTTTGAAAACAGCGAAGCAGTGGTTCTCATTGCTAAGAAACAACACATGTTGTTTAATGTCATATTTGTTAAGACCAACACATATGGAACTCCTTTACTGTCTTATGATGACTTGTTTGCTTATATGTGGTAGATATTTCATTATATACGGTATATATTTCATTATGTGTGGTACTTTTTTAGCTCACCTGAGCTTTGCTCAAGGTGAGTTATTGTGATCGCCTTTTGTCCGGCGTCCGTCGTCCATCGTGCGTCGTCCGTCGTGCGTCAACTTCTTCTCCTCAGTAACCAGTGGGTCAATTTGGATGAAACTTCACAGAAAGCATCCTCTCAATGACCTCACCAGATTTCCTTCAAATATTTGGGATCCATGCAGAATTCTGGTTTCCATGGCAACGAAATGAAAAAAACTTCAAAATTCTTCTTCTCCCAAACTGGTTGGCAGATTTTCAAATAATTTTGTAGAAATGTTCCTTGGATGACCCTCTATGAGATTCCTTCAAGCCATGTTGATTGGTCAAAAAACATGGCCGCCAGGGGGGGGCGGGGTTATTTTTCCTTATATGGCTATAATGAAAACTTAAAAAATCTTCTCCTCCGAAAGTGTCAGGCCTATTTTCAAATAATTTTGTGGAAATGTTCCTTGGATGACCCTCTATCAGATTCCTTCATGTTGATTGTTCGAAAAACATGGCCGCCAGGGGGGCGGGGCTATTTTGCCTTATATGGCTATAGTGAAAACTTAAAAAATCTTCTCCTCCGAAAGTGTCAGGCCGATTTTCAAATAATTTTGTAGAAATGTTCCTTTAGTGACCCACTATCAGATTCCTTCAAGCCATGTTGATTGGTCGAAAAACATGGCCGCCAGTGGGCAGGGCTATTTTGCCTTATATGGCTATAGTGAAAACTTAAAAAATCTTCTTCTCCCAAACTGGTTGGCAGATTTTCAAATAATTTTGTAGAAATGCTCCTTGGATGACCCTCTATTAGATTCCTTCAAGCCATGTTGATTGGTCATAAAACATGGCCGCCAGGGGGCGGGGCTATTTTGCCTTATATGGCTATAGTGAAAACTTAAAAAATCTTCTCCTCCCAAAGTGTCAGATCGATTTTCAAATAATTTTGTAGAAATATTCCTTGTATGACCTTCTATCAGATTCCTTCAATCCAAGTTGATTGGTTGAAAAACATGGCCACCAGGGGGGGCGGGGCTATTTTGCCTTATATGGCTATAGTGAAAAGTTAAAAATCTTCTTCTACGAAAGTGTCCGGCCGATTTTCAAATAATTGTGTAGAAATGTTCCTAGGGTGACCCTCTATCAGATTCCTTCAAGCCAAGTTAATTGGTCGGAAACTATGGCTGCCAGGGGGCGGGGCTTATATAGCTAAAGTGAAAAAAAAAAAAAATCAGGTGAGCGATTCCAGGGCCATCATGGCCCTCTTGTTCTTTATATTGGTTATATGCAACTCTTCTTATATGTGGTGGTACTGTCTTTATATGCAGTGCATTCGAATTTGTGTGCGGTACAAAGACCAATACATGCAGTAGATTTGTTATTGTGTGTAGTAGATTAAACGTTATACGTGGTACTTTTACATTATATAATGTGCAAACTTAAATATATATGGTAGTCACCGTGTCCATTATGTGTGGTGCTTTTTACCTTATGCAGTGCAAATAACATTATATATCGTACTTTCGTTTATTAGTCGCCGGGCAGAAGCCCGCGACTTCTATTTTTAATAGCTTTTCGGAAATCACATGGGAGGGCGGCTTATTATTAGAAAGAAACAAATCTAGATGATTTGAACATATTACAATTGTGGTTGTTTACGAACACTAATAAATGACACATCTAAAATGAAATAAATATTCCGATTTTTTAATGTTTGCATTTTTTTTTATTTCACTCGCATTTAAGTTTTTTGTCTTATTTACGAAGACAAAAGTGGTCCCTTCAAGACGTGAACCAACACCCCCTAATGCAGACTCTTATGTGTCATCATTGAGGTCAATTTCGGATTCTCCTTTTAATAGCAATTTTAACTTACTAAATGTTGTTTTCATGTTCAAAGAGATGTCTTGATTTGTGTAGAATTCATTTAATAATGTTATCCATGAATATCTAAAGTAGGAACTGTTTCTAAGCTAAATATAGACCCTATTCTGTTGTGTAGTTTCGTGACCTTTAACATCGATTTTCGCGCATGCGCATTTCGATATGAAAAAGCGAGTGATATTATTTTATTTTAGACAACTACAAGACGAATGTTTGACGCAAAGCGTCAAAGAGAAGCCGCAATATTTCGTTGTACATGTAGAAATAAGAAAAAAAGAACATTTTTAAATCCACAAACAATAGAACAATTTAAACTGTAGACGGTAATGCTGATATATTTCTCCTTTTGAAGACTTTTGTTTTCTTCAAATTACCTCCCTTTAAAGCAATACCAGGATATTTACCTTGTGATTCGAATAAGATTGACAAACATTGAAATTATATGAATGAATACTATTATTTAAATAAGTAACAACAGCAAAATTAAATTTAAGCCAGATAAATGTGTACACATTTCGTTAATTTTTTATAGATACCCTAATGTATAGGTATGTATATAAAATTTATAAGCAAATGTTTTCATTACTACGTTCCTAATGTTTGAATAGACTAAGGAAAGTCAAGAATACATAAATAAATCAATGCAGTCTTTTCCGGCGACATTGATGCCTTGCATCAACTTTCTCTTGTATACACTGTATATCTCACATTATGTGCTGTACATGCGATTTCTTTATATGCTGTGCTTCCAGCATTATATGCGGTAGTATTTTCTTTATATGCGGTCGTTTCGTCATTATGATGAGATGGTTAGGATAGTTCCGAACAATACCGAATATTGCCGGATTATAACGAATCCGGATGTTTTGCACAAGTAATTATTGTGCACCGACACCGAACGATTTGCTAAGGGACGCATGGCGCTTGGAATGATGGAGTCGTCTGCAAACATATTACAGCCATGTTTGAGCGAAATTGAGCTTGGGACATTGTTCCAACGCTTTCGATAGCAAAACATAGATGACAGCATATTCGAAGCTTTGAGCGATTGACAGATAATACAACTTGGAATAGAAACGATCGGAGATCTCAATCGACTTCGTGAGAAGTTTAGATTTCATAAAGGTAAAATTCTTCTTGTTATTTTCAATCCAATTCTTTTTAAAACACAACTTAGTTATTTTGAGATTAATACGGAATCATCTTCTAGGATACCCGCTGGATGATGACACAAGCCATGCTACCTAGACCCAAGAAAACGGAATGTTTATTAAACTGGTATTGGTGTTACATTTTTAGATCACCTAGAGCCAAAGGCTCAAGGTGAGCTATTCTGATCACTTTTTGTCCGTCCGGCGTCGTCCGTCGTCCGTCGTTAACATTTAGACATTTAGATCATCTCCTCCTTAACCACTTGACCAATTTCAACCAAACTTCACAGGAATATTCCTTTGGTGGACTTCTTTCAAAATTGTTCAAAGATTTAAATTCCATCGAGAACTTTGGTTGCTGCGGCAACAGAAAAGGGGAAAATTACCAAATCTTAAAAAAACTTCTTGTCCAAAAGTACTGGCCCGATTTGAAAATTATTTTGCACAAATGTTCCTTGGGGTACCCTCTACCAAGATTGTTCAAATATTTCCGATCCGTTGAAAAACATGGCCGCCAGGGGGCGGAGCTTATTTTCCTTATATGTGCATTGTTAAAACTTTAAAAATCTTCTTGTCCAAAAGTACTGGCCCGATTTGAAAATTATTTTGCACAAATGTACATTGGGGCACCCTTTACCAAGATTGTTCAAATATTTCCGATCGGTTGAAAAACATGGCCGCCAGGGGGCGGAGCTTGTTTTCCTTATATGTGCATTGTTAAAACTTAAAAAATCTTCTTGTCCAAAAGCACTGGCCCGATTTGAAAATTCTTTTCCACAAATGTTCATTGGGGCACCCTTTACCAAGATTGTTTAAATATTTCTGATCAGTTGAAAAACATGGCCGCCAGGGGGCGGAGCCTGTTTTCCTTATATGTGCATTGTTAAAACTTTAAAAATCTTCTTGTCTAAAAGTACTGGCCTGATTTGAAAATTATTATGCACAAATGTTCCTTGTGGCACCCTTTACCAAGATTGTTCAAATATTTCCGATCCGTTGAAAAACATGGCCGCCAGGGGCGGAGCTTGTTTTCCTTATATGTGCATTGTTAAAACTTTAAAAATCTTCTTGTCCAAAAGTACTGGCCCGATTTGAAAATTATTTTGCACAAATGTTCCTTGGGGCACCCTTTACCAAGATTGTTCAAATATTTCCGATCCGTTGAAAAACATGGCCGCCAGGGGGCGGATCTTGTTTTCCTTATATATGCATTGTTAAAACTTTAAAAATCTTCTTGTCCAAAAGTACTGGCCTGATTTGACAATTATTTTCCACAAATATTCCTTGGGGCACTCCAAGATTGTTCAAATATTTCTGAGCGGTTGAAAAACATGGCCGCTAGGGGGTGGAGATTGTTCTCCTTACATGTACATTGTTAAAACTTTGAAAATCTTCTTGTCCAAAAGTATAAGCCCAATTTGAAAATTATTTTGCACAAATGTTCCTTTGGGCACCCTTTACAAAGAGTGTTCAAATATTTCCGATCCGTTGAAAAACATGGCCGCCAGGGGGTGGAGCTTGTTTTCCTTATATGTGCATTGTTAACACTTTAAAAATCTTCTTGTCCAAAAGTACTGGCCTGATTTGAAAATTCAGGTGATCGATTTAGGGCCATCTTGGCCCTCTTGTTTTTTCTGGCAAAGCAACGTCTTGTGGAATGTTTCTAAAACACTGTCACACCTCAAAAAAGGATTAATCAGCTATTTCTATACTGTAAAAAGGATACACGTTAAACTTGCATATAATTCACAAATGGTTACATAGTTTAAATGACTAGATATATTTCAATGAAACTGCAGAATAACAAGACAAAGCCTAGCTGTGCATATTCTCAGGACATCTTGTAAATGTCACAGTTATCCTCGACTGCCCAGTTTCAGTGAACTTAAGACTTATATTTATAGTTTGCACTTAATGTAGCAAACACACAAAACTACAGCCAATTTACCTTTAATTCAACTTACCCGGTATTTGCCTTCAATTCAACTTATTTGTTTTTTATATTGCATTGTAGGGTTTGACAGGGAAAGCAGCCATTTCTATGACCTATTTTTTGTTAAAATATGAAAATATGACCAGAATCGGTATACCCTGGGTTTAAGTTATTAATAGTAAATGCACAACAAGTGTTAGCATTGTTTTACATTGGAAAATATCAGAAAGAAATATAACAAAAATTCTTACCATTATGTCTTCAGATGTGTCCATCATTGATGTCGCATTTGGGGCATGAGTAAAAACAAATGAAATACAATGTTTATTTCAACAGGCTGAATTTCTGGCAGATTCATTGTTTTGTTTTATCCAAAACTTGTGTTTTGACCATTCTCTTACTTCCAAATTGTTAACATTGTTCAACATTTAAAGGTAAGATGGTTGTGCACTTTAGAGTACACCCAGGTCCCTGTACATGCCTAAAGGGTTGTTAACAATCCAAATAACACTAGTGAGTTACACAAGATATGAATTGCAGAATTTAGTAAAGAAAATAAATGAAATTTTAAAAAGAGACTTTTTGGTGGAGCTTGTCAGCTGGGACTACTAATACGTTTTGAAATAATTTAGAACGAATTTAATTACATGTACATGTATATTTATTTTTACTTACGCATTTTGTCCTCGGACAGTTGTGGTTGTATATATTTGTATCATAAATTTTGATTATTTTCCTAAGATTTGCTACAATTGTGAAATAAGCTTTCACTAAAACATCTAAACATATTTCATGTTTAAACTATGATTATCCATTTGAGAATGAATGTTCATTCAATATGCAATCCTCATTTCAAGGTGTCATAGTACTGAGTAGAAGTGAACGCTTTTGTGGATGAGTGATACTATAGATATAGATTTAGTGTATATGCAAATCTTAACAAATGGTAGTAATGCTCCCTATAATTCAAAGTGCTAAGTACAAAAGCCATTCAACGACTCCCCTACTTTTTCCTTCATCATTTTTAATGGTTTAATAAGAATAATATTCAATGAACCTTACAATTTACTGAGTAGGTTTCACTGTGAAATTATACATTTTTAATTTTCACCGTTGTGTTTAATTTTACCCGACATTATAATATAAAACACGTCATGTCTTTACCTAAGCTTTGTTTCCTTGCATAATCCATTTTCAGCCTTCTTAAGAAATACCAACTAGAACAATAGTTTATTTTTGTTACAGATTGGAAAACTATGATTTGTAAAGTACTTCTACATTGACATTATCGAGCGACGACACTGTTATGCAACCATGTATGCAAGGCAACCTGCAATCAACATGCAATTTGTTCATATTATATTTTTTAACAAGAGTACCGCAAACGGTACATAATACGCCCGTCGGGAACTTCTTTGTAAGTTTCCTGTTTGTTTTGATATATTGTTTGTTTGTAAAAAGTTAATAAAGTCGTTCAGGAATAATTTGTTAAAGAATAATGGGAAACTATGAAAAATGCATAACTCATGCAGAAATTGACAAATATTCTAAGGCCAAAAAGGGGCACAACTCATTCAAAAATTGACGAAATCCCAGGAAATGTGAACTTGATCTGTAACACATCACTACAAAGCCGTATACAAAATTTCAGCTCAATAGCTCAAACTATGTAGGAGAAAAGTGCGGAAAACCAATATTATAAGTCAAAAAGGGGCATAACTCATTAAAAAATTGACGAAATTCGAGGAAATGTGAACTTGATCTGTGACACTTGATTACAAAGCCGTATACATAATTTCAGCTCAATACATACAAGCATGTAGAAAAAAAAGTGCGGAAAAACAATATTCTAAGTCCAAAAAGGGGCATAACTCATTCAAAGATTGACGAAATCCCAGGAAATGTGAACTTGATCTGTAACACATCACTAAAAAGCCGTATACAAAATTTCAGCTCAATAGCTCAAAGTATGTTAGAAAAAAGTGCGGAAAACCCGAACGGACGGAGGGACGGACGGAGGGACATGACCATACCATAATACGTACCGTTTTTAAGAAACGGTCGTATAAAAACGAAGGGGGGTTTCAGCCCTGGTAAACGGAGGTTCAATAGGACGCTACTGATGATATAACGTGCCATATTTGAATGAATGAATGGTGTTTTAAGGCCCGTCGACAACTAAGGTCATTTTGGGCGCTTAATAATTAACTAACTGTAAATGATGAAATAATTAAAATTGAAACATAACAACGAGTCTATTAGACAAAACAATCAAACATGATGTATACATGCGATACTTTACATTAATATAAACAAGATGTGTTTGTGAAACACTGATGCCCCCCAATGGCAACATCTAGGTCAAAGGTCAAGGTCGCAAGGTATACACATGTGAAATATGGTAGCATTACCTGTTATTGTTCAAAAGTAGTGGGGAAGGTTAAAAAAAAAATTGAGAATGGCAACATCTAGGTCAAAGGTAAAGGTCGCAAGGTCAAAAATGTTGGTACTGACAGAAAGGTCATGTCACAAGGAATACACATGTGAAATATGGTAGCCGTATAAGTTTTTTTCGAGAATGGCAACATCTAGGTCAAAGGTCAAGGTCGCAAGGTCAAAAATGTTGGTACTGACATGTGAAATATGGTAGCCATACCTGTTATGGTTCAAAAGTAATGGCCAAGGTTAAAGTTTTTTTCGAGAATGGCAACATCTAGGTCAAGGTCAAGGTCGCAAGGTACTGACAGAAAGGTCATGTCACAAGGAATACACATGTGAAATATGGTAGCCATACCTGTTATGGTTCAAAAGAAATGGCCAAGGTTAAAGTTTTTTTCGAGAATGGCAACATCTAGGTCAAGGTCAAGGTCGCAAGGTGAACAATGTTGGTACTGACAGAAAGGTTATGTCACAAGGAATACACATGTGAAATATGGTAGCCGTATCTGTTATGGTTCACAAGTAATGGCCAAGGTTAAAGTTTTTTTCGAGAATGGCAACATCTAGGTCAAAGGTCAAGGTCGCAAGGTCAAAAATGTTGGTACTGACAGAAAGGTCATGTCACAAGGAATACACATGTGAAATATGGTAACCGTACCTGTTATGGTTCAAAAGAAATGGCCAAGGTTAAAGTTTTTTTTTAGTATGGCAACATCTAGGTCAAAGGTCAAGGTCGCAAGGTCAAAAATGTTGGTACTGACAGAAAGGTCATGTCACAAGGAATACACATGTGAAATATGGTAGCCGTATCTGTTATGGTTCAAAAGTAATGGCCAAGGTTAAAGTTTTTTTCGAGAATGGCGACCTCTAGGTCAAAGGTCAAGGTCGCAAGGTCAAAAATGTTGGTACTGACAGAAAGGTCATGTCACAAGGAATACACATGTGAAATATGGTAGCCGTACCTGTTATGGTTCAAAAGTAATGGCCAAGGTTAAAGTTTTTTTTGTGCAGACAGACAGACAGACCAACAGACCAACCAACCAACAGACAGGCCAAAAACTATATGCCCACCGAATCGGAGATTCCGGGGGCATAAAAAGGATGCAAGCTAATGTAAAATAGGATTTAGGCAAACAAGCCAAACATTACTATGTAATACTTAACATACAGATAAACAATATTAATTTCCCCAAGGAAATCAAATAAAAGTTCAGGTTTGACAGACTCGAAGAGCTGACGCATACTTTGAGCCTTGAAAAATCTATCGCGTATTGCGGCGAAATCAGCACATTCCAGAAGAATGCTGTACTGAAAGTTTTGTTTAACATGGAATACATTGAGGTGCTTCCTCACCTTTCAGTAAGTATGCATGAGTTAACCATGTGTGTCCAATGCGTAAACGAGCAAGAACAGTTTCTTCTCAAAGCTGGCAGCCACTCACCAAGTACTGACTTGATTGAGTGGAGTTTATTATTTACTTGTTCATTCTAATCACTTTGCCACTCATCGTATAGTAAAACATTTATTAAAGGTTTAAAATCGGAATAAGGTATTTTAAAAGGTAAAATATCTTGTGAAAAAGCAGATTTTGCTGCCAGGTCAGCTTGTTCGTTACCGTGAATGCCCATATGACTGGAGATCCAGCAAAATACTACATGTGACGTTGCACAAATACGCGATACTATAATTGGGTTCTCTATTGTGTCATTCTGAGGTGCCTGCATAGCAGACAATGAGTCGATAACAATAATATATCGCCAGTAACTTTCGGATTCAATATGGTCCAAAGCTAAATGAATTGCCTTTAACTCGGCAGAAAATATGGAAGCTTTATTTGGCAACCGTAATGATATAACATCGCCATCAGGAACTGCGGCGGAAGCAGCCTTTTAGCCATCCTTAGAACCATCTGTATACATACGCTCAAAGTTAAAATATGTATTTTTAATTTCCATATACTTGGATTTAAAAACAAGAGGCCCATGAGGGCCTATGCTCTACTGGGATGGTTCTTTGGTCATTTTCAATCCAGAGCATATATGGTGAAGATCGGATAGTAAATGGAGGCTCTATTGTGTTCACAAGCTGTATTATAGCAATTTTGACAATTTCAAGGGCCATAATCCAGTCATGCAAGAGCACATCTGGCTGGTTTTCGAAAGGCACCGAGCTCTCATCAATATTTAACTACTATCTAAGTTTGGTGAAGATCAGATAGTAAATGGAGCCTCTATTGTGTACACAAGCTCTATTTTAGCAGTTTTGAGAATTTCAAAGGCCATAATCCAGTCTTGCATGGGCGGATCTGGCTGGTTTGCAAAAGGAACCGAGCTCTCATCAATATTTTACTACTATCATAGTTTGGTGAATATCAGATAGTAAATGGAGGCTCTATTGTGTTCACAAGCTGTATTATAGCAATTTTGACAATTTCAAGGGCCATAATCCAGTCTTGCATAGGCGGATCTAAATGGTTTGCGAAAGGAACCGAGCTCTCATGGATATCTAACTACTGTATAAGTTTGATGGAGATACAATCAAAACTAAAGACTTTATCGCATTCACAAGCTGTATTATAGCAATTTTGGTTTGCAAAAGGAACCAAGCTCTCATAGATACCTAACTACTGTGTAAGTTTGGTGAAGATCAGATAGTAAATGGAGCCTCTATTGTGTTCACAAGCTCTATTATAGCAATTTTGACAATTTCAAGGGCCATAATCCAGTCTTGCATGGGCAGATCTGGCTGGTTTGCGAACGGAACCGAGCTCTCATGGATATCTAACTACTGTATAAGTTTGATTGAGATACAAACTGAAGACTGTATCGCGTTGACAAGCAATTGTTTACAGACCACGGCATAAGCTCTTCTGGCCTTTGGCCGGTAGAGCTAACAATAGGATCTGTGCAGTCCTTTTTATCGGTCGCAAGATAATAAATGACTATTTAGAGTCCAAGGTGGAGCACCTGAAATCTCCTGCTTCGCGATGTCGTCAAGATCAACATCAAATTTAGCGACTTCTGGAGCGTAACGGATACCAATGATTGATTGGGGTTTTACGCCGTTTTTAACAATTTCTCCGTTATATCACGGCGGCCAGTTCACATACTAATGCATTTCCTGGTTTTCTTACACCAGTACTCCACACAACAATCTTCCCAAGCAACTGGCTGCTTTTCCACAGACTTAGCGCATTGGTGGAAGACGAATGTCGCAATCGTCGGAAAGAAAGTTGGCTGAGCCGGGAATTACAACCCCTGGATTGACAGCCCGCGTCGCTACCGACTGAGCTACCGGGGCTCGGCAACGGATACCAAAAGGCTGTATTACCCGTTCTTTCTTTAAATATAATTCTTTGTATAAAGGGTTAAAAACAACTCTATGAGTGGGATTTGAAGCGTTAGACTTAAGTTTTGAAAAATACTGCATAGCTAGTTTTTGTCGGCGTAAATATAAAGATGGTTCATTGGCTTCTACACATAGACTTTTGAGGGGTGTGGTTCGAAAAGCGCCCAAGGCTAGCCGTAAACCCTGGTGGTGAATGGTATCAAGTGTTGCAATGTAGGACTTTCGTGCTGAGCCATAAACAATACATGCGTAGTCTTAATTTCGATCGTACTAATAACTTGTAAAGTCTCAAGAGGACTTTACGGTCAGCTCCGCAGTCCATATGGGACACAACGCGTAACAGATTTATAGCTTTCTGGCATTTATTTTTTAAGGTACTTTATATAAGGAATAAAAGTCAGTTTCGGGTCGAATAATAGAACAAGGAATTTAAATTCAGACACAACGTCAATACGAGTGCCATCTAGTGTTAAATCAGGATCTAGGTGGTGTTTACGAAGTTGACAAAAGTGCATACATTTGGTCTTGCTTTTAAAAATTTAAAGCCATTTTCGTTTGACCATTTTTGTAAATTATTCAAAACTTGTTGCAATTGTCTTTCTATTGTATACATATTTTTTTATCTGTAACAAATACAGAAATCATCAACATATAAAAAGCATTCAACTCCAGGGTTAACACATTTGATAATGTTATTTATTTTAACACTAAAAAATGTTACAGAAAGAATACATCCCTGGGGAACACCCATTTCCTGTTCGTGACCATATTTAATAAAAAAGAAAGTCAGCTTTTAATTATTCAATCCATATGGTTTTGTGCAACGGATGAGTATTTGCCTATTAAGGGTCTGATGTAGTGAATTTAATAAAGTAAATAAAACAATGTAGCTTTATTTAACGCCAGCCTACTAAGTATTTAGTAAGACGAAGATCACAGGACCGACAAGTCGAGCAATTGACTATGCGCAAGCCGTGCAGCGTTACGAAAATTAAATACTTGTCTAGCATGGACGCGACGTAACTCTAACATAAGCTCACGACAAGACGATTTAAATTAAGGGGTTGTAAACTAAGTAAACCTTTCCTTTTGTCCTTTCAGAAAATGTTGTCAACCGTTCCAGTAGCGAGTCAGGACAGGCATAGGAAGTAAAGGTAAAGGCGGGAAAAATGATAGACGGGACCGGTTAGTGGGGCGAATACTCAAGCACCACAATTTATTTGACAGGGCGCCCTTCTACTGCAGTTTGTGTAGTTTCCGATTCACTCAGAAGGAGCTAAAAAAACACAGAAGAGATTGCCAGAAGACCACAGGCCGAATTGAGTGAGGTATTCCACTTTTCCCCAAAACTCCGCCGATGTTGAGTTGCATTACTCAAGTGCCAGTCAAAGAGCCGAGTGGAGGCAATGGGATTTTTTACCAGTACCAAGAACAGTCAGTACTACCTGAGTTCCTATCACCACCTCTCGGGCTTCGACCGTCATCAAAGTGGATATCACTAAGCTACTAGGCGACCTCTGGCTGTCGCCCTATCTTGACAGTTCATCAACCTCCGGTTTGTTAAGAGGTACCCATCGACCAGTCAAAGGTAACCTTCACCACGGGCCGCAAATGGTCATCAGGGACCTTTTAAGGGTATTGTTACATCGACATAGAAGCCGACGTTGAATGCAGCCCCCAGGGAGATGGGGACGTCACTGCGGGACGAACCAGCTGAAGATGTCTTCCAGCTGAAGATGTCTTCCAGCAGATCATGGCAGGATATCCCACTGTTAACGAACCCGTTTGCATCTGAGGAACCGGACAGGGAGCAACCTCTAATGTGTCACTCCCCTGAGTTGGTAGAGCCTATGAAAACACCGACCTGTTTGAACCAGGACATTCTCAAGTAGCTAGACACATACGAATGAATTGAGAAGGATGTCCAAAACGGTGATTTACATGTGGGAGTAGGTAAACGACGACGTCCAGGGGAATGTCGTCTCCCCATAGGCGGACTGCCAAAAACAGGACCAGGTCTCCCCTCATATCGATTGTATGAAAGGCACCAAAGAAAACAAAAAGGGTAAAAGAAAACTAGTGAATATATTTAAACCGGCCTACCATATTTCCTTATGACTATGAGTGCAAGACCTAACAATTTCAGGACCTTTTTCCTTTCTTTTAGGCCACTCCGTACACTACAATTCATAGGCCAGTATTGTACAAATAAATGGGTCCATGTGTTGCTGCACATAGGCAGTTAGCAACATGTAGGTAGGACAGTTTCTGAAGTCATATACAGTCACGGCAAACAAATTCATCTCTCAAGGACTAACAAACGTTGAAATAAAATAACTACTTTAATATATTATAATAGTGTTGGGTTGTTAATATGATAGTTTACCGTCCTTTATTAGTAGTTATTTAGCTTGAAGTGAAGCACACACATTATGAACAGTAACATATGATAACATATTAGGAATATGAAGTAAGGAATTTATATTTTGATTTTGATTTAGTAATTACAGACAGTGAAAGTTTATTCACAACATGGGGAGAATGACTAACTTCAAATCACGGACTGATTTCTCCTTTCACTTTATATCAGAGCCCCCTACCAGAATGGCCATCACTAACAGCGGACAATATAGTGATTTTTTAGGCGAACTTACTATTATCTCACCAAATATCTGTGAAGATCAACATATATATGAAAGGGTATGTTATATACAGAAACTGTAATCTGACTAGCCTGTACACAGTATCACCAAAACCTACACTATTTACCCATAAGAAACATAATTAAATGAATAATCTGAATAACTGAACACTATTGTATGTCATGCCAATTGTTTCCTCCTATTCACCATATTTGTTTTATTACACTGCTCTATTAATTAATGTATTTGCTTACGTTTAATGCTTAGAAGTTAGTATAATGGAAGTCTTTAAAACCAGTCGATTCATTTCTTATTATTTGATCTTTGAGAATTGTCCCCTTAAACGACTCGAGTACTGGTTAGGTATCCAGGAAGCAGACATGTATCGTAATAAATATAAGCTAAAAGTTTGTTTCAAAAGATAAATAAGTAAAGCTAAATTTTCTAAATGGTAGATCTTCTATAAATAACATGTTTATGTAAATTAAGCATTTTAAAAATAATATATTTTATTTTTGTAAATTGAAATATTTTGATTTATCAGCCTAATCCTAACATGTAGAAACTAACTTTTAGAATGTAGTGCTAGATCATGTAGACTAGTTTTAATACATATTCTGACACAACAAATATAGCTGATGGTCAGAATGTGTTCAAACAAGGGATTAAGCCCAACTCCCTTGATTGGTCAAAATGTATTTTTTGCCAAATTAAAAGTTATGCAGATGCAGTTTCACTGCATTCAAATAAAAAAATATAATTGGTTATATATCATTCGTAGAATATATGAAATGCCTCCCTATGCCACTTGGTTTAATCCAGTTCGATGATGGAGGAAACGCTTCTCAAACGCAAAGCGAAATGGCATACATTATGCAGAAGCTAATTTAGTACATCGAAATTAAAGCGATGTCATCGGAACATTTAAAATATACATTGGCAGGTTTTTGCAAATAAAGCATATACTTAAAAGTAAGTTTATATACAACGTTACAATTCACAATACAATCTCACGTAAATCTAGTTCAATGATTTATCACATAAATACCCTTATTTTCAATTTGAGAACAAATCACGGAACAACGATATCCAACATGTGTGATAACAAAAACACGTCATACACGCGACTACTGATGACGTCATTTTGACCTTTATCTTTATTATGTTTATTGTTAAGTTGTTTTAAAAAATTTACACATTGAAAAATGCAATAATACGTTATTTTGAATAAATAACGAGTCTTAATTGTTTAAAACATTGGGTTTTTTTTTCTTCTTATTCAAAAATGATGAGGACTATTTTTTTATGCGGTGAATCACAAGTTCTTATGAAGAATATGTTATTCGGTCTTTGTTTTGATGTTGTCAATATTTTTTATTAAAACACACTGTTTAGGTGATAAAAAGAATCCATCACTCGTTTTACTTTTGAGAAGATTTCTTAAATTCGTCTCGAAAAAGAGAGTTATTAACCTCGCCAAGAGGCTCGGTTAATAACCGTCTTTTTCTAGACTCATTTAAGAAATCTTGATCTCCAAAGAAAACTCATGATGGATCCTATATATATCGGCTTTATTTGATGATTCTATGCAAAGATATTTCAATTCTATTTCAGTCAGTCAGTCGTAATGCTAACCCCGCTACCAGGAGCGAAGCCACTACTACCATTGGTATGACCCGGTCGGGGATCGAACTCACACGACTTACTGCTCTCGAGACGGACGTTATATCACTACACCACCGAGGCGGTCTTATCGATAAAGACACAAATTTACATAAAAAAAGGAAAGTTAAATCATGAAAATCGAAGTTCACAACTCGGTGATATAACCATTTAATGAACAGGACTCGATCCCTGAATATATTTGACATCAAGACGTCATTTTCCCTCATTCTAAATGGATTTCCCAATCCAAACCATGTGTGCCGTATATGTAAACCCAGTGTTCAAGGAAATGTATTACTTAATCTGTTGGACAAATGCATGTTTTCACAAAATGCTTGAAGCCTTCAATGGAGACGGACTTGTACCCTGTATTTTATATGGCATTATTTAAAACATATAATAATACTCTGCAATATATTTATAAAAAATAATCTCAAATATATAGTGTTACACACAAAATGCTTTAATGGAGACAGACTTGTACTCTGTATTTTATATGGCATTATTTTTAACTCCTTAAATAACACTCAGGCAATAGGAAGGACAAACAGTGAGAGGTTAAGGGTTCGATATCTGATCGTGTTGAAACTTATGTTGAATACATTCAACAACACTAAATTTAGGTATATGTATTAGCCAGACCATTTTTTTTTTTTTTAGTAAAATGGCCAACGTATTGCAAAGAAGAGATATCGGTCAAATGCGCCAGTGTGAATTAGATGAACTTATTGCGATCAAACTTCTCTAACAAACGTTTGATGGGGAATATTTTTTCGATTCCAGCATGCTATATACATTGCATTTAACGATTGTTAAAGAAAGCTCATCGGTGAGAAATACTAGTTTGGAAATCATGTAGAATTGGACTGAGGAAGCCCTTACCCAATTCCTAACACAAGAACAGAAATGCTACATTGAAGTTCTTTGCGACTAATTTAAAATGTGGTCATTATAATAAAATGTTTGTTTACGATTTGTATGAATAAATATGACCAATAGGTTCTGTTAGTTCTGTTTAAAACGTTTTGATAATTATACTTTCATTTATAGAGCTTGATTGCACATTTGTCTCTGCATGTCGTTTCCATTTAATGTTTTGCAATTTCATAAAATTGAGTGCATGTGTCATTATTAATTGCAGAACAATGCCACGAAAAGGAAAACATGTCAGGTGCCAATATGACAAGGAAAACCTTGAAAAGGCAGTGGCTTCAGTGAAGGGAAAACGCCTTTCAATAAGGAATGCGGCTAAGGAATTAAATATTCCAAAATCAATTATTTTTGATAGGTTAACAGGCAGGGGGCGCTAAGCCAGTGCTCCCAGAAGATCTGGAAACTGAGGTGGCAGAAAAAGACAAAGCTGCTGGGAAAACGGGGTTTAGCCTCACTAGATAATAACTCTGTCAGAAAGTCTGGAGACTGGCGACTGTTGTAGGATTAAAAACTCCTTACAGGAACAGGAACGCAGTTCCTGGAAAGGACTGGCTCTCGGGATTTCTTAACGTCATCCTGACATTTCACCGAGGTCACGCATGCTAAATCAAGAAATACAATAACTTCCAAATACTTTCAGGACCTTAGATCTTCACACTTCATCTGAAAGTATTTGGAATATCGACGAAACCAACGTTTCATTGATTCATAACCCCTGCAAGGTCTTTGCGGAGCTCGGGCAGAGGAATGTTTCAGGCCGAGTCGGTAATTCCAGAGATGGAATATCTGTCTTGGCCAGTGTTAATGCCGCTGGTAAGGATATTCTTCCATTGGTTATCATAAAAGGCCAGACAGAAAAGGCGCCAAGAGCCTATAACGTGTCGCAAGGACCTTCAGGGTGTTCGTATGCTTTTCAGAAAAAACCCTGGATGGAGGATGTGTTGGGCATTTGCTGGTTTCGGGATCACTTTTTGCAGCATTGTGGTTCGACATCAGTTGATAGTCTTAGACAGCCATAGCTCCCACGAAACATTTGGGCTATTGGAATTAGCCAAGGAAAACAGAATACATATTTTTGCCCTACCCTCTCATACAATCCAATGGATGAACCCATTGGATAAAAGCATGTTTGGTCCATTCCAAAGAGAGTATAATAGACAATGCACAGACTTCATGTCTAAGTCCCCAAATAACATTGTAACCAAATGGGAATGGCCTAGATTATTTAAAGCAGCATACATTCGGACATTTAATCCTGAAAATATTACGAAGGGTATTGAGGTGTGCGGCATTTTTCCCTTTGATGCGAAACGTGTTCCTGAAGCAGCATTTGCTCCATTCCTACCATTTGACAAAGCTCCAGCGATGCAGTCTTTATCTTCATCTGTGCCTTTAAACAACACTGAAAACAGTGTACCGTCTGTATCAGTTCGAACATAAGTTTCAGAGACATCACATGTGTTCGGGTTGACACAGGTGCCTGAAACGCTTACAGTCACGTTGCCTATTCTAAATGATATGCCTCGAGACTGCGAAGTTTCGGCTTCTGCTGATAGCAATGGCTTAATCCAACTGGAGGATCTACAGGCCTTGTTTGACCTGAAACTTATGGGGGCTTAGAGATTGTTTCAACAGATGCGAATGAAGGAAGGGTGATGGTAGAGACTGCATCGACATGCGACTTTCATGAGTTAACATGTCAAACACAGGTTGGTGATATATTTAATTTACCGAGTCCAGTCAATGTTGTTAAAAAGGAAAACCCAAAAAAAAACTAACAACATTTAGACTAATAACATCTCAAGAAATAATAGACACCAAACAAAAGGAAAAAGAGACAAAGTAACAGGCCGAAAAGGAAAAGAGAAAAAGGTTAAATTCTTTACCATCAATTGATGTTCGCTGTATATGGGCATAATATGTCAAAACTCGGCATATACTTCATCAATTTAAAAGCAATTACCTACCGGCTCCATGTTTTAAACTTAAAATATATACATATTGTGCATAAGTGATTTTTATAAATTTAGTTTAAAAAAAAAAAGACAAACCATCCTATGTATATATCTACATCTTATCTTGACTATTCTATTTATAAATTTCAGATATGCCCACGATCAATTTATTTGAGCGACGATCGAAACACCGCCGTGTTCCCTGACAGTAATGGACTTTTTAGTATAGACGGGCATGGGATCCCACTTTGAAGTTAATGGCGATCCAGTTGCACAACAACAACAAACACCCATGCCATCAACTCAAGGAGCTAGTGGTGTTACACCGGCCGCCCGAGTGGGACGTTTTGCCTTTGCTGCCAGGAGTCTCCCCAGCCAATCACAGCAAACGCCCCAGTACAGACGGCCTCAGAACTGTACTTTTTCAAGGTTATTAATTATAATGATTAAATTCTCATAAGTTATGCTCATGTATGATAATACTTAATGTATACATGTTCTTATTTAATTTGTGTGTACTAGGTATCGAATTCTGGAAGTTGCAAACAAGAAAGATCGTTTGTATGACGGAGAATTCGCATAGAGACTTCTTCGCAGTTAGTTAGTTATATAGAATTTTATGATATCTTTCATTTGATTAAAAAACACACACATACATACAATAAATAAACTACAAGTGATCAAAAGTGTTCACTATTAAGCTTAAAACAGATAAATATTCTAGCGGTGCCTTAGTGAAATAAATGATACAGTTTATGTAAAACTTCATTGGATTGTCACAGACGTGTGCCTTGTGTATATAGTTAAATATCGCTGCCCTTCCTGCGCATCATTATCCGTGACTAGCATATACAAATGTAATTCTCTCCCTCGCTGTAAAGAAGAAGTTGTAGTTAATTTTGTTTATTTATTATTGTTTGTATCATAAAATGAAAAGTCATGTATAGGATGAATTAAAGATTGATGATGATGATACGTTCGATTGTCTCCGAAACCATTACTTTTTCAACATTCAGAAAAGCCCGAAATATTCGCTATCAGTTATCGATTTACTCAGAATTTATGTCTGAATGATATCTATTTTAAGGACGAATATGTTCATATTGGGTCGGAAACTAGGTCAGTAGGCCAAAAAGAATGGAAATCCTGTTAACACTCTGGGTGCCGCATTTTTATCTCGAGCATGTTAAAACTTTTACAGGCCTGTGTCTTGTGTGCCATATGTGTGCCCATGAATCTAGAAATCCTATGATGGATGGTTAAGATTATTTGGGACTGACAGACAGACAGACAGAATCGACCAAACCTATAGTCCGCAAACTGGTAAGGGAGTAATAAGGGTTGAAAGACAACAGCAGAATGGTAGCATATGTGTTGTTTATAGAGCAAATTATTTAAATATTTCCTATTGATAACACGCATATATACATTTTTCAGACGCCGTGACACTTCTGAAAATGGTAGAGAATTGTGCCAGGAGCAATCCCGGGATCTCCTTGCTACTGTCCTGCAACATCCTCAAAATGTAATGAGACAAGTGGAAACAAGGATGCCTTCACCTGCAAAATTTGTAAAGGTCAGAGCAGCATTAAACATCTTTGAATTTGAAATAAATGAAATGTATAAATAATTGCCTCACAGAAATATCACAGTAAATCATTCATATTGAAATTAATAGCAATGTATAAAAATAAATACAAAAGAAAAATACTTTGATGTAACAATAACAGAATCCGTTTTATTTATGTTATAAAACTAAAAAAAAAAATATTTGTTTACGTTTAAAGTACAAAAAGGCATGTTTATAGCCTATCATAATCTTGAAATTTAGAAAAGTAAGAAAAAGTTCAAAACATATCGAATGCTAAATGTCAGAGGGACCATTATAGATATCAGTGTGAAACTACTATAAATGCATTTGATCTGCTGCCAGAATATTGAAAATTTAGAGGTATTACATGTCACACATTTTATTATCATTTATATTATCAATTGATCATGAAGGCTTCTGGAAATAATAAATAACATTTATTAAAGCCCAAATCAGGTGAATGGTCGCCCGGATTAAGGGCATGTCTCCAAGATGATTTTAGCTCACCTATCACCTATGCGTTCCTCCGTCGTCAACATTTGAGCTTGAAAACACTCTACAGGCTACATTTTGCATCCAATCGTAGAAGTCGCATTTTTTGCTTCAGCAGCTTGTAATTTGGTCAGAATGTTGAGCTCAATGATATCTAGGCCAAGATTAAATATGGGTCAAAAACTAGGTCACTAGACCAAATTGAAGGGTAATCTTGTTTACACTCTAGAGGCCACATTTTCAAATTGAGCATGTTGAAACTAAGAATGTTTGTCTTGATGATATCTGGGTCAAGTTCGAATATGGGTCATATAAGGTCAGAATCTAGGTCACTAGGCCAAATTGAAGGAACATCTTGTTAACACTCTTTGATACTGCATTTTTAACTTGAGCATGTTGAAACTTTATCATAATGTTTGTCTTGATAATATGTAAGTCATGTTTGGTCAAAAAGTAGGTCACTTGGTCAAATTGAAGGAAAATCTTGTTAACACTAGAGGCGGCATTTTCACTTGTTTCAGAAGTTTGATATCTTATCAGAATGTTTGTCGTAAAGATATCTTGCTCAAGTTTGAATATTGGTCATATTGGATCAGAAACTAGGTCACTAGGCCAAATTGAAGGACAATCTTGTTAATTATGTAGAAGACGCATTTTTTGCTACAGCAACTCGCCATTTGATGACCATTTGATGAGAATGTTTATCTAAATGATATCTTAGCCAAGTTGTAATATGGGTCATGTAGGGTCAAAAATAGGTCTCTATGCCAAATTGAAGGAAAATCTTGTTAACACTTTGGATGCCGCATCTTTTGTTTCAGCAGCTTGAAATTTGGTCAGAATGTTTGTCTGATTTATATCTAGGTCATGTTCAAATATGGGTCATATTGGGTCAGAATCAAGGTCAATAAAGGAAAATATTGTTCAAACTCCGGAGGCCGCATTTTTACTTTATGGGTCATACATATCAGGTAAAGAAATATAGATCACTAGGCCAAATGAAGGAAAATCTTGTTAATACTGTGGAGGTTGCACTCAGAATAATTGTCGTGATGTGTTTAACATTGCAGTACATTGTATAATTAAGGTAAGCGAACTAGGGCCATTATGGCCCTCGTGTTAGTCTTATGTTTTGAAAACATCAAATAAGTGGTAACACGAATCTTATCTAGTTAACAAGTTAGTATGTTGCTTATTAAGTGAAATTCGCTGACCCTAACCAGATAACCTGTTAATATTGTACAAAACCGTAACTGGTTATCTAACGGCTGTAATATGCCACCATACATTTGTGATTGATTTTACATGTCTAGCAAAGCAAAGGTTTTTAAGTCACGTACAGTTCCATAAAAAGTTAAGTTTTTTTCATAATCACCAAAATAACTGAAATTACTAATTATTTGAGTATCACAACTTTGGACATGCTTCGGTAATAAGATATATCGTGTGAAAACTACCAGTTTACTTCTCTCCTTCAGTAGGCCTCTGTTTATTGTTGTTCTAGGTAAAACACAATTGAAAGAGTTACCGGTGCCCGCAGGCTGGCTACCAGAGGATATTGAAGCTCTGGTTCCCTATGTGATAGCTATATTGAATGAGGTGGCTCTGATCAGGAACCAGCAGACTGTGCTCATAATGCAGCCGATGGGTAAGTTATAATAATTAAAACACTTTTCACTTGACTGCCAGTATTCTTGTCTTCAATGAGGAATTTATTAAAATTCGAAAGTTTATAAACGTTTTGTACTGTAGCAAATTCCAAAATTGTCAGTTTTTTTCTTGAAGATGACAACTTACAAATTATCACCATTGCAAATAACAAATCATAAACTACTTTCTATCTTTTTAGTGATTGTCTATTTACCCAATCTCATTTAAACCAGATCTAAACTTTGCTACAGTAGCAAGCACTTGTATAGATCTGATGACTGCCCATTACAGGTCGTCCGTCTCAGATTGACCTTTGTGTCAGCCAATCAAATTGTTGCCTATAAAAACATATGCTATCAACAGGGGAGATAACCCATATAAATAAATGAGATAGATATGGGGTGATTGTCAAGTGTTCCTATTGTATAGGATATTTAAAAGTGAGATGTGTAGTCATTTTGAGATGACCTTTTATGAGGTGTCGTACCATTCAATATAGATAGACCAAATCATTTGGTGTAAAACAGTTAAGACGGCAATATATATAGAAGATATAGTGTTGTTTGTTGAGTTTTCTAAGTAATAAAGCACGGTCCTTTGTTGTATCGTGAGATTGCATTAGACAAAAAACTGAACACGTGCTGAAGTGTGTATCAGTCCGTTTCGAGACGACCATTGTAGTCGGATCTAATATACGTACAGCGAAGTATTTTGGTCCGAATTTAAGGACATTACCTGAACCCATTCATGATTTACTATTTTAGTCTGTTCCTTTAAAAAATCATGAGCAGAAATAAATGATTCTGGCATTTTCCCCAAGTTTACTTCTTTATTTATAACGCATTAACCACATACATCAAATCTGCAGCAGTTGACTTTGAAAACATCTTGGTTGAATAGAGTTAAAAACGTTCTGGCATAAGCAGTGCCGTAGCTACACTGAGGCACACCTGCCTCGGTGTTTTTTGGGGCATATAACAATTTCTATAGCTCTAAAAATACCTCTTTTCGACTTTCTCTTCATTTGCCTCAATGTACACAAACCAGAACTGAATATTACATATATAATATAAATAAACTCTACAAACTACGGTACCATACCGAACACTGTATAGTATCGGATACGTAACGGGTGTCAAATAACCTAAATGGTTATATGACAGTTATTTTTAGAACAGCAGTTATGTAACTGACTCGATGCGGATTTCTGCACGAGCGTGACGTCATTTTAGGTGACGTAATATATGAATGGGCTAGTTTAAATTGTGTATTTAAACTTTAAAAACGTGCTAGAATGATTTATCTGAAAACATAATTTGACATGCAAGATAAATAGAATATTACGGCCCTGACTTTCGATATAAACTTTATCAGACTCGGCTGTGAGAAAGGATAATTGTCTCGCCAAAGGCTCGCCAATTATCGATTCTCCAAACCTCGTCAGATAAAGTTCATATAGAACTTACGTCAGAGACATAATATTCTCTATATATCCTACCTCCTACATAAATCTGCGTATTTCATTGGTCAAGCGACGTCACGCGGTGGCGGTGTATAATCTATACACGGTCACCGGGAACCTAATATTTTTTTGGTTATCGGGAGTTACTTCCCATTTGTTTTCGAACATGGCGACCTCGAAACGTTTCGCCCAGACGACATATTTGGAGATCCAAAACAAACGTTTAAAGCTTAATTCAGACAATACTATAAAAGCAAATAAGAAATAGTACTACTTTTTATAAAGTTGGTTTAAAACTAGGAATTTTAAAAATAATGGGACCGAATACTTGGAAAATGACGTCACCGGTTTGATGTCATAACGCTAGTCATTTGGCGCCAAAACCCGTAAATTTCATCTAGACATTTTTCAAACGTTAATGTAAATGAAACAAAATCAAACATAGCTCGTTCCATATTGAATAGCGAAACTGCTGTAGCAGACGGTACTGTAATGTTAGATTTCAACTTATTTATTTATTTATTTTTGAGATCTGTTTTAAATTCTGTATGGAAAAACAATAATTTGTTTTATTTCATTTTATGTAGATCTAAAAAGAAATATGATCCGAATAATGTAGACCAACTCTCGCACTGTCGTAGTTTACCGTGTCAGCCATATGTGTTTACATTGACGGTAGCCATCTTTGTTTACATTGTAAAAAAGTAGTACCGATCGCCAAGGTTAATTTTGTTATGAGATTATGAAAAAAATATCTCAGCCAATCACAGACAAGCAATAGTGGTGAATACAAACAAAACTAAAATATTCAGCAATGTTGATCAAGATAGTCGTAGGATATATTCGTGACACAGTGTGTTAGTGACCTAATACGGTATATAGTGTCCGTAAATACCGTATTAGGTGTAACTAATAATACATGCACCGGGCAGAATGTAAACACAAACGGTGCCAGAAATAAACGAGTTATAATGCGTCGGCGACCCAATGTTTATGATTTAACCAAGATGACAGAGCCAAAGTGAAACATGATTGTAAGTACACACTATATAGATACTTGTCATGAATAATATGAAAATTATACACCTTAACCATAACTAATATAATATTAGTTAGAATTTATTAAAGTCATTTCAAGCGCCACTTTGCGCTTTTTTGGTGTATGAGTTGATAAATCTTAAATATACGCATAAATTTATCTAAGCCCCCGTTGTGTAGTGGTTACGCGCGAACTGTTGAAACATACAGTACGAATTCTTATTGTATATTTTTCATTTTAGCGGAATGCCGAAATCGAAAATCTTAAGCAAGCTATACGGGATAATGATCGTCAAGAATGTAGACGGATCTTCCAAAGAGTCAAAACTATTTTACCGCAAACACCATACAATGTGACACCATATACTGAAAGTTACGCCGTAGACGAGATGACTGAGGCATTACTTCCAACAGACACAGGGTATGACTATGTACCAGTGAGAACAACAGGGGATGGAAACTGCTTATTTAATAGTGCGTCTATAATCATAACAGGTATATACATTATATTAGTCGCAAACTTTAATAATTAAATGATTAAGAGACATTGATCTAAACTATATTTTGTGATTTTGGAATAATTTGTTTGTTTGTTTGGAGTTTAACGCCGCTTTCAACAGCTTTGGTCATATCACGGCGGTCAGTGCACCTACCCATGTTTTCCTGGCTTCCCCACACCAGTACTTACACAACATTCTTTCGAAGCCACTGACTCCTTTCTCACATAAATCAGAGGTGAGAGGCAATGGGAAAAATCGCCCGAAAGAATGTCGCCTCAACCGGGTATCGAACCCGTGACCTCCAGATCACGAGTCAGATACGCTACCAAGTGAGCTACCCGGCCGGGCATGATTTGAAATAAAAGTCATCGAGCATTTTTGTTGTTTTAGAATAATATGTTGCCCTTGAAGCATGTTGGAAACAGTAAAAAGATGATGATGAAAGAACAAGTTTAAACGTTATTTATTGATCAACACTCGTCTCGTACATGCTATTAGTTTGTATCGAGAAATATGCAATAAATAACTTCAAAATAGAGTGTCCACTTGAGGAATGGCATTTCCATCTTGCAGTGAAATAAAACAAATATGATCTACACATATTATTTAAATCTATGCATAACATCGACTAGATTAATTCATTTTATTATTACAGGTAACGAATCACTAGGCAAAACTCTCCGCACTCTTGTTGCTGCAGAACTGTTTAATAACAGCGCCTTCTACACAGATCATCCTCACGTAAGAAAGCTGAAAGGAAAGCAACATGTTTACGCAGAATGATGGGTCTTTGTTTTCATTATTACTTGATGCAGACGATGTCGGTGAAAGAAAGACATTGATTGAGAATGAAGCCCTTTCCACGTGCAATGATCGCAGATGGTGCTCTATGATTCATATTTTGGCATTATCATCAGTTTTAGATACACAAGTTACGTCTGTCTATCCGGAGGCAAATGATGGTATAAGGCCAATGTTTCATGCTACTATCCAACCAGAATCCCGTAATAGCCATTCTACAGTACTCTCCATTATGTGGTCTAGAGATGGCAATCTGGATAATAGAGACGGTGCAGTATTTCAGCCAAATCACTTTGTAGCTTTGCTTTTGCGTGGCAATAAAACAGTAACCGATACGAACAAAATCACAAATAAAAGAAAAGATGAAAAACAAAAAAACAAGTCTTCTAAGAAATTAAGAACGGACAATAAAACACAACAAAAATTACCCGCGTTCTTCACTAATGCTGCACCAACGCTTAAAAATGCATGCCATCAGGAGCAAACATTAACTGTGGAAAAATCCGGCTCTACTCAAGAAGAAACTGAAGTAAACAATGACGTTACTGAAGAACAAGTTAAGTCTACTGATAATATCCAATCGTCGCACACCGATCCAAATAATATATCGCAGTCTAGTTATGGCCCGGAACAAACGCGATTACCACCTGAACGAAATGCACATGCAGATATGGATATCTCTTCGCAACCGGCATCAGTTAACACATGAACAAAAGTGTGATATTCTTAGTAACGCGACGGGAAGGCTTTCAGAGTATCCATCCCATGGCGGAAAGGTTAAACGTCGATATAACCCAACTTGGGAACAAACATACAGTTGGTTGCGATATTCCCCTCAAGTTGACGGTGTTTTTTGTGCGTGCTGTGTTGTATTTGCGCCCAAAACCGCTTATCATGACGAATTCATAAATGTTCCGTTCACAGACTGGAAGAATGCTCTTGGGAACAAAAGAGGTGTTTTGACATCTCATAATACATCTAATGTCCACATGAATGCTTTAACCGCAAATGATTCTTTCATGGCCGTTTGTAAAGGAGAACGCAAGTCAATCAATGAGAGTATAAGTACTGCGTACGCCGAAAAAACTGCTGAAAACAGAAGGATTATGCTAAGCATTATAGATGAGATAACGCGATTGTCATCGAGAGGCCTTGCTTTAAGAGGAAATTGGGACAAGATCAAACAGTCGGAGGATAGTAATTTTTCATTTTTCATTTCATCAACTGGATATTGCAGTATGAACCATCTCTTGCTAAACACCTCAAATATTGCCCTAAAAATGCAACGTACTTATCACCTACTATTCAGAATGAAATTATTGATTGTATAGGTAATCACATCCGCGGTAGCATTGTTGCCGATGTTGCTAATTCACCGTTTTTTAGCATTATGGCTGATGAAACCACTGATTCTAGTACAATCGAGCAGCTTAGCATCTGCATCCGCTATCTATCTGGACTTGAGGTAAGGGAATATTTTCTGGGATTCGTACAACTACCACGAACAGATGCCGAAACTATAACTACTGCCATGGTTGAACATTTGGAACAATGGAACCTTGATCTTCAAATATGGCGCGGCAAAGGATTTGATGGGGCTGCAACCATGAGTGGGCACGTGTCTGGTGTTCAAGCGAGAATAACACATCTATTTCCCAAACCATTCTTGTTCCTGGACACATGCAAAATCTTGACTCCGCTCTAACAGATCAAATAAAGGAGGCATTTCTAGATGACTTGCCGAACCCTGGAGATTTTGAACAGGAAGTATTGCGATGGACCTTGTTAAACAAAAACTGTACCAAAGTCATGACGCTGGAAGAAGGTGTAGCTGCATGTGACGAAGTCTTTTTCCCCAACATATCAAGAATATTCAAATTAATTCTGTGTCTGCCTGTTGGTTCTTGTACTTGTGAAAGGAGTTTCAGTTCACTGAGGCGGCTTAAGACCTGGAGTCGGACATCAATGGGTGCCTCACGACTTAATGGTTTGGCACTTGCCTACGTCCACAGGAACAACATTTCTGTTGTGGGACGCCACAGGACACCATCGAATAGCACTGGCATTCAAAAATTAAAGTGACGATATGTGAGACGTTTGAAAGTAGGTTTATGGTATTGGTAACAAAGTCTCATATGATTGTGACAGTAATTTTCTTCTAAATTTATGTAAACCGTGTAGAATTAACTTCAACAGTATCAAAAGTTATAGCACTAAAAATGTTGAAATGTTATATTGTTATTATGCAACTTATTCCACCAAAGATACTCCAGAATGCAGGAAATTGATTCTTGCAAAAAAAAAAATCCGTGGGGGGGGGGGGGGGGGGGGGGGGGGGGGGGCATAACGCCGGACCCCTCCCCCCCTAGACCGTTCTGCCTCGGTGTTTTTTTAAGTCTGGCTACGGCACTGATAAGGAGAAATAAACCCCAATGCTTTTAAATATTATCTGCTAGTGGGATAGGGGTAACATCATCTTTTAAGATCACCTGAGCCAAAGGCCCAATGTGATCTATTCTGATCACTTTGTCCGTCTGTCGTTAACTTTTAGCTTTAAACATCATCTCCTCCTAAACTTCAGGAACAATTTCCACAAAACATCACAGGAATGTTTCTTTGGTGGTCCTTTTTCAAAATTGTTCAAAGATTTAAATTCCATTCAGAACTTGGGTTGCTGCGGCATAAGAAAGGGGGCAAAATGTCCGAACTTTAAGAATCTTCTTCTCCGAATCTGCTTGTCAGATTCCAATATAAATTGGTATAAATGTTCCTTGTGTGACCCTCCACAAAAATTGTTGAAGCCATACTGATTGTTCGAAAAACATGGCAGTCAGGCGGCATCAGAAAAGGGGCAAAATTTGAGAATTCTATTATTAGCTATACTGGCCAAAGGCCAGAAGAGCTTATGCCATGGCGTTGTGTCCGGCGTCCGTAAACAATTGCTTGTGAACGCGATTAAGTCTCAAGTTTTGATTGTATCTGAATTAAACTTGTACAGTAGTCAGATATTCATGAGAGCTCGCTTCCTTTCGCAAATCAGCCAGATCCGCCCATGCAAGACCTGGATTATTGCCCTTGAAATTGTCAAAATTGCTATAATAGAGTTTGTGAACACAATAGACTTTCTATTTCTTATCGGACTTCATCAAACTTAGCTAGTAATAAAATATTGATGAGAGCTCGGTTTCCTTCGAAAACCAGCCTGATGTGCTCTTGCATGACTGGATTATGGCCCTTGACATTGTCAAAATTGCTATAATACAGCTTGTGAAAACAATAGAGCCTCCGTTTACTATCTGATCTTCACCAAACTTAGATAGTAGTTAACTATTGATGAGAGCTTGGTACCTTTCGAAAACCAGCTAGATCCATGCCAGTAGAGCATAGGCCCTCATGGGCCTCTTGTTATGAAAGTGCTTGTCTAATTTAAAGAAAATTGAATAGGAATCTTACTTTAGTGATCCTCTACTTAATTTGTCAAGCTGTATTGATTGGTTACAAAATCATAGCAACCAGGCGTTATCACAAAAGGGATAAATTGAACTTTTAGCTACAAGTGACAACTCCTACCATTTCATTTTACCAATTCAACTTGACTTTACAGGAATTGTCCTTTGTCGGTCTTCTTTAAAACTTGTTCAAAGACTTACATTCTGTGTAGAACTTTGGTTACTGCGGCATCAGAAAGTGAGAAAAATGCCCAAATTTTAAAAACCCTTTTCCTCCATAATCTGCTTGTCCGATTGCAAGATAATTTGATAGAAATGTTCCTTATGTGACCCTCTTCAAGAACTGTTTGAGCCATATTAATTTCTTTGAAAAACAGGGCAGCAAGGCGGGCATCAGGAAAAGTGCAAAATGACCAAAAACTTTATAATTCCATTCTTATTAAAGTTGTTTTTAGATTTCAAGACACCAATGGTCTTTACTGATAACCCATTTCTTTAACACTGTCCACTCCTTGCAGTTTCATTTGCACTCCTGATCAAATATTCCCAGATATTTGCAGTTAAATATCACTAAGGTGAATGATTTAGCTCTTGTATTAAGGAGAGGATAATAATATTCAATATATTTAAGTAAATTAAACGTATGATATCCCTGGCCACTTTTACAAAACGTTTTGGCCAAAATTGGGAGATATTGTGTTACAATCACTAAAACACTAAATTACGGCTACTCGAAAGGGGAACTATCAAATACTCAAAAACAGTGTTTTGTCTCTATTTACAAAAAAAAGGCGATCCAGAAAACATTGAAAATTGGCGCCCTATATCCCTTTTAAATGTTGATTACAAAATAGCCGCGCGTATTTTAGCAAAACGTTTACAAAAAATCCTACCTACTCTAATCAATAATGACCAACAAGTGTACATCAAAAATAGACTTGTAAGTAACAATAAAAGACAAAAAAACAAGATGTAATTGACTATGCAGATACAATGAGCATGGATGGTGCTCTACTATTCTTAGACTTCAGAAAAACATTTGACACTGTTGAATGGACATTTTTATTCGAAAGTGCTTGTCTAATTTAAAGAAAATTGAATAGGAATCTTACTTTAGTGATCCTCTACTTAATTTGTCAAGCTGTATTGATTGGTTACAAAATCATAGCAACCAGGCGTTATCACAAAAGGGATAAATTGAACTTTTAGCTACAAGTGACAACTCCTACCATTTCATTTTACCAATTCAACTTGACTTTACAGGAATTGTCCTTTGTCGGTCTTCTTTAAAACTTGTTCAAAGACTTACATTCTGTGTAGAACTTTGGTTACTGCGGCATCAGAAAGTGAGAAAAATGCCCAAATTTTAAAAACCCTTTTCCTCCATAATCTGCTTGTCCGATTGCAAGATAATTTGATAGAAATGTTCCTTATGTGACCCTCTTCAAGAACTGTTTGAGCCATATTAATTTCTTTGAAAAACAGGGCAGCAAGGCGGCATCAGGAAAAGTGCAAAATGACCAAAAACTTTATAATTCCATTCTTATTAAAGTTGTTTTTAGATTTCAAGACACCAATGGTCTTTACTGATAACCCATTTCTTTAACACTGTCCACTCCTTGCAGTTTCATTTGCACTCCTGATCAAATATTCCCAGATATTTGCAGTTAAATATCACTCAGGTGAATGATTTAGCTCTTGTATTAAGGAGAGGATAATAATATTCAATATATTTAAGTAAATTAAACGTATGATATCCCTGGCCACTTTTACAAAACGTTTTGGCCAAAATTGGGAGATATTGTGTTACAATCACTAAAACACTAAATTACGGCTACTCGAAAGGGGAACTATCAAATACTCAAAAACAGTGTTTTGTCTCTATTTACAAAAAAAATGCGATCCAGAAAACATTGAAAATTGGCGCCCTATATCGCTTTTAAATGTTGATTACAAAATAGCCGCGCGTATTTTAGCAAAACGTTTACAAAAAATCCTACCTACTCTAATCAATAATGACCAACAAGTGTACATCAAAAATAGACTTGTAAGTAACAATAAAAGACAAAAAAACAAGATGTAATTGACTATGCAGATACAATGAGCATGGATGGTGCTCTACTATTCTTAGACTTCAGAAAAACATTTGACACTGTTGAATGGACATTTTTATTCGAAACTTTAAAATTATATGAAGTTGGCGAGTCCTTCATATCGTGCGTAAAAACCTTCTACTGTAAATAACAGCTAATGTATTAAACAACGGATGGAAATCACACACATTTTGCACTTACAAGGTCAATTAGACAAGGATGCCCAATGTTCTCTCTTCTTTTTATCTTGGCCGCAGAAATACTAGCTACACAAATACGGACGTGTCATGAAATTCAAGGTATACAAGCAACAAGCAATGCTATAAATAATTTGAAAATTAGTCAACTAGCAGATGGCACTACACTATTTATAAACAACGAAACCGAAATTCACAAAGCTCTTGAAATAATTGATCACTTTGGAATATACTCAGGCCTCAAACTTAATTAGAATAAAACAGAAATAATGTGGATCGCCTTAGCTAAAAATAGAAATCATGTTATAGGCAAAATAAGATGTGTAAAAGAAATTAAACCTCTTGGTGTTTATTTTTTTCAACCAACCATAACTTAAGTAACAAGAGAAATTGGGATTTGAAATTAGAAAACTGTCAAAATCACATTAATAACCTTAAACAAAGTACTTAAGTAAATTTTTAAATGTATTTTGCTGATTTTTTTCTGTTTTAAATGGAAATACATGGTATATATAACAGCACAATTATTGTGATGTTAACTTGTTTGGGTTTTAATTTAGAGTACTTGTCCGCAAACGTTTGACATACCTCGTACATATATTATGACTTGGCATCTTGAGACTATCATTGGAATCTTTTTAAAGTAAAAAGGATCAAAATATGATAACAAAATCAATCTCTTTCAGTGATTTGATGACTGTCTCAGGTTGACCTTTGCTTCAGCCAATACAAATGTCGCCTTCAAACTGGTTAGTTATAAAACAGGAGAGATAATTCATATACATGTACACATGTATATAACAAAGTAGAGAATCGGTGATTGTCGGTGTGTCTGTATAGAACCATTTGCGTTGGTTGTAAAGTGATATTTCGTTTCTTTAAAATATCAAGCTCCTGTTCATGAATAGGGCAGATCCAATATACATACAGCAAAGTAATTAGCTCTGGTTTAAATGAGATAAGCGTCAGTAACCAAGATACAAGTAGGAACTTCTCAGTTTATACAATAGGTCAATTGGCAGCATGTTACAGGCAATCATATATCGTCAGTTAAATGTCTCTTTCTATATTTATTTTTATTTTAAGAAACTTGCAAGTCATAAACAAAAAGTTGACTGTAATTCTGTTAAAGCTATTGTTCATGTAGTGTTGTTCTTTTGTTTCCCTATTCAGCACCTATTAAACTGGTATTAATTGATTGTGTCGACATTGCTCCTGTTCGGGATTCATTTTTCAAGGTTAAAAGTATGAAATAATTATTTGATTCCGTGAGACCCGAATGTATTTTTGATTTCCTTAAGGATATTCATGTTTTTAAGAAAATACAACATATTTTAATCTCCATTATTAGTTATGAATTTCGTTAAAGATCCTTTAGCATTTAATGCAGTATTTTGTTTAGTTTATATATAATTCATTATTTACATTTGTTTTGTTTGTCATATATAACCAACTACTATGGTTAACTTTCTTTCTATTCATTTATAGTTTCCCTTTTACAATTGATCATGTATCAGTTAAAGCGCCCAATATGACCTCAGAAGTCAACGAAAAATAAAATCCCATACATTCATTCTATTCAGCAAGTTAAGTTCAGGATTCAAATTTCCGAAGCAAGTTAATATTAAATTAATAAAAACTCTTGAAACAACATGATTTGCTTATGTTTTGGTTTTGTCCCATGTTCTAAATGTAAGTAGTTCACCATTTCACACGTATGATAAGAAAACCACAGATGTATGAGATTTTCAGACTTGTCTAAATGGAAAAATTCAAGACAGAAAAACAAGTGGCAGGGTTCAGTGAACACACACATCTGTTTAAGACACCTTCATTGGCTTTGAAAATTGGTCATGCTATGAAGAAATGTGATGTGCCAATATACAGAAAGGCATTGCTTTACAGAATGGAGATGAAATTCTGTTAAAACAGTCAACCGGATTCTTGCAACTGAGTTCTGGATAAAAAAAAGAAACAAAGTAAAAATTGATACCTTTGACTTCAGATTGTTAACTGTTATCAGAGTATTTGAAAAACAAAGGAAGCTGCTTTACAGAGGCATGGACAGATTTGTTCTTGTTCAGATAATTCTCTTCAACAGACGAAGGCAAGGGGAGGTCTCCAAAATTAAACTGGAATATTTACATGGTGCTCATAAGGGTAAAGAAGAAGATATTCAGCAACACATTATCTTAAGGACAAACCAAACAATTGAGCCCTAGAACTACGCTGAAAAATTCAAGATGACCGCCAAGCACATTTACACAATAAACTGACTCATTTAAAATCCCCGTATCTGACATTTTATGACCAATTCAACTATTGTTTATGCCCAATTCAATTATTAAGTATTCACCAGCTTATAATTTAATGGCTATTTTTAGATCACCTGAGCCGAAGGCTCAAGGTGAGCTATTCTGATCACTTTTTGTCCGTCGTCCGTCCGTCCGGCGTTAACTTTTAGCTTTAAACATCATCTCCTCCCAAACTCCAAGGACAATTTCCGTGAAACATCACAGGACTGTTCCTCTGGTTGGCCTCTTTCAAAGTTGTTCAAAGATTTAAATTCCATTGAGAACTTTGGTTGCTGCGGCATCAGAAAGGGGACAAAATGTCCAAACTTTAAAAATCTTCTCCTCCGAATCTGCAAATATAATTTGGTAGAAATGTTCCTTGGGTGACCCTCTATAAAAATTGTTCAAGCCATACTGATTGGGCGAAAAACATGGCAGTCAGGCGGCATCAAAAAAGGGGCAAAATGACAAAATTTGAAAATTCCATTTTTATGAAAGTGCTTGTCTGATTTTAAGAAAATATAATACGAATCTTACTGTAATGATCCTCTATTTAATTTGTTTAAGCCGTTTTGATTGGTTACACAATCATAGCAACCAGGCGTCATCACAAAAGGGGTAAATTGAACTTTTAGCTACAAATGACAACCAACTCCTACCATTCCAATAGAACAATTTCCACAAAACATCACAGGAATGTTCCTTTGGTGGTCCTCTTTCAAAATTGTTCAAAGATTAAAATTCCAATGAGAACTTTGGTTGCTGCGGCATCAGAAAAGGGGACAAAATGTCCAAACTTCAAAAATCTTCTCCTCCGAATCTGCCTGTCAGATTCAAATATAATTTGGTAGAAATGTTCCTTGGGTGACCCTCTAAAAATTGTTCAAGCCATACTGATTGGGCGAAAAACATGGCAGTCAGGCGGCATAAAAAAAGGGGCAAAATGACAGAATTTGAAAATTCCATTTTTATGAAAGTGCTTGTCTGATTTTAAGAAAATATAATATGAATCTTACTGTAATGATCCTCTATTTAATTTGATTAATGCGTTTTGATTGGTTACACAATCATAGCAACCAGGCGTCATCTCAAAAGGGGTAAATTGAACTTTTAGCTACAAATGACAACCAACTACTACCATTCCAATAGACCAATTTCCACAAAACATCACAGGAATGTTCCTTTGGTGGTCCTCTTTCAAAATTGTTCAAAGATTAAAATTCCAATGAGAACTTTGGTTGCTGCGGCATCAGAAAGGGGACAAAATGTCCAAACTTTAAAAATCTTCTTCTCCGAATCTGCCTGTCAGATTCAAATATAATTTGGTAGAAATGTTCCTTGGGTGACCCTCTATAAAAATTGTTCAAGCCATACTGATTGGTCGAAAAACATGGCAGTCAGGTGGCATCAAAAAAGGGGCAAAATTTGAAAATTCCATTTTTATGAAAGTGTTTGTCTGATTTTAAGAAAATATAATACGAATCAAGAATGTTCCTTTGGTGGTCCTCTTTCAAAATTGTTCAAAGATTTAAATTCCATTGATAACTTTGGTTGCTGCGGCATCAGAAAGTGAGAAAAATACCCAAATTTTAAAATCCTTTTCCTCTAGAATCTACTTGTGCGATTGCAAGATAATTTGGTAGAAATGTTCCTTAAGTGACCCTCTAAATAAACTGTTGAAGCCATATTGATTTCGTTGAAAAACAGGGCAGCAAGGCGGCATCAGGAAAGGTGCAAAATGACAAAAACTTTATAATTCCATTCTTATTAAAGTTCTTGTTAGATTTCAAGATATAAATGGCCTTTACTGATAAATATTTGCTACTAATTTACTATCAATTAGGTGATCGATTTAGGGCCATCTTGGCCCTCTTGTTTTATAATTAGATTAAATCATTTCTCTCCCCTAAATATACACATGTAATTTTCAACCAATTATCCGAAACATTAGGAGTAAAACGCACATTTTCACTGCTAAAGGTGAATTCAGTCATAATATAAAACTTGCTATACTGGTTTATTATTTAAAGGGGTAAGTTACAACTTTGATGAAAGTACTGACTTTTGATAAGAAAACAAAATTAAAAAAACAGAAATTATATTTTTAGTATTGAGAAGCTAAGCGATTGTTTGCATATATGTACTGATATAACCTTATTAAACAGCCATTGCAACATATGTTTTATGTAAATCAAGCATTTTAAAAATAATATATTTGATAACTTGAAGTAGTTTTATTTTGATTTATCAGTCTTATCCCAACATGTAGAAACTTACTTTTAGAAAGTCGTGCTAAATCATGTGGTCTAGTTTTCATACATATTCTTACACAAGAAAAATGGCTGATGGTCCAATTGTGTTCAAACATGGGAAAAATCCCGAATCCTTTGATAGAACAAAATTAATGTTTTGCCAAATTACAATTAGGCTGTGCTAACAGGTCCAGCTGGATACAATCATTTGAAATGCCTACCTATGCCACTTGATTTAATCATGGTCGATGATGGAGGAAACGCTTCTAACACACAACACAAAGCTTAATGGCACACATTATGCAGAAACAAATTTAGTTAACTGGAATTAAAAATAGATTACATTCTTATGACTAAAGTAGTGAAAGCAATACACCAACGCCCTAAAAAATAACCTGAAAAAGTTCTAGAAATGTAGCTAAATATGAAACAGATCTTCTTTTTTTTTTTTGTCATATTTAATCGGATGAACTTCACCAGGGGCCCGTTTTACTAACGGACTTACGCTTACGTGAATCAAGAATTTTCGTAAGTTTGTGCGTACGCAAATATTTGTTCGTAACTGCGTTTTACTAAAATGTTCACGTAAATATTTGCGTAGATTTACGTTGGAAGAACGCTTGCGTAAGTTTATTTTAATCAGCGTAAATATGGCCGACCAAATACAAGTCAGACGTCGCCAACCTCGCAACTTCCGCGATATGACCGATTTATTGAACAACCTGGATAGGGAGGAATGAATGAATGAATGGTGTTTTAAGGCCCGTCGACAACTAAGGTCATTTTGGGCGCTTAATAATTTACTTAATGTAAAGTGAAATAATCAAACATGATGTATGCGATACCTAAAATAGATATAAAATAACATGTAAGCCAATATAAAATAAGATATAGGCAAACAAGCCCAACATTACTATGTAATACTTAACATAAAGATAAATAATATCTAAGGAAATGTGGAACAGGATCAGTAAGAGTAATGAATGTGCAAAAGCACGATTTAAGAAATAATCATAATAAAAGTTCCGGTTTGACAGACTCAAAGAGCTGACGCATACTTTGAGCCTTGAAAAATCTATCACGTATTGGAGCGAAATCGGCACATTCCAGAAGAATGTGCTGTACTGAAAGTTGTGTAAAACATGGAATACATTGAGGTGCTTCCTCACCCTTCAGTAAGTATGCATGAGTTAACCATGTGTGCCCAATGCGTAAACGAGCAAGGACAATTTCTTCTCGGCGACAGGATCTAAAAGCTGGTAGCCACTCACCAAGTACTGACTTGATCGAGTGCAGTTTATGATTTACTTGCTCATTCCAATCACTTTGCCACTCATCGTAAAGTAAAACATGTATTAAAGGTTTAAAATCGGAATAAGGTATTTTAAAAGGTAACCGTGAATGCCCATATGACTGGGGATCCAGCAAAATACTACATGTATACTTATCATATCCTGTTGTACAAATACGCGATAGCTTAGAAAGGAGGTTAACAATAATAGGGTTCTCTATTTTGTCATTATGAAGTGCCTGCATAGCAGACAATGAGTCAGTAACAAGAGTTGTCGGAGGACAATATAGCTCGCCTATCAGGGCCATCGTATATCAGGGCCTACTTCAGAACAGTTAAAGTATTAGGTAAAGTCGCACAGTATCACCTATTGCAAGATAATACACCTTTTCAATACTTTTGACAAACATTCTAAGTTCAACTAGAATGGAGTGCTCCCCGGAGCACGTGTGTCACCTGCCGGCGCCTTGTCAGAAAATTTTAATTTTTGATAGAAAAGGGGCAATAACTCTGATATAAAAAATATTTGGATTATCCCCCTTTTGTGAACCCATCACAAAAATTGATATAAACATTTGTCAGAAGTTTCAATCCAATCCTTTGAGCAGAAAAAAAGTAATTTGAATATTTGACAGAAAAGGGGCAATAACTCTGATATAAAAATATTTGGATTATCCCCCTTTTGTGAACCCATCATACACATTGATATAAACATTTGTCAGAAGTTTCAATCCAATCCTTTGAGTAGATTAAATTTTTGACAGAAAAGGGCCAATAACTCTGATATAAAAATATTTGGATTATCCCCCTTTTTGTGAACCCATCATACACATTGATATAAACATTTGTCAGAAGTTTCAATCCAATCCTTTGAGTAGAAAAAAAGTTATTTGAAAATTTAAATTTTTGACAGAAAAGGGGCAATAACTCTGATATAAAATTATTTGGATTATCGCCCTTTTGTGAACCAATTACACACATTGATAAAAACATTTGTCAGAAGTTTCAATCTAATCCTTTGAGTAGAACAAAAGTTATTTGAAAACGTGACGAAAAAAGTGTGACGGACAGACAGACGCCGGATAAAAAAAAAAAAAGACAGACAGACGTCGAATAAAAAAAAAAGTAACATTTGTCAGAAGTTTCAATCCAATCCTTCGGGTAGAAAAAAAGTTATTTGAAAATTTAATTTTTTGACAGAAAAGGGGCAATAACTCTGATATAAAATTATTTGGATTATCCCCCTTTTGTGAACCAATCACACACATTGATATAAACATTTGTCAGAAGTTTCAATCTAATCCTTTGAGTAGAAAAAAAGTTATTTAAACACGTGACGAAAAAGTTAGATTTTTTGACAGAAAAGGGGCAATAACTCTGATATAACTTGACCCAGGGTCAGGACGGGTGTAGTGGGGTGCGTAGATGGACCAATAGTTCCTAAATGTATAAACTAAATATGAAAGCAATCAATGTCATAATAGTGAATGCAGAGTGATATGTTAAACGTTAAACGCAAACCTTAAACCTTGTAACTGAACCAAGTAGAAATGACCTTGACCTTGACCCAGGTGCAGGACGGGTGTAGTGGTGTGCGCAGATGGATGACCAATAGTTCCTAAATGTATAAACTAAATATGAAAGCAATCAATGTCATAATAGTGACTGCAGAGTGATATGTTAAACGTTAAACGCAAACCTTAAACCTTGTAACTGAACCAAGTAGAAATGACCTTGACCTTGACCCAGGGTCAGAACGGGTGTAGTGGTGTGCGTAGATGGATGATCAATAGTTCGTAAATGTATAAACTAAATATGAAAGCAATCAATGTCATAATAGTGAATGCAGAGTGATATGTTAAACGTTAAACGCAAACCTTAAACCTTGTAACTGAACCAAGTAGAAATTACCTTGACCTTGACCCAGGGTCAGGACGGGTGTAGTGGTGTGCTTAGATGGATGACAAATGGTTCCTAAAGGTATAAACCCTTAAAACCCAAATGAAAACCTTAAACACAAACCTTAAACCTAGGGGTCTACGCCACCGCCGACGCCGCCGACGGTGCCGACGGTGCCGACGCCGGGGGTAACACATAAGCTCTCCTGTACTTCGTACTGGCGAGCTAAAAATAATATATCGCCAATAACCGTCGGATTCAATATGGTCCAAAGCCAAATGAATTGCCTTTAACTCGGCAGAAAATATAGAAGAATTATTTGGCAACCGAAATATTATCACATCGTCATCATGAACTGCAGCGGCAGCAGCCCTTTTTCCATCCTTAGAACCATCTGTATAAATACGCTCAGTTATAATATGTATTTTTAATTTCAATATACTTGGATTTAAAAACAATATGATCTGTGCAGGCCTTTTTATCGGTCGCAAGATCATAAATGAAGGATGGACTATTTAGAGTCCAAGGTGGAGAATCTGAAATCTCCTGCCTCGCGATGTCCTCAAGATCAACATCAAGCTTAGTGACTTCAGGACCGTAACAAATACCAAAAGGCGGTATTACCAGTTCCTTATTTAAGAATTTTTTTTTGTATAAAGGTTTAAAAACAACTCTATGAGTGGGATTTGAAGGGTAATACTTAAGTTTTAAAAAATACTGCATAGCTAGTTTTTGTCGGCGTAAATGTAAGGGTGGTTCATTGGCTTCCACAGAGACTTTTGACGGGCGAAGTTCGAAAAGCGCCCAGAGCTAGCCGTAAATCCTGATGGTGAATGGAATCAAGTGTTGCAATGTATGATTTTCGTGCCGAGCCATAAACAATACATGCGTAGTCTAATTTAGATCGTATTAATGACCTGTAAAGTCTCAACAGGACTTTACGGTCAGCTCCCCAATCCATATGGGATACAACGCGTAAAAGATTTAATGCTTTCTGGCATTTATTTCTAAGATATTTAATATGAGGAATAAATGTCAGTTTTATGTCAAACAATAGACCAAGGAATTTAAATTCAGGTACAACTTCAATACGAGTGCCATCTAGTGTTAAATCCGGATTTAGGTGGTGTTTACGAAGTTGACAAAAGTGCACATACATTTGGTCTTGCTTTTAGAAAATTTAAAGCCATTTTCGTTTGACCATTTTTGTTAATTATTCAAAACTTGTTGCAATTGTCTTTCAATTGTATTCTTATTTTTTTATCTGTAACAAATACAGAAATCATCAACATATAAAAAGCATTCAACTCCAGGGTTAACAGATTTAATAATGTTATTAATTTTAACACTAAAAAGTGTAACAGAAAGAATACATCCCTGGGGAACACCCATTTCCTGTTCGTGAGGTTCAGAAAAAGTATCACCAACACGAACTTTGAACTGACGGTCAGTTAAAAATGCAGAAATAAAATAAGCAAGGCGACCTCTTATGTCGAAAGCATAGAGGTCATTCATAATTCCATACTTCCAAGTCGTGTCATACGCACTTTCTAAGTCAAAGAAGACGGAGACTACATGCTCCCTTTTTATAAAAGCTTCACGGATAAAAGTTTCAAAACGGATCAAATGATCCATTGTTCTTCTATGTTTACGAAAACCAGACTGGACAGTTGTGATAAGAAACCAAACAAGTCTGTCGTTGACCATTCTTTCCATGGTTTTACATATGCAGCTGGTTAGGGCTATGGGGCGATAACTACCAGGGATTAGTTGTATCTTTACCAGGTTTGGGAATTGGAATAACGATGGCCTCTTTCCAAGAACCCGGGAGAGTTCCCGTTCGCCAAACCTGATTATAAACGTCAAGTAAACAAGAAAGGGACCGAAAAGGTAAATGTTTAAGTAATTGATAGTGTATATCATCTGAACCCGGAGCGGTATCATGGCACTTTTTCAGAGCTGTTTTTAATTCTTTTAACGTAAAAAGTTTATTGTAGGCCTCTTTATTCTTTGACTTAAAATTAAGTTTTCGTTTCTCCTTCTGTTGTTGAAATTTTTGAAACTTTGGAGAATAGTTTGAAGATGACGACGTTTGCGCAAAGGAATCTGCCAAAGTATCAGCAATATCCTTCTTTGAAGAAGCGACACCGTCTGGCATGTCCAGGTGATTTACACCAATGGAGCTACTCTTGCCATTAATTTTTCTTATCATATCCTATGTCTTTTTGACGGATGATCTAGAATTTAACCTAGATACATACCGTCGCCAAGACGCACGTTTACTTTGTTTAATAGTTTTGCGAGCTTTTGCTCGAGCTATTTTAAATTTTTCATGGGTTGGTCTCAGGTCGAATTGTCTGAGAGCCGATTTGCGTGTATCTATAGCCTTTTTGCAATCATCATCAAACCAAGGTTTGTGAGGGCGCTTTGGAGTTGTCGAAGTTCGTGGTATTGCTTCTTCAGCTGCCTGATAAATTAATGAAGTAAAAAGTTGTGTAGGATTATCTCAATCCAAAAAAGCATTCGGAGTAATGGATTCGTCACATCGCATCTGGAATAAATTCCAGTTCGCTTTGTGAAGCCTCCATCGACGCGGACGCACCTGGACAGAGCGTAATCAACACATATATCAGGGCTACAACAAGATCAAGAGATGAGTAAGAACCAGTAGCAGGGTGCAAGTATGTATATGATTTTTCATTTAAAAGACAAAGATCTTGTTTAGAAATAAATTCTTCTAACTTTCGACCCTTTATATTGGTGTCGTTACATCCCCACAATGTATTGTGTCAATTGAAATCCCCCATTAAAATGAAGGGTTTGGGGAGTTGAGAGATAAGGTTGTGTAGTTTATCTATATCTAGTGGCATACTTGGTGGGAGATACAATGAACACAAAGTCACTGCTTTGTTAATAGAAATTCTAACAGCAGTTGCCTGCAATGTTGTATCAAGATTTATTAGTTTATGAGGGACTGAGTTGTTAACAACTACAGCAACCCCACCACACACACGGTCACCAGCCCGAGAGGCTGTGTGATAACAAGAGTGATACTTTAGTGTAAATTTGTCAGAATCTTTCAGGAAAGTTTCCTGTCAGCAAAGTGCTACTGGTTTATATTCATTGATAAGTAAGGATAATTCTTCAAAATTAGAATTTAAACCTCAACAATTCCATTGTAAAATAGTGTTACTCATCATCATTGTATATATGAGTAAGACAGAACACAGACTAGAAAGTATGGATTTAATCATTATGTAAAGGTAATCTTATAATTTTACCTTGCTTATTATTATCTGCAATAGTATCTTCTGCTTCCATGTCTTCACCAAGACACTGGTAGCGGTTATGGTTTTTTATTTGGTCAACGGATCCCTTGGGAATACGATCCGTTGCAACCACTTTACTTGAACTTTTGTTTTTATTTGGTCTCGGACTCTTTTGAGTTTGTTTTGAGCTAGAAGTTGATGTTTTGGGGTTAGTCTTTTTATTTTCAGTGACAACTTTAATTTGTTCAATAACTTTAAGAGGTTCAACAACTGTATAAGCTTCAATAACTTTAATGGGTTCGGTTTGACCAGCTACATCAGTCTGGGTGATAGCATCTTTTCTTTCCACGGGCTTAGAAGAGTTGTTTTTGGTGACATTAGCATATGAAACGGTCAAATTAAATCGGGTTTTAACAATTTTCTTCGCCTCAGGAAAAGAAAGACCTTCTTTGCACTTGACGGTAACAATCTCCTTCTCCCGTTTCCACACAAGGCAGGAGCGGGAGGTAGAATAATGCTCACCACCACAGTTTGAACATTTAAGTGTATTTTTACAGTCATTCACATCTGCATCATGTTCTGAACATAATGCAGTGCAACGACGGCAAAGCTTTTCTTCTGTAGGTTTTCGACATTTAGATTCATGGTGGCCATACTTATAACAGGTGTAACATTGTAATGGGTTAGGGATGTACATGTCAACAGGGACATTCAAGTATCCAACTTTGAGAGATCTTGGCAAAATAGCTGTGTTAAATGTTAATACTAATGTGTTTGTTGGTCTCTTGATGTTGTCCCTGTAGGAAGTCATTCTCCTGACATGGACGACCAGTTGGTCGGCCAGTTCAGCAGTAATTTCCTCCTCCGAAACCCCTTCAAGATCTGGGCATCTTATAAGTCCTTTTGATGTATTAAGTGTATCTTGTTAAGAGAAACAGACAGTTATTTGAAAAGGCATATAATATTGCGAAACAAAGGTTTTTGTCAGAAACACCAAAGCGGCCAACGAAAGTTTCAGATCATGTGATAGCTCTACAGAATGAAATTAAACTGGCATGTATGTCAAGTTAAGTAGTTGAATTCAAGGACAGTTGCACAATATACACGTACGAAACTCTGCGGGAAAACCGATGACACTGTATCAATTGCAGCGAGATGTATGGAAGAAATTGGAAAACATTACTAAGCCACGCATGCTCCAAGACATCAACACGCTTAATACTGAACTTAAATGGGACATGGCAACTGTAGAAGATCCAAATAAACTGGCTGTGAATCCACCTCGAAGTAGGAAGGTCATCTTTGCAGGAAATGGTAGTATTTCATTACCATCCTTCTCGCATAGGATCCTTAGTAACAACAACGCATAATTGGATCACAAAAAGACAGAGAATGAACATGAGATGGCCAATGAAAATGGTGATATTGAAAATTGTGACATGGAAAAATGGTGAGCCAGAACTGAGAGAAGTCAGTCATTGAGACGGCGATGAAAATGCAATTAATGAGATAGAGGTGGTAAATAATATTGATGAAACCGTTACAGAATCATTAACAGAGACGAACGAATAGTTGCATGAAGGCACGTCAATGGTGATAACCTTGACAGAAGAAGACACGTCAAAGATTCTAGAAATACTGAAGACAGATGTCAAAAGTAATAATAAATCTTAATGGAACAGTAAAAGACCGGCTGATCTATTAAGTATAAAACAGACTACGGATTCAATATAGAAGTTAAGAGATGTTGAAATCCGAATCATTATTTGTTACATTAACGGCATAAAAGTTACACAAAACAAGAGGGCCATGATGGCCCTAGATCGCTCACCTGATTTTTTTCTCCAATTTAACTATATAAGCCCCGCCCCCTGGCGGCCATAGTTTCCGACCAATCAACTTCGCATGAAAGAATCTGATAGAGGGTCACCCTAGGAACATTTTACAACATTATTTGAAAATCAGCTTGACACTTTTGGAGAAGATTTTTTAAGTTTTCACTATAGCCATATAAGGCAAAATAGCCCCGCCCCTCTGGCGTCCATGTTTTTCGACCAATCAACATGGCTTGAAGGATTCTGATAGAGGGTCATCCAAGGAACATTTCTACAAAATTATTTGAAAATCGGCCTGACACTTTCGGAGGAGAATATTTTTTAAGTTTTCACTATAGCCATATAACGCAAAATAGCCCCGCCCCCCCCCCCCCCCCCCCCCCCCTTGCGGCCATGTTTTTTGACCAATCAACATGGCTTGAAGGAATCTAATAGAGGGTCATCCAAGGAACATTTCTACAAAATTATTTGAAAATCGGCCTGACACTTTCGTCGGAAAAGATTTTTTAAGTTTTCACAATAGCAATATAAGGCAAAATAGCCCCCCCCCCCCCCCCCCTCCCTGGCGGCCATGTTTTTTAACCAATCAACATGGCTTGAAGGAATCTCAGAGGGTCATCCAAGGAACATTTCTATAAAATTATTTGAAAATCTGCCAACCAGTTTGGGAGAAGAAGAATTTTGATTTTTTTTTTTTTTTATCATTTCGTTGCCATGGAAACCAGAATTCTGCATGGATCCCAAACATTTGAAGGAAATCTGGTGAGGTCATTGAGAGGATGCTTTCTGTGCAATTTCATCCTATTTGACCCACTGGTTACTGAGGAGAAGAAGTTGACGCACGACGGACGCCGGACAAAAGGCCATCACAATAACTCGTCTTGAGCAAAGCTCAGGTGAGCTAATAATCAAAGAAAGTTCTTCAAACATGAAAAACTATCCAAGCTTTATGCCTTTCTCGGATTGAATGACAGAAATGCTGCAACGACCGTCAGTCACATAAAGGGAACTATGCAAGTCAAATCCTTGTAAGAATTGGCATTCAAACACAGAGGCAGAGTTGAATATTGTTTATGCGGAATACTTGTGGCCAAACGAACTTGTGCTGTGGAAACAAAATCGACCTGAATTTTGAAGAAGAGCATGACATTGGTCAGTGTTTTCCAACATAGTTTTGGTTTTATTATCCATGTCATAGGGAAAGCAGAAATCAACTGGAAGTAAGTTGTATTGATTCATCCCACCTCCTGACAAGAACACGAAGGAAGTGTTGCAGAGGTGGTATTGAAAATTTATCAAATTCTGCTTGAAGAAACGTTGCAAAAAAAGGTCGTACCTCGCTGTCACTAGGAATGGTTGATGCGGTACTTGAGCCCATGTCAGTGTCGGTTGCCGTCTCACACTTCACGGAAGAGGGTGAACACGAAATGAGGCAAAATGGCGATGTTCAAGCCGCAGATCTTGGTAATGATATCAGGCAGTGGTGGCTTGCTGAAGACAATCCTGTATACCTACCTATACCATAATCACAATGAGATCTGCCTTAAGATATAGGTTACTTTGGCCATTTGCCGCCACAACAATTGTACGTGAATGGATGGCCATCACAGTTATGATAGGTACTTCTGGCAAACATAGATTCCAAAATAATTATGTATGTACTTTGCCACAACCATTCAAACAACGTTAAGGCATTCAGCAGTATGATGGGCGAAACATTCTTTGCCGAGCTTACGATGTATGACCGGAGAGGTCAAGGAACAGCTAAATCGGGTGAATTTGGACAAAACATGAAATCAACATGCGAGGCTCTGAATATGTGGTTGGATCCAAACAGGTATACACTTATTATTAATGCCAAACAATTTTTTTATGTTATATCAATTAATTAATAAAAAAAAAAATGTTGCAATGTATACTTCATACTTTATCAAAAAAAACAAAAACATATGGTAATCGTACTTGGGTTTTCTCGCAAGTGCCATATTCTTTTCATCCAAGCCATCCACCTTGTTCAAATTCTACACCAATGACATCATTTAAATACAACTCGTAGAGGACCACTCTAGGCAATGGTACATACCAAATTTCTCAGCTCTAGGCGTTAATCTTAATGTGGACATTACTATTTCCCCCTGTTAAAATGAAATAAGAAGCACAATTTCAAGGTCTTATTTGTAATACTTTTATAAGTAATATTTAAGTGTGCACATAGGTATAAATATGCCATTTATTATATGTGAGACCAGTGTAAAGTCGGAACAGTCTGCATACATATCAGACCTAGGGTATTAATACCAGTAATTGTAATCAGTTGTAATTATTACACATTTTTCAAGTAATCAGATGCAATGTTCTTTTCTAAATTTGATAACAACTTTATTTGCAGTTATTAAACTGCAAAAAGTTTGCTTTTATAAGTAATCTCAATTGTAATTTGATTACATCTCTAAAGTTAGGGTAATGTTATTATTACATGTTTCTAGCAAAGTAATTTTAACGTAATTAATACATGTTTCTGGCAAAGTAATAGCCCCAGGTCTGATACATATCCTGTCCTGTCCAATGTAAGTTTTGTTATGCAATATCTTTAGACTGCAGACAGTTTATACACTGGCTGTACATTTCCATGTGGGAAAGGGTTTCACACATTATGTAATTGTATTGTAGAACGTGTTTTTCAGGTTGATGTCAAGGTTATGTTTGCAGGAAAGGAGTGAAGTTAAAGTCAACTCACTTTATATTAATTTCAATTGTGAAATTAAAGAATCTCGAGGTACAACAGCCATTCCAGGAATGAGAATACTTCTCGACAATTTAGTTTCTGTATATCAACCAAGTAAAGCTAATTAGGAAACGTGATAATAACTTCTGGTTAACATTTTGCAATTACTAAAATTTGTGAAAAATAAATAATTTGTTCCAATAGATTTTGGGTTTTTTCTAACTGCAATGCAATAGCAAAGAAAATAACATTTCAAGATGATAGAACATCTGAAGTATGTATCTGTGGCAAACGTGTTAACCTGGAAAGTGTACATGTTCTAAACAAGCATACCTTTGAAAAAGTAAGTATTGCAAGTGTTTGTCAAATAGCTGAAACGTTACTGATCTGTGAAAGTGTAGTTAATCATAAAAGCATAATAGTAAGTCGTTTCCATATTTTAGAACAGTTTCAGAAAACAGCAGTACACCATCAGTTAGAGTTCTTCGGTCACTTGCATGTAACAGACTTGTATCATTTGGAGCACAATCATTGACATGTCAAATATGTAGGAATATGACTTTTTCTTCTGGAAGTGAAAAAAAAGAAAACTAGAGGTTGTTTTTGGGAAAAACGTATGTCTCCCCCAAGGGGTATTTGTCTGGCTGACTGTATTTTGTCAGTTAGTGAATTAAACGCCCTCGTAATATGCGCAACTAGACGTTGTACCGATGACTCCTGTGAAGTTTCATAGAAATGTGGCAAAGGGGTTGTGAGATGAAGGCCGGACAAGAATGAAATGGCAATTTTAAAAACAGGGCAATAACTCATCCAAAAGTAGGTCAAATTTAACGCCCTCGTAATATGCGCAACTAGACGTTGTACCGATGACTCCTGTGAAGTTTCATAGAAATGTGGCAAAGGGGTTGTGAGATGAAGACCGGACAAGAATGAAATGGCAATTTTAAAAAAAGGGCAATAACTCATCCAAAAGTAGGTCAAATTAAACGCCCTCGTAATATGCGCAACTAGACGTTGTACCGATGACTCCTGTGAAGTTTCATAGAAATGTGGCAAAGGGGTTGTGAGATGAAGGCCGGACAAGAATGAAATGGCAATTTTAAAAAAAGGGCAATAACTCAACCAAAATTAGGTCAAATTAAACGCCCTCGTAATATGCGCAACTAGACGTTGTACCGATGACTCCTGTGAAGTTTCATAGAAATGTGGCAAAGGGGTTGTGAGATGAAGGCCGGACAAGAATGAAATGGCAATTTTAAAAACAGGGCAATAACTCATCCAAAAGTAGGTCAAATTAAACGCCCTCGTAATATGCGCAACTAGACGTTGTACCGATGACTCCTGTGAAGTTTCATAGAAATGTGGCAAAGGGGTTGTGAGATGAAGACCGGACAAGAATGAAATGGCAATTTTAAAAAAAGGGCAATAACTCATCCAAAAGTAGGTCAAATTAAACGCCCTCGTAATATGCGCAACTAGACGTTGTACCGATGACTCCTGTGAAGTTTCATAGAAATGTGGCAAAGGGGTTGTGAGATGAAGGCCGGACAAGAATGAAATGGCAATTTTAAACAAGAGGGCCAAGATGACCCTAAATCGATCACCTGATTGATAGTAAATTAGTAGAAATATCTGGGAAAAAGATCAAGGAGTGAACACTTCTCAAGAAACAGCTTATAAGTAAAGGTCATTTATATCTTGAAATCTAACAAGAACTTCAATTAGAATTGAATTATAAAGTTTTTGTCATTTTGCACCTTTCTTGATCTGTTTTTAATATAAATCAATATGGCTTGAACAGGTTTTTTTAGAGGGTCACTTAAGGATTCTTTCTACTGAATTATCTTGGAGTCTGACAAGCAGATTATGGAGGAAAAGGATTTTAAAGTTTGGTCGTTTTACTCATGTTCTGATGCTGCAGCAACCAAAGTTTTACACAGAATGCAAGTCTTTGCACAATTTTGATACCTCCCAATACATTAACTGTAGTATTTGAGTTCATATTTACCTCTTCACCAATTATGATATCTTTAACAATAGTTACAAGGACAAATCATGTCATAATTGCTTGTTCACTTTCAATAACAATTTTTTATTTCCACCAGAAATGTTGCGATTTTCCACTTCCTGTTGAAGACAACCCTTGCATAATACTCTGCCAAGTGTTACCTCCCTTAGACCATCAATCTAATAACCATATGTCATTTGAAGCAAAAAGTTAATTTTACTCCTTTTCTGATGCTGCTTGGTTGCTATGCCTTTCAACAAATCATTATGGCTTGACAAAGTATGTAGATGATCAATGAAAGAACATTTCTACAAAACTATCATTAAATCAGACAAGCACTTTTATAAGGATGCTTTATTAAAGTATTGTCATTTTGCCCCTTTTTTGATGCCGCCTGACTGCCATGTTTTTCGACCAATCAGTATGGCTTGAACAATTTTTATAGAGGGTCACCCAAGGAACATTTCTACCAAATTATATTTGTATCTGACAGGCAGATTCGGAGGAGAAGATTTTTAAAGTTTGGACATTTTGTCCCCTTTCTGATGCCGCAGCAACCAAAGTTCTCAATGGAATTTAAATCTTAGAACAATTTTGAAAGAGGACCACCAAAGGAACATTCCTGTGATGTTTGGTGGATATTGTTCTTGCGGTTCAGGAGGAGATGATGTTTAAAGCTAAAAGTTAACGACGGACGACGGACACAGAGTGATCAGAATAGCTCACCTTGAGCCTTTGGCTCTAGGTGATCTAAAAAGGGCAATAACTCATCCAAAAGTAGGTCAAATTGAACGCCCTCGTAATATGCGCAACTAGACGTTGTACCGATGACTCCTGTGAAGTTTCATAGAAATGTGGCCAAGGGGTTGTGAGATAAAGGCCGGACTAGAAATGTGGACGTACAGACGGACACAATTTTAAACAAGAGTTGTCGGATGATAATATAGCTCGCCTATCAGGGCCACAGTATCACCTATTGCAAGATAATACACCTTCTCAATACTTGCATGCAAATGTTAACCAAGTCCATACAGGCCCTTTTAGGCCTTTTAAATCTAATGATCCTGAATAAGTGTGCGAAGTTTCAAAGCAACAGCATACACAGTGTCTGTTTGACCAAAATTCTAAGTCCAAATAGGGGCACAATTCAGTCAAAATCCATTCTAAAGTTATGGGACTTAACATACAAGGTCATCTAATGACTCTGAATAAGTGTGTGAAGTTTCAAAGCAACAGCATACACAGTGTCTGAGAAAAGGCCTTGCACGCAAAGGTTTGACCAAAATTCTAAGTCCAAAAAGGGGCACAATTCAGTCAAAAACCATTTCAGAGTTATGGGACTTGACATAAAATGTCATCTAATGACCCTGAATGAGTGTGTGAAGTTTCAAAGCAACAGCATACACAGTGTCTGAGAAAAGGCCTTGCACGCAAAGGTTTGACCAAAATTCTAAGTCCAAAAAGGGGCACAATTCAGTCAAAATCCATTCCAGAGTTATGGGACTTGACATACAAGGTCCCCTAATGATCCTGAATAAGTGTGTGAAGTTTCAAAGCAACAGCATACACAGTGTCTGAGAAAAGGCCTTGCACGCAAAGGTTTGACCAAATTTCTAAGTCCAAAAAGGGGCACAATTCAGTCAAAATCCATTCCAGAGTTATGGGACTTGACATACAAGGTCCCTTAATGACCCTGAATAAGTGTGTGAAGTTTGAAAGTAACAGCATACACAGTGTCTGAGAAAAGGCCTTGCACGCAAAGATTTGACCAAAATTCTAAGTCCAAAAAGGGGCACAATTCAGTCAAAATCCATTCCAGAGTTATGGGACTTGACATACAAGGTCCCCTAATGATCCTGAATAAGTGTGTGAAGTTTCAAAGCAACAGCATACACAGTGTCTGAGAAAAGGCCTTGCACGCAAAGGTTTGACCAAATTTCTATGTCCAAAAAGGGGCACAATTCAGTCAAAATCCATTCCAGAGTTATGGGACTTGACATACAAGGTCCCCTAATGACCCTGAATAAGTGTGTGAAGTTTGAAAGCAACAGCATACACAGTGTCTGAGAAAAGGCCTTGCACGCAAAGGTTTGACCAAATTTCTAAGTCCAAAAAGGGGCACAATTCAGTCAAAATCCATTCCAGAGTTATGGGACTTGGCATACAAGGTCCCCTAATGATCCTGAATAAGTGTGTGAAGTTTCAAAGCAACAGCATACACAGTGTCTGAGAAAAGGCCTTGCACGCAAAGGTTTGACCAAGCTGGCAACGCGGACGCCGGGGTGATAACATAAGCTCCCCTACTTCTTCGAATAGGCGAGCTAAAAAGGGCAATAACTCATCCAAAAGTAGCTCAAATTAAACGACGTTGTACCGATGACTCCTGTGAAGTTTCATAGAAATGTGGCAAAGGGTTGTGAGATGAAGGCCGGACAAGAATGAAATGGCAATTTTAAAAAAAGGGCAATAACTCATCCAAAAGTAGGTCAAATTAAACGCCCTCGTAATATGCGCAACTAGACGTTGTACCGATGACTCCTGTGAAGTTTCATAGAAATGTGGCAAAGGGGTTGTGAGATGAAGACCGGACAAGAATGAAATGGCAATTTTCAAAAAAGGGCAATAACTCATCCAAAAGTAGGTCAAATTAAACGCCCTCGTAATATGCGCAACTAGACGTTGTACCGATGACTCCTGTGAAGTTTCATAGAAATGTGGCAAAGGGGTTGTGAGATGAAGGCCGGACAAGAATGAAATGGCAATTTTAAACAAGAGGGCCATGATGGCCCTGGATCGCTCACCTTAATTATACAATGTACTGCAATGCAAAACACATCAAGACAATTATTCTGAATGCAACCTCCACAGTGTTAACAAGATTTTCCTTCATTTGGCATAGTGATCTATATTTTTTTACCTGATATGACCCATATTCCAACATGGACTAGATATCATCAAGACAACCTTGTGACAAATTTTCAACTTGCTCAAAGTAAAAATGCGGCCTCCGGAGTTTGAACAATATTTTCCTTTATTGACCTTGTTTCTGACCCATATTCGAACTTGACCTAGATATAATTCAGACAAACATTAACAAGATTTTCCTACAATTTAGCCTAGTGACCTAGTTTTTGACCCTACATGATCCATATTCGAACTTGGCTTAGATATCATTTAGATAAACATTCTCATTAAATGTCAAGCTACTGTAGCAAAAAATGCGTCTTCTACAGAGTTAAGAAGATGTTGTTCCTTCAATTTAGCCTAGTGACCTAGTTTCTGACCCATATTCAAACTTGACCTAGATATCTTTAAGACAAACATTCTGCCAAAATTTCAAACTTCTGAAGCAAAAAATGCGGCCTCTAGAGTGTTAACAAGATTTTCTTTCAATTTGACCTAGTGACCTATTTTATGACCCAACATGACCCTTGATCGAACTGGACTTACATATCATCAAGAAAAACATTCTGATAAAAGTTTCATCATGCTCAAGTTAAAAATGCAGTATGAAGAGTGTTAACAAGATTACCCTTCAATTTGGCTTAGTGACCTAGTTTTTACCCGGCATGACCCACATTCGAACTTGGCCTAGATATCATTTAGACAAACATTCTGACCTAATTTCAAGCTGCTGAAGCAAAAAATGCGGCTTCTACAGAGTTAACAAGATTTTGCCTCAATTTGGCCTAGTGACCTACTTTCTGACCCAATATGACCCATATTTAAACTTGACCTAGATATCTTTAAGACAAACATTCTGACAAAATTTCAACATGCTCAAGTTGAAAATGTGGCCTCTACAGTGTTAACAAGATTACCCTTCAATTTGGCCTAGTGACCTAATTTCTGACCCAACATGACCCATATTTGAACTTGACCTAGATATTTTTAAGACAAACATTCTGACAAAATTTCAAACTGCTGAAGCAAAAATTGCGGCCTCTGGAGTGTTAACAAGATTTTCCTTCAATTTGACCTAGTGACCTACTTTTTGACCCGACTTGACCCATGTTCGAACTTGACCTACATATCATCAAGACAAACATTCTGATAAAGTTTCAACATGCTCAAGTTGAAAATGTGGCCTCCAGAGTGTTAACAAGATTTCGCTTCAATCTGACCTAGTGACCTCGTTTTTGACCTCATATGGCCCAGTTTCGAACTTGTCCAAGATTTGATAGAGATGAATGTTCTGATACACTTTCATGAAGATTGGATGCAAAATGTAGCCTGTAGAGTGTTAACAAGCTGAAATGTTGACGACTGACGACGCACGACGGACGGACGCCGGACAAAATGTGATCACAATAGCTCACCTTGCACTTCGTGCATAGGTGAGCTAAAAAGGGCAATAACTCATCCAAAAGTAGGTTAAATTAAATGCCCTCGTAATATGCGCAACTAGAAGTTGTACCGATGACTCCTGTGAAGTTTCATAGAAATGTGGCCAAGGGGTTGAGATAAAGGCCGGACAAGAAATGTGGACGTACAGACAGACAGACGGACGGACAGACGGCGCAGGCAAAAGCAATATGTCTCCTCCGGAGGGAGGAGACATAATAAAACACCAATATCTACGCAAGTAACATTGAAAATGAAAATGCTGAAAGAATTCAACATCTGTTTAAACATGCAAATCCTGAATTAGTAGATTTGTTCATAGAACAGGTCAAAAAACATTTCCAGGAACTTGTCTTCAACTATATAATAGAAGTCCTCAAAGCTATGAAATTATAGTTTATTCTTCCATCAGCATCTACACTTATCATGTATAAAGATAAACTAAAACAAGATCCCTGATTTGACCACAACATGTTTTAGTGGATGCTTGAAGTAGCAAAAAGAAGAAAAATCACATAAAATGGAATGATAGGTGGCTTAAGGACTATGTGATTGGCGAAATTAGAAAATGAGTGCGAAGGGTTACACATTAAGATTATCAAAATGTAGAAGACATTGGGCTATGTTTCTATTAAAACAGTGTCAAATAAGCTTTTGTAAATGTATCTGAATGAAGATTTATTTGAAAAGAATTGAGGTTAGAAATTAATAGGCAAATTACGTGCACATTTTTCGGCTCAGCTTTTCACATTGTTAAGTTATCTAAAATATAAAACAAATACCTGTAACAGTGAGGTAAAGTATCCTTGTAGGTGCAACGAGGCTTACATTTTCAAGTATATGCATACATTTTGTGCAAATCAATTAGAAACACAGGGGTATTTGTCAACAAAATAAATGTCCTATGCTGTGTTTACACAAATAAATATGTCTCAATAAACAGGTAGGGTGTCCAATACAAACTTTGGGATGATACATTGTACACAACTGTTATTAAAAAAACCACTCAGTTCAGTGAGGCATAGATACACAATAGGTATCTACCCAAGATTTATATTAAACACTCTACCTGTTACAGGTATTTGTTTTATATATAAGCTAATTTAACAATGTGAAAAGCTGAGCCGAAAAAGGTGCATTTAAAAACTTTTCAAAAGATATTTTCATTCAGATACATTTACAAAAGCTTATCTGACAAGGTTATAATAGTAACATAACCCAATGTCCTCTACATTTTGTTAATCTTAATGTGGAACCCTTCGCACTCATTTTCTGATTTCGTTAATCACATAGTCCTTAATATTTGATGAAATGTCCATTCAAAGTCATATACAAATTAACAAGAATGGTAATATTGTTGAGTTGGCAGGTTTTACTGATGTTGGACAGGGAGGCGATGTGTGCCACACTCTAATAAAATGAATATCTGATAAACAGCTTGGCACACATGTTCTGCACCTGCTATATATTGCTATTACAGGGTTCCGCTTCATTACATATGCTTTTCAAGCTTCCAAACTTTATTGTTTGGAACAGTTACCCAAACTACAAATTACCTTCTTTTAATAATTGTATATCTCAACCGGTAATTTGTATGATGGACATGTCATCAACAAAAATCCAAATAACATCAATACAAGAGGCCCTGGATCGCTCACCCGATTTATTTTTTGTAATTGGTTATGTCAAGCACAACAACACATTTGATACAAAAATAGAGTCTCAGCAGTGCTCCATTGCTATCGATTTGGAAAACTGTTATGAAGTTTTCAAATCGGGCAAGTACTTTTGGACAAGAAGATTTTTAAAGTTCTAACAATGCACATATAAGGAAAACAGGGCATTTTTTCAACGGATCGGAAATATTTTAACAATCTTGGTAAAGGGTGCCCCAAGGAACATTTGTGCAAAATAATTTCTTAAATAGGGCTAACACTTGGACATGAATATTTTTTAAAGTTTTATACAATGCACATATAAGGAAAACAAGCTCCGCCCCCTGGCGGCCATGTTTTTCAACGGATCGCAAATATTTGAACAATCTTGGTAAAGGGTGCCCCAAGGAACATTTGTGCAAAATAATTTTCAAATCGGGCCAGTACTTTTGGACAAGAAGATTTTTAAAATTTTAACAATGCACATATATGGAAAATAAGCTCCGCCCCCTGGCGGCCATGTTTTTCAACATATCGGAAATATTTGAACAATCTTGGCAAAGGGTTGCCCAAGGAACATTTGTGCAACATAATTTTCAAATCGGGCCAGTACTTTTGGACAAGAAGATTTTTAAAGTTTTAACAATGCACATATAAGGAAAACAAGCTCCGCCCCCTGGCGGCCATGTTTTTCAACGGATCGGAAATATTTGAACAATCTCGGTAAAGGGTGTCCCAAGGAACATTTGTGCAAAATAATTTTCAAATCGGGCCAGTACTTTTGGACAAGAAGATTGTTAAAGTTTTAACAATGCACATATAAGGAAAACAAGCTCCGCCCCCTGGCGGCCATGTTTTTCAACGGATCGGAAATATTTGAACAATCTTGGTAAAGGGTGCCACAAGGAACATTTGTGCAAAATAATTTTCAAATCAGGCCAGTACTTTTGGACAAGAAGATTTTTAAAGTTTTAACAATGCACATATAAGGAAAACAAGCTCCGCCCCCTGGCGGCCATGTTTTTCAACCGATCGGAAATATTTGAACAATCTTGGTAAAGGGTGTCTTTCAACCGATCGGAAATATTTGAACAATCTTGGTAAAGGGTGTCCCAAGGAACATTTGTGCAAAATAATTTTCAAATCGGGCCAGTACTTTTCTGATGCCGCAGCAACCAATGTTCTCTATGGAATTTAAATCTTTGAACAATTTTGAAAGAGGTCCACCAATGGAACATTCCTGTGAAGTTTGGTTGAAATTGGTCATGTGGTTAAGGAGGAGATGATCTAAATGATTTACTAAATGTTAACGACTGACAAAAAGTGACAAGAATAGCTCACCTTGAGCCTTTGGCTCTAGGTGATCTAAAAATATATTTGAAATCAAACATTATTAAAGTATCAAAACAAACATTTGGATCACCTACCTGTGTAATATGACTTTAATTATATTGTATACTTCACATGATAATCACTATGTTAATGTAAGTCATGCAATATATCTTTAACTCAGATTAAAAGTGGACGTCTTTTGACCAATTGCATGGCGATTAATGAATTACCTCAGATTAAGAGTGGAAGTATTTGGCCCAATAACAAGGCCATTATGAATTACCATTACCTCAGGTTAAAAGTGTAAGTCTTTGGCCCAATTTCTTGGTGATTAATCAATTACTATTATCTCAGTATAAGAGTGTAAGTCTTTGGCCCAAATACATTGCGATTAATGAATTACCACTACCTCAGGGGTAGCTACATGTACATTTGCATTATTAGTATAAATTGGCACACAATAACTTCAGCTAAAGCGGTCTATGTCAGGTCACTACAATAATCATCAGAAAGTTAACTAATGTATCCTTGAAATATTATAAAGACATGTCCATAATTCATAGCTTCTACATAGTTGTATGCACAAAACAGATATGTCCGTTAGCATTAGCTTTTCAAGATTTGGCTTTTTAACAGCCGAGAGATGATTCTAGTGTGATCCAAAAAGGTTTTGATCAGAAATTATAAAAACATATTTTTAAAATGCAGCAGATGAAATTTTATCATACGTACAATGAATGAATGAATGAATGGTGTTTTAAGGCCCGTCGACAACTAAGGTCATTTTGGGCGCTTAATGATTTACTTACTGTAAATTATGAAATGATTGAAATATAACTAACCAGTTTATTAGACAAAACAATCAAACATGATGTACGCGATATTTAACATTAATATAAAACGACATGTAAAACAATGTAAAACAGAATTTAGGCAAACAAGCCAAACACTGCTATGAAATACTTAACATAAAGATAAACAATATCTGAGAAAATGCGGAACAGGATCTGTAAAAGTAATACATGTGCAAAAGCACGATTTAAGAAATAATCATATCTTATTAAAAATATTAATTTCCCTAAGGAAATCAAATACAAGTTCAGGTTTGACAGACTCAAAGAGCTGACGCATACTTTGAGCCTTGAAAAATCTATCACGTATTGGAGCGAAATCAGCACATTCCAGAAGAATGTGCTGTACTGAAAGTTGTGTAAAACATGGAATACACTGAGGTGCTTCCTCACCCTTCAGTAAGTACGCATGAGTTAACCATGTGTGCCCAATGCGTAAACGAGCAAGGACAATTTCTTCTCGGCGACAGGATCTAAAAGCTGGCAGGCACTCACCAAGTACTGACTTGATTGAGTGCAGTTTATTATTTACTTGCTCAATCCAATCACTTTGCCACTTATCGTGAAGTAAAACATTTATTAAAGGTTTAAAATCGGTATAAGGTATTTTAAAAGGTAAAATATCTTGTAAAAGAGCAGACTTTGCTGCCAAGTCAGCATGTTCATTACCGTGAATGCCCATATGACTGGGGATCCAGCAAAATACTACATGTGCTGTTGCACAAATACGCGATAACTTAGAAAGGAGGTCAACAATAATAGGGTTATCTATTTTGTCATTCTGAAGTGCCTGCATAGCAGACAATGAGTCAGTAAAAATAATATATCGCCAATAACCGTCGGATTCAATATGGTCCAAAGCCAAATGAATTGCCTTTAACTCGGCAGAAAATATAGAAGCATTATTTGGCAACCGAAATGTTATCACATCGCCATCATGAACTGCAGCGGCAGCAGCCCTTTTTCCGTCCTTAGAACCATCTGTATAAATATGCTCAAAGTTATAATATGTATTTTTAATTTCCATATACTTGGACTTAAAAACAATAGGATCTGTGCAGGCCTTTTTATCAGTCGCAAGATCATAAATGAATGATGGACTATTTCGAGTCCAAGGTGGAGAATCTGACATCTCCTGCCTCGCGATGTCCTCAAGATCAACATCAAGCTTAGCGACTTCAGGACCGTAACGGATACCAAAAGGCGGTATTACCCGTTCCTTCTTTAAAAATAATTCCTTGTATAAAGGTTTAAAAACAACTCTATGAGTGGGATTTGAAGGGTTAGACTTGAGTTTTAAAAGATACTGCATAGCTAGTTTTTGTCGACGTAAATATAAGGGTGGTTCATTGGCTTCTACATAGAGACTTTTGACGGGCGAAGTTCGAAAAGCGCCCAGGGCTAGCCGTAAACCCTGATGGTGAATGGAATCAAGTGTTGCAATGTATGATTTTCGTGCCGAGCCATAAACAATACATGCGTAGTCTAATTTAGATCGTATTAATGACCTGTAAAGTCTCAAGAGGACTTTACGGTCAGCACCCCAATCCATGTGGGATACAACGCGTAAAAGATTTAATGCTTTCTGGCATTTATTTCTAAGATATTTAATGTGAAGAACAAAAGTCAGTTTTGGGTCAAACAATAGACCAAGGAATTTAAATTCAGGCACAACTTCAATACGAGTGCCATCTAGTGTTAAATCAGGATCTAGGTGGTGTTTACGAAGTTGACAAAAGTGCATACATTTGGTCTTGCTTTTAGAGAATTTAAAGCCATTTTCGTTTGACCATTTTTGCAAATTATTCAAAACTTGTTGCAGTTGTCTTTCAATTGTATGCATATGCTTTGATCTGTAGCAAATACAGAAATCATCAACATATAGAAAACATTCAACTCCTGGGTTAACAGATTTGATAATGTTATTAATCTTCACACTAAAAAGTGTTACAGAAAGAATGCATCCCTGGGGAACACCCATTTCCTGTTCATGTGGATCAGACAAAGTATCACCAACACGAACTTTAAACTGACGTTCATTTAAAAAAGCAGAAATGAAAAAAGCAAGGCGACCTCTTATGCCATAATCATAGAGGTCATTCATAATACCATATTTCCAGGTAGTGTCATATGCACTTTCTAAGTCAAAGAAGACGGAGACAACGTGTTCCTTTTTAATGAATGCTTCTCTGATAAAAGTTTCAAAACGGATCAAATGATCCATTGTGCTTCTATGTTTACGAAAACCAGACTGGAAAGTAGTAATAAGTTTGTTCTTTTCGAGAAACCAAACAAGTCTGTCGTTCACCATTCTTTCCATGGTTTTACATATACAGCTAGTTAAGGCTATAGGACGATAATTCCCAGGATTAGTTGTATCTTTACCAGGCTTGGGAATTGGAATAACGATGGCCTCTTTCCAAGACCTCGGGAGATTTCCCGTTCGCCAAACCTGATTATAGACGTCAAGTAAACAAGAAAGGGATCGGAAAGGTAAATGCTTAATCAGTTGATAGTGTATATCATCTGAACCCGCAGCGGTATCATGGCACTTCTTGAGAGCCGATTTTAATTCTTTTAACGTAAATGCTTTATTGTAGGCCTCTTCATTTTTCGATTTAAAGTTAATTTTCCGTTTCTCCCTCTGCTGTTGAAATTTTTGAAACTTTGGAGAATAGTTTGAAGAGGACGATTTTTGTGCAAAGGAATCTGCCAACGTATCGGCAATATCCTTCTTTGAAGTAGCAACACCGTCTGAGGTGTTCAGATGATTAACACTAAGCGAACTGCTCTTTCCTTTTATTTTCCTTATCATGTCCCATGTCTTTTTGACAGATGATCTAGAATTTAATCTAGATACATACTATCTCCAAGACGCACGTTTACTGTGCTTAATTGTTTTACGAGCTTTTGCTCTAGCTATTTTAAAGTATACATGATTTTGACGGGTTGGCCTCAGGTTAAACTGCCTTAAAGCCGATTTGAGTGTTCCTATAGCCTTTTTGCAATCCTCATCAAACCAAGGTTTGCGAGGGTGCTTTGGATTTGTCGAAGTTTGGGGAATTGCCTCTTTAGCAGCCTGATACATTAAAGATGTAAATAGTTGTGTAGGGTCATCACATTCCAAGAAAGCATCCGGATTAATGGAACGTTCACATCGCATCTGGAATAAATTCCAGTTCGCTTTGTGGAGCCTCCATCGCCTCGGACGCCCCTGGACAGATGGCCCAGTTTCAGTGATAATTATAGGGAAATGATCACTTCCATGAAGGTCGTCTTCCACCTTCCACTTAAAGTCAACAAATATATCAGGACTACAAATAGAAAGATCAAGAGATGAGTAAGAACCAGTAGCAGGATGCAGATAGGTGTGAGATTTATTATTCAAAATACAAAGGTCATGTTTAAAAATAAAATCTTCTAATATTTGGCCTTTGTTATTGGTGTCACTACATCCCCACAACTTATTGTGTGAATTGAAGTCACCAACTATCATAAAAGGTGTTGGAAGCTGACTAACAAGCTCAACGAGCTTGTCTGTATCAAGAGGTTGACTTGGCGGAAGATACAAAGAACATAGGGTAATTGTTTTGCTCAATGAAATTCTTACCGCAGTCGCCTGCAGAGTTGTAGTAAGTGAGACTAAGCTATGGGGAACAGAGTTGTTAACAAATATTGCTACACCACCACAAGCTCGAGCACTTGCATCGCAAGTTTTATGATAACATGAATGATATTTAAGAGAAAGACTATCAATATCTTTTAAAAATGTTTCTTGTAAGCATATAGCTACTGGTTTCTTTTCATTAACTAGAAGAGACAATTCTTCAAAATTGGCTTTAAATCCACGACAGTTCCACTGGATTATGGAATTCATTTCGATATAGGTTCACAAATTTTTATCTCGGCTATCGCAGTATGCCAGGAATCAATATTTTGATTCCAGTCATCTGTTGTACCCGACCATGGATTAGGAGGCTCAGTTTCCTGTGTCTCCATGTCATCCAATGTCTGATAACGATTAGTGATTTTAGGTTTAGAGTCACTAGCTCTATCTAATTGGACCTTATTTTTTCTAGTTTTGTGTTTCTCGAAGCCTTCAGAATCGGGCTTTGAGTGTAATTTTAACTTTGGTTTGTTTTGTTGGTTTGGTTTAAGTGAAATAATTGAAGATTTTTTCGTATCAGGTGATTTACTTGTATGGTTTGAATTATTTTTTACAACTTTAAAAGATTCCTTTCCTTTTGAAGAATCAACTTCCTTGGAAGAGGACCCAACCCTCCCAGGAGAAGACTCAATCTCTCCAGAAGAAGATAATTTAATTTCTCTAGGAGAAGACTCAACTTCTCCAGGAGAGGGTGACCTAATTTCTTTAGAAGAAGACTCAATTTGTTTAGAAGAAGACTCATTTTCTTTCGAAGAAGATGCAGTATTGCTACAGGTGTCTTTGTTCATTGATGGTAATGAAGAAAGGATAGAAGTAGAGGGCTGTTCATTTGACATAATTGCTTTTAACTGTAAACTGATGTCAGGAAACTTTTGAGATAGAACCTTCAAAAGGCGATGGCATGTAGTACATTCTTGTGAGGGTGGCGGTGTATTGACAACAGGCCTGATAGTAGTTGGTCTGGAGTTGTTTTTGGTGACATTAGCATATGAAACAGTCAAATTGAATCGGGTTTCAACAATTTTCTTCGCCTCAGGAAAAGAAAGACCTTCTTTACACTTGACGGTAACAATCTCCTTCTCCCGTTTCCACACAAGGCAGGAGCGGGAGGTAGAATCATGCTCACCACCACAGTTTGAACATTTAAGTGTATTTTTACATTCATTTACATCTGCATCATGTTCTGAACATAATGCAGTGCAACGACGGCAAACCTAGTCTTCTGTAGTTTTTCGGCATTTTGATTCATGATGGCCATACTTATAACAGGTGTAACATTGCAATGGGTTAGGGATGTACATGTCAACAGGGACATTCAAGTATCCAACTTTAAGGGATCTTGGCAAAATAGCTGTATTGAATGTTAGCACCAAGGTGTTTGTTGGTCTCTTGATACTGTCCCTGTAGGAAGTCATCCTTCTGACATGGACGACCAGTTGGCCGGCCAGTTCAGAAGCAATTTCCTCCTCAGAAACTCCTGCAAGATCTGGGCATCTTATAATTCCTTTTGACGTATTAAGAGTATTATGGGCAGAGCATTTGGCAGAGATATTGAAAAAGGTTTTTAATTTTAAGAGGTTGTCTGCATGTGCTTTCTTCTCAACTTCAATGAGGAGAGCACCTGATTTCAATTTTTTAACAGACTTAGGTGAACCAGCAAGAGAAAGAAGGCATTTCTGTATAACGAAAGGTGAAAGGGAAGATATAGGCTGTTCGGGTAAATTTGATTCAATCAATAAGAATCGGGGGAATGAAGGGTTTGAAGTGTTGCCATTTGGTTTGTCGATATCGGAGTCCGAGTCCATTTCAGTACGTGTGCGTTTTTTGGTTTGAGGATCCATATCCAAGTTTTTATTTTTCATCAACCGCGGTCCCCACCCGCCACGGAGTCCAACAAGGGAACACGATATATGGAGCGGAAATCCAGCTCCTCGTGTCAGGGGTCCACAGATGGTATAACTAGATACCGCGAAAAAGTTAGCGCGACAAGGAAGAACATGGATGTGTCCCCCATATCAGGGATCCGCCATGCAAGTCAGTGCCCCCGACCAAAACATCCGCGACATCCAATTAGCCCATTAGCCTATAAAAGACGAGGCACAATAAACTGTAAACTTTATGCAAATTAAATATGACACATATAATATAAAGTTGGTGTATATGAAATGAAAGAAACGATCGGATGGAATATTTTCAAGTGAAAAAAAAAACCTTATACGTAGATACATGCACAGATATTTATGACATTTTAACACCATTACAGTTAATATACATGTATTTGTAAGAAAAGAAAAAGTGTGCCTAAATCTTATATATGACCAGCCGTTTGCACTAGACCGGGCCCAGCTAGGCTCCCGTTTACACCGAAGCAGAGGCCAAAGCAGTGTGTTGGAAAGCCGGAGATCCCTGCGCTTCCCTCAACTGCCAGGATCCTCGTTTCCTGCTTACGAGTATCCACCCACGGCAAACAGGCGGGTCCATTAGGGGACTTCTACCCCTTGTAGGACGGACAGCCGGCGTATTCTAACCCCCACCGGCAGGGGGAATCATACGTACAAAGGGTTGATTATATTACATGTACACTCGAAACAGGTATTTGTCTTTTCAATTGGTATATTACACATTAATAATTAAACTCATGATGTGACTGGTATGACATACATGCATACATCTTCAGCTGTACTTCATGCATCAGCATGGGGAACTATAACGTTTTGTATAATGAATGTATGATTATAGTTAAGGTCGGGAGTCACTTCAACAACATCCAAGCTTGGGCAACATGTTATGCTTTCAGAACATATTGACATGATGATCATCACAGTATATGACAGTTGATGTAGTTTACTGTTATGTAGAGGAGAACTCATTGACCATCTGTTCACCCCATGCATCTCGAAACATGCAAGTAGAAGAACATGTATTTACTAACTAAAGGTCAGGTGGTCTACTAATTATTTCTTTCTATATGAAGATAATTTCAGCTTCCTTTTTTTGTCTAAGGTTTTCAAAGATTTTTTTTTTTTTTTATAACCCATCTTCATCTGATCACCAGAAGGACTAACCAAACATGGTGACTAACATTGATGTGAACTACGGAAAAGTTATCTGGGAAAGGATGTAGTATACAAGTATACATACTATTACTAATAGTATTTAAATTGAATGTATCTGTCAAGACTTTTTAAAGGTACTATTTATACCAATGAATCATAGCCTGTCAAAAGGCATGATTTTGCATATTTCAAGTATACTCAATTACCAATACGACTAGTGTATTTCATCTGTAGTTTCTACTTGTCTTTTACCGTTTTCTGTTATTATTTGGGACCGTAAACAATTAGTTGTGGTGTACACTATATGCTTTATCAAAGACTGTGATTACTCGTGCATCAGGGACGCACCATTCTCTTTGTGTGTTCTTTAATCAGTCTTTTTTTAGCTCACCTAAGGTGAGCTCATGGTCAATATTTTTTATTGTTAACACTCTGATTTCTAGGCAAAGTGCGAATATGGATCAAGTAGGTCACAATGTCATGTTGGGTCTAGGTAACTAGGCCGAAGTTAAGCAAAATCTTGTTAACTCTTTGCCGTATTTCTAAATTGAGCATGTTGAAACTTGAATTGGTGTTTGTTTTATATATATATCAAAGCAAGATTTGAATATATATATAGGTAATGTCTGGTAAAAAACTTGGTCAAATTGAAAAAATTGTCAACACTCTGGAAGCAGCATTTTTAATTTGAGTGTTGAAATATTGTTAGAATAATTGTTTTGATGATATCTAGGCCATGTGATTGACTTAACTTAGGCGAGTGATCAAGGGTCACTATGGCCCTCTAGTTTAAAAATTCTTTTTTTTTTTTTTGCATTTCGGACTAAGGATGGTTTGTTTGCTTTATAAGGAATAGAGGTTGATACTTCCACAGGAAAACTACGGGTTAAACAGATATTGGCCACTCACCCCTGCCACTACACCACAAGTCATGGTTAGCAGATGCAAAAGAGGAAGTTGCATCCCTGACAGCGGTATGTCTAAAAACTTCCACTCAAAATGGTCATAGAGGTACAAATTGCAGGGCATTCTGTAAAAACAGAATGCCAAAAAAAAAAAAAAAAAAGCATGTTTATTTATTATTGTTTTGAGTTAACCATGTTGTTGACCAATGGAATCGGCGTTTATATTATCCGATTACTGAATATTAGCAAAAGTACTGACCAATTGAAATCGTATGAATATATTAGCCCCATTACTAGTATGAGAAACACTGCTATATTTGTTATAGAAAATGATGATCACATCTCATCTTGTAAGCGATACAAGTCCATTGCGACTAGATGGAGGATTGGAAGGTTATCAATTACTACAGTTTGTGAATCAATTTCGGCTCACGACCAGTTCCGATTCACTTAATGGTCATAAAGAATAAACATAATTATTTGAAAAACAATCGATTTCTGCAATCTTGTTTACATCCTAATCACGAGGAGCTTGAAATATTTAACCAAGCATTTTCACGATCAGATGAAACGCGTTGTTGTCCCCTAAAACCCGCCATACTTCAATCGGGAAATCTACGTTTTTATTGAGGTAATGAACACTTTTTTGGTATTAATTTATGCATTTTTATATCTTAAAATCTTTGTTGTTAGGCTGTTAATTAAACGTCAAATGGAGCATTTCCGGTCCGCTGATTTTGCACATGAGGGGTTATTTCAAAACATTCAAGACATGCCGAAATGTGAAAGTTGAACATGTATTATTAGTTTCATGTTCAAAATAGATCATTGCAAGCAAAAAAAGATGAATTATGTAGATAAGAAGTTTATTGAACACTTCAACAAATATGCTTGTAAGGACAGACCAATAGTTCTTCTCATTGATAGTGTGAGCAGCCACATTAGCATGAATGCCTTTGACTCTGCAGAGACAAATGATATTCTTCTCTATCGACTCATCTAATGTAACCCATGGACAAGGGTGTGTTCGGTCTGCTAAATCAACGATGGTACCAGGATACAAGGGCCCATACCAGAAATCACCCTGGTGTAGCAATAGGCAAAGAGATATTTTCTGAGAAATTGAAAGACGCATACCTTCTTTTCTACAAACCCTTGGCAGTGTTAAACAGCTTCAAATCATCTGGTATTTATCCAGTGGGTAGTACAATAATAAAAGATACAAACTTAAAGCCAGGCCTGAGATACACCCACAGTTATGATGAAACTGAAGAAAGCAGCAAATCTCAGCAAACTAAGTGCTCTCAGGAAGAGCTAGAAGCTCAAGGGGCTTTACGTACCTTTGAATGAATGAATGAATGAATGAATGAATGAATGAATGAATGAATGGTGTTTTAAGGCCCGTCGACAACTAAGGTCATTTTGGGCGCTTAATAATTTACTTAATGTAAGTGGTGAAATAATCAAACATGATGTATGCGATACCTAAAAAATATATAAAATAACATGTAAGCCAATGTAAAATAAGATATAGGCAAACAAGCCCAACTTTACTATGTAATACTTAACATAAAGATAAATAATATCTAAGGAAATGTGGAACATGATCTGTAAAAGTAATGCATGTGCAAAAGCACGATTTAAGAAATAATCATATCTTATTAATAAGGAAATCAAATAAAAGTTCCGGGTTGACAGACTCAAAGATCTGACGCATACTTTGAGCCTTGAAAAATCTATCACGTATTGGGGCGAAATCAGCACATTCCAGAAGAATGTGTTGTACTGAAAGTTGTGTATAACATGGAATACATTGAGGTGCTTCCTCACCTTTCAGTAAGTATGCATGAGTTAACCATGTGTGTCCAATGCGTAAACGAGCAAGAACAATTTCTTCTCGGCGAAAGGATCGTAAAGCTTGCAGCCACTCAACCAAGTACTGGCTTGATTGAGTGGAGTTTATTATTCACTTGCTCATTCCAATCACTTTGCCAATCATCGTATAGTAAAACTTTTATTAAAGGTTTAAAATCAAAATGAGGTATTTTAAATGGCAAGATATCTTGTGAAAGAGCAGATTTTGCTGCCAAGTCAGCTTGTTCATTACCACGAATGCCCATATGACTGGGGATCCAGCAAAACACTACATTTGATGTAGCACATATATATGATAGTTTAGACAGGAGATTAACAACAAGAGGATTTTTAATTTTCTCATTCTTGAAGTGCCTGCATAGCAGACAATGAGTCGGTAAATATAATGTACCGCCAATAACCTTCTGATTTAATAAAGTCCAAAGCTAAATCTATTGCCTTTAACTCGGCGGAAAAAAATAGAAGAATTATCTGGTAGTCGAAATGTTATTACATCGCCATCCTTAGAACCATCCGTATAAATACGCTCAAAGTTATAATATGTATTTTTAATTTCAATATACTTGGATTTAAAAACAATAGGATCTGTGCAAGCCTTTTTATCGGTCGCAAGATCATAAATGAAGGATGGACTATCTAGAGTCCAAGGTGGAGAATCTGAAATCTCCTGCCTCGCGATGTCCTCAATATCAACATCAAGCCTTGCGACTTCTGGATCGTAACAGATACCAAAAGGCGGTATTACCCGTTCCTTCTTTAAAAATAATTCCTTGTATAAAGGGTTGAAAACAACTCTATGAGTGGGATTTGAAGGATTAGACTTAAGTTTTAAAAAATACTGCATAGCTAGTTTTTTTCGGCGTAAATTTAACGATGGTTCATTGGCTTCTACGTAGAGACTTTTGACAGGCGATGTTCGAAAAGCGCCCAAGGCTAGCCGTAAACCCTGATGGTGAATTGTATCAAGTGTTGCAATGTATGACTTTCGTGCTGAGCCATAAACAATACATGCGTAGTCTAATTTAGATCGTATTAATGACCTGTAAAGTCTTAAGAGGACTTTACGGTCAGCGCCCCAATCCATGTGGGATACAACGCGTAAAAGATTTAATGCTTTCTGGCATTTATTTCTAAGATATTTAATATGAAGAAGAAAAGTCAGTTTTGGGTCAAACAATAGACCAAGGAATTTGAATTCAGGCACAACTTCAATACGAGTGCCATCTAGTGTTAAATCTGGATTTAGGTGGTGTTTACGAAGTTGACAAAAGTGCATACATTTGGTCTTGCTTTTAGAGAATTTAAAGCCATTTTCGTTTGACCATTTTTGCAAATTATTCAAAACTTGTTGCAATTGTCTTTCAATTGTATGCATATGTTTTGATCTGTAGCAAATACAGAAATCATCAACATATAGAAAACATTCAACTCCAGGGTTAACAGATTTGATAATGTTATTAATCTTCACACTAAAAAGTGTAACAGCAAGAATGCATCCCTGGGGAACACCCATTTCCTGTTCATGTGGATCAGACAAAGTATCACCAACACGAACTTTGAACTGACGTTCATCTAAAAAAGCAGAAATGAAATAAGCAAGGCGACCTCTTATGCCAAAATCATAGAGGTCATTCATAATACCATATGTCCAGGTAGTGTCATATGCACTTTCTAAGTCAAAGAAGACGGAGACAACGTGCTCCTTTTTAATGAATGCTTCTCTGATAAAAGTTTCAAAACGGATCAAATGATCCACTGTGCTTCTATGTTTACGAAAACCAGACTGGAAGGTAGTAATAAGTTTGTTCTTTTCGAGAAACCAAACAAGTCTGTCGATCACCATTCTTTCCATGGTTTTACATATACAGCTAGTTAAGGCTATAGGACGATAATTCCCAGGATTAGTTGTATCTTTACCAGGCTTGGGAATTGGAATAACGATGGCCTCTTTCCAAGATCTCGGGAGATTTCCCGTTCGCCAAATCTGATTATAGACGTCAAGTAAACAAGAAAGGGATCGGAAAGGTAAATGTTTAATCAGTTGATAGTGTATATCATCTGAACCCGCAGCGGTATCATGGCACTTCTTGAGAGCCGATTTTAATTCTTTTAACGTAAAAGCTTTATTGTAGGCCTCTTCATTTTTTCGATTTAAAGTTAATTTTCCGTTTCTCCTTTTGCTTTTGAAATTTTTGAAACTTTGGAGAATAGTTTGAAGAGGACGACTTTTGTGCAAAGGAATCTGCCAACGTATTGGCAATATCCTTCTTTGAGGTGGTGATACCGTCTGAGGTGCTCAGATGATTCACACTAAGCGAACTGCTCTTTCCTTTTATTTTCCTTATCATGTCCCATGTCTTTTTGACAGATGATCTAGAATTTAATCTAGATACATACTGTCTCCAAGACGCACGTTTACTGTGCTTAATTGTTTTACGAGCTTTTGCTCTAGCTATTTTAAAGTATACATGATTTTGATGGGTTGGCCTCAGGTTAAACTGCCTTAGAGCGAGGGTGCTTTGGATTTGTCGAAGTTTGGGGAATTGCCTCTTTAGCAGCCTGATACATTAAAGAAGTAAATAGTTGTGTAGGATCATCACATTCCAAGAAAGCATCCGGATTAATGGAATGTTCACATCGCATCTGGAATAAATTCCAGTTCGCTTTGTGGAGCCTCCATCGTCTCGGACGCCCCAGGACAGATGGCCCAGTTTCAGTGATAATTATAGGGAAATGATCACTTCCATGAAGGTCGTCTTCCACCTTCCACTTAAAGTCAACAAATATATCAGGACTACAAATAGAAAGATCAAGAGATGAGTAAGAACCAGTAGCAGGATGCAGATATGTGTGAGATTTATTATTCAAAATACAAAGGTCATGTTTAAAAATAAAATCTTCTAATAGTTGGCCTTTTTTATTGGTGTCTCTACATCCCCACAACGTATTGTGTGAATTGAAGTCACCAACTATCATAAAAGGTGTTGGAAGCTGATTGACAAGTTCAACGAGCTTGTCTGTATCAAGAGGCTGACTTGGCGGAAGATACAAAGAACATAGGGTAATTGTTTTGCTCAATGAAATTCTTACCGCAGTTGCCTGCAGAGTTGTAGTAAGTGAGACTAAGCTATGGGGAACAGAGTTGTTAACAACTATTGCTACCCCACCACAAGCTCGAGCACTTGCATCAGATGTTTTATGATAACATGAATGATATTTAAGAGAAAGACTATCATTATCTTTTAAAAATGTTTCTTGTAAGCATATAGCTACTGGTTTCTTTTCATTAACTAGAAGAGACAATTCCTCAAAATTGGCTTTAAATCCACGACAGTTCCACTGGATTATGGAATTCATTTCGGAAGTGCTTGGAATACAGGTTCACATATTTTGATTTCAGCTACTGAAGTCTGCCAGGAATCAATATTATGATTCCAGTCATCTTTCAGATCCGACCATGGACTAGGAGACTCAGTTTCCTGTGTCTCCATGTCATCCAATTTCTCATAACGATTAGTAATTTTAGGTTGAGAGTCACTAGCTCTATCTAATTGGACCTTAATTTTTCTAGGTCTTTGTTTCTCAAAGCCTTCAGAATCGGGCTTTGAGTGTGATTTTGACTTAGGTTTGTTTTGTTGGTTTGGTTTAAGTGAAATAATTGAAGATTTTTTCATATCAGGTGATTTACTTGTATGTTTTGAATTATTTTTTATAACTTTAGAAGATTCCTTTCCTTTTGAAGAATCAATTTCTTTGGAAGAGGACTCAACTTCCTTCGGAGAAGACTCAACTTCTCTAGGAGAAGACTCAATTTCTCCAGAAGAAGATGATTTAATTTCTTTAGAAGAAGACTCAATTTCCTTCGAAGAAGACTCAATTTGTTTAGAAGAAGACTCATTTTCTTTCGAAGATGATGCAGCACTGCCAGAGGTTTCTTTGTTAATTGATGGTAATGAAGAATGGGCAGAAGTAGAGGGCTGTTCATTTGACATAATTGCTTTTAACTGTAAACTGATGTCGGGAAATTTTTGAGATAGAACCTTCAAAAGGCGATGGCATGTAGTACATTCTTGTGAGGGTGGCGGTGTATTGACTACAGGCCTGATAGCAGTTGGTCTAGTTTTAGATGCGAAACTGTTGTCACCATTAAATCTAGCTGCAATGTCTTGTTGTTGAGCAACAATCCTCTTGGCTACGTACCTTTGAAAGGGCACTGTGTACTCCTACAAGACAGAAATATGAAAAGAGAATAGCAGAAGGATATGATATTGTTGGACAATCACCATGTTTTGATGTAACAAAACATTGAAATGTGCAAGCGAAGGCCGGGTGGCAACGTCTGATACCAAAACGATGCAAAGCGTATGAATGCGTGACAATGTGGCACGAGTTTCGCGTTCAGCGGGCTGGCGGCAATAAATCAAGAGCTCAGCACACGGAGGACGTTGGGTTTTAGCGCATTGCGATTATCAACGTGGCGGCTGGGCTAAAGTCAACACGGAGATGGTAACGTTTTTTCAACGGGCCAATGGCGTCGGTGCTAGTAAATCTTCGAATGTGGGATTTGGACAGGGCCGTAAGTGACAACGAAGACGAAGAGACTGCGTTTCTGACAGTTGGAGCAGCGATTTACAAGGAACTGAAGAAGTACAGTAAGGCTGTTTCGGAAACTTACGCCCTGCTTGATCCGACCGCTATAGCCTTTTTCGTTCCAGGAAAGGGTCCGGAGTAACCCACACGGACATCAATATGATGCTACAGAAAGATTGGCATGAAGCCGGAATGAAAGGTACGTTAGATCTCACAATCCTCAGGAAATTGACGACTGAAAAGGGGAGGAGGGCTGACCCTGCCATGGCTGGATCGATAGCTCGGAAACTATGTCACAGAGAAACTACCCAATGACACATGTTATGCTGTACATGACGACAGGCAAGCGTCAGTAAAGACGTATCAGCATTTAAAACAGGCCTTCAAACCAAAAAGTACCCCGATGGCCATAGTGACGTACCCTAACGACGACTATCAGTTACCGAAGCCCGTGATCAGCCAAACAATGATGTCAGACACCAGTACTATTACTGACAGATGTAATACCTCCGTCACCAACAAAACCGTCTAAAATAATATTAAAATTACATGGAAAGTTACTAAAGGAAGAGTAAGACGTACCCCTGAAATGTATCGGGAAATTACAAAGACATACTCTGAGGTCATCTCTGAATATAAAGAGAAGAGACACTTGACAGTCCCCATAGGGTTCATTCGAGTACTGATTGTTGGTAAGAGGCCGGAATTAACAAATCAGAAGATCCGCGACATCGTCCGAAATATCATCTGGAAACAAGTGCGGGAAGAACGTTATCAGGACAGGAAGTGAAGGTCAGTTGGGCTGCCGGGGCGTTTGGGCTACACCCGGGTAGCTGTATTTCATGTATGTAGCCCAATGGGAATAATAATATTCATTTTCTTTGAAAATATTTCACTATAATAATTCCAGTTACGTAAGGTCTCCAATTGCAAATGTGTATCGTAATCAATATTAATATTTAATAAAGCTTAATTTTCGAAATGGTAGATTTGCTGTTACATATGTGATAATTATCAGATATTACACGATGTGGGCTGCAGCACTAATTGAGGCGGGTGGCATAGCCGACATCCTTTCTCAAGATATTAAGTCAATCTAAATTTCTATATGGTAGGGTTTTCTATGAATAGTTGATATTATTTAAAACATGTTAGACAATATGGGTTGCAGCACTGACTGAGGCGGGTTGCATGCTCACACCGTTTTTCAAGATGAATAAATCAAGCAAGATTTTAAACAAGAGGGCCATGATGGCCCTGGAATCGCTCACCTGATTTTTTTCACTTTAGCTATATAAGCCCCGCCAGCCATAGTTTCCGACCAATCAACTTGGCTTGAAGGAATCTGAGAGGGTCACCCTAGGAACATTTCTACAAAATTATTTGAAAATCGGCCAGACACTTTTGGAGGAAAAGATATTTTTAAGTTTTCACTATAGCCATATAATGCAAAATAGCCCTGCCCACTGGCGGCCATGTTTTTTGACCAATCAACATGGCTTGAAAGAATCTGAAAGTGGGTCATCCAAGAAAACATTTCTACAAAATTATTTGAAAATCGGCCCGACACTTTCGGAGAAGAAGATTTTTTAAGTTTTCACTATAGCCATATAAGGCAAAATAGCCCCGCCCCCCTGGCGGCCATGTTTTTCGACCAATCAACTTGGCTTGAAGGAATCTGATAGAGGGTCGTCCAAGGAGCATTTCTACTTAATTATTTGAAAATCTGCCAACCACTTTGGGAGAAGAAGATTTTTTAAGTTTTCACTTAAGCCATATAAGGCATAATAGCCCTGCCCACTGGCGGCCATGTTTTTCGATTATTTGAAAATCGGCCAGACACTTTCGGAGGAGAAGATTTTTTAAGTTTTCACTATAGCCATATAAGGCAAAATAGCCCCGCCCCCTGGAGGCCATGTTTTTCGATCAATCAACATGGCTTGAAGGAATCTAATAGAGGGTCATCCAAGAAAGATTTCTACAAAATTATTTGAAAATAGGCCTGACACTTTCGGAGAAGATTTTTTAAGTTTTCACTATAGCCATATAAGGCAAAATAGCCCCGCCCCCCCCCCCCCCCCCCCCCTGGCGGCCATGTTTATCGACCAATCAACATGACTTGAAGGAATCTCATAGAGGGTCAGTCAAGGAACATTTCTACAAAATTATTTGAAAATCTGCCAACCAGTTTGGGAGAAGAAGAATTTTGAAGTTTTTTTCATTTCGTTGCCATGGAACTCTGCATGGATCCCAACAATTTGAAGGAAATCTGGTGAGGTCATTAAGAGGATGCTTTCTGTGAAGTTTCATCCCAATTGACCCAATGGTTACTGAGGAGAAGAAGTTGACGCACGACGGACGCCGGACAAAAGGCGATCACACTAACTCACCTTGAGCAAAGCTCAGGTGAGCTAAAAAATCTTTTCAAATTGTTTAAAGTGGGGGGGGGGGGGGGGGGGGGTTAATTCCTACTCAAAGGCAAAACTAAAAAGAACAATTTCTAATAATATAACAAGAGGGCCATAACGCCCTGGTTCGCTCACCTGATAATGGGCTTTTTAAGACTTAACTCTTTCAGCGCCAATGGCAATATCATCAAGACAATCTTTCTGACAAAATTTCAAGCTGCTCCAAGTCAAAAATGCGATCTCTATAGTGTTAACAAGATTGCTATACAATATGGCCTAGTGACCTAGTTTTTGACCTGACCAAACCCATATTTGATTTGGCCTAGATATCTTCAAGGCAAATATTCCGACAAAGATTCAAAATGACCCATAACTGAACTTGGCCTAGATATCACCAAGACAAACTTTCTAACAAAGTTTCAACATGCACAAGCCAAAAAATGTGGCTTCCAGAGTGTTAACAAGATTTTCCTTAAATTTGACCTAGTGACCTAGTTTTAACCGGACATGACCCAGTTTCGAACTTGCCTAGATATCACTAAGACAAACATGCTGATAAAGTTTCAACATGCTCAAGCCAAAAATGTTGCTTCCAGAGTGTTAACAAGATTTTCCTTAAATTTGACCTAGTGACCTAGGTTTTAAACAGACATGACCAAGTTTCGAACTTGGCCTAGATATCAGTAAGACAATAATTCTGACAGTTTCAACATGCTCAAGCCAAAAATGTGACTTCCAGAGTGTTGACAAGATTTTCCTTAAATTTGACCTAATGACCTAATTTTGACCGGACATGACCTAGTTTCGAAATTGGCCTAGATATCACTTAGACAAACATTCTGACAAAGTTTCAACATGCTCAAGCCAAAAATGTGGCTTCCAGAGTGTTAACAAGATTTTCCTTAAATTTGACCTAGTGACCCAGTTTCGAACTTGGCCTACAGTTGATGGAGATATATGTTCTGATAAACTTTCATAAAGATTGAATGCAAAATGTTGCCTCTAGAGTATTAACAAGCAAATGTTGACGACGGACGACGAACAAAAGGCGATCACAAAAATGATAGATTGTTCACATGGTGCCAAGGAACTGGCCTCCCAGTAAGGGTTGATTTTTTAACACTGGCGGCACCGGGCAACGTTTTATTAGCGTGTCCTAGTTTGGCATTTCTTGTAGGCGGCTGACAGTTCCAATGAGTTTCAGTCTGTCTACATCTCATAGTATATTTTCAGTGTTAAGTTGACATCTACAGGGTTAGGGTTAACATGACTATTCGTTTTAATTTTGGACTCAAAAATCAATTTACTGTGTGAGGTTGAACCCGTGACCTCAAGCATCCGTGGATCGGTTTAACATGTGAACATAGGAAAAGCGATCTGTATCTACATTATCCAGGTTGGCACATGAAAACAACATGAGGATACCATGAACAGCTTTTTGTTCAGGTTATATCACGGCGACAGTTCACTTATCCATGATCATATGGGTAAACAAACCTATACTAGGCAGGGAAATGTACCTTGGCGAATGCATACCACCATAACCGTAACGCCGAGACTGCGTCTCGAATCAAGAACGCCAGATTACAAATTATTGATTGATTATTTGTTGTTTTATTTAAGTTGTAGTTATATCACAACGTTTACCGGGAAATTTACCAGTACTAATGATGCATTTGTCAAGACACAAGCCAGTCAGTTGCAATGCTTACCCTGTAACCCTCAGCGACGAGGAGGACTGCCATTACTCTCATTTTCATACCTGCCCGGTATAGAACCATTGACCTCACGCACCATAGGAACATGTCCATTTCTACACGTGATAATGTAAAAAAAATGATATGAGTCAACAGAAAATGATCCAAGGTTGAATGAACTTGAGTCCAAGTTAAAGGTAATGAAAGATGAATATTGTTAATTGCTTGAACAATACATGACAGACCAAAGGACTGCTAGGGGATAAAATGAAAGGATACATCATGTTATAATAACTTTTAGGATGATGGAGTGGGTTTCTATGACCAAAGATAATAAAATGTACACTAAAGATTTGCAGGTTTGTGTATATGAGTATTTAGCACATCATGTATCATCCTAACGTGTTGGACTAGTTATACAAGCAGTTCTATCTCTAGTAAATAAGAAGGTCAACAGCTGCACATGAACTTACAGAGACCGGCTTGGAGTCATAAACAAATCAGCGAGGTTGTTGTTCATAAGTTAGATACCTTCGTATACACAGCCAAAACGAGCACATTCGGAGTATGTTGCTACCACGTCAGAGATCATAAAGGTCATTATTTCACACTAGGACTCCATGGACCTGGCAACAAAATCTGCCAGTGATACAATGCAAACGTCGACTGAAATACTAGCTGATATTGACCAAGCTGCTCAAAGCAATGGAAATGAGGCTTCAAGAAATATTCTCACAAATATTGCAGCTACTATGTCAGACAGGACAGCCACGGAAATAAAGTTTAAAACTTTACTTAAGGATAACAGGTAGGCAGTTGTCCCATACATTCTTGAAAACTATCATGAACTTGATGCAGAAGGGCAACAAGTATATACAAGCTGAACAATTCACTTGTGCACTTCACTGAGAGAGCTTGAAAAGCAGTACTTTGACAATAAACCTCCTATTCAGGAACGATCATACAGTAAAAATGATGAATCAGGGACTAAATGAATGAATGGGATTTTAAGGCCCGCCGACATCTAAGGTCATTTTGGGCGATTAACAACTGTATATAATGAAATAATAACAATGTAATATTGAAACATAAACAACGAGAATATTAGACAAAAAAATTAAACACGATGTATTTTTAAGTAAACATTAATAAATAACAACATTTAGGCCAACGCAAATAGGACAAAGGAAAAATCATTAGGCTAAAAAGCCAAACATGAGTTATGGAATACTTAGCATAAAGATAAAACGTATATGAGAACATATAAAACAGGATCAATAAATCGTGAATTAAGACATTGATTAAATGTTTAAATTCAACATAAGGTATTTCAAAGGGTAATATATCTTGTGAAAGAGCAGATTTTGTAGCCCTAAATCGTAAATTAAAACATTGATTAAATGTTTAAATTCAACATAAGGTATTTTAAAAGGTAATATATCTTGTAAAAGAGCAAATTGTGCAGCCCGATCAAGTTTCATTGCCGTGAATGCCCGCCCATATGACTGGGGATCCAGCAAAATACTGCAAGTGATGTTGCACACATACGCGATAGCATAGAAAGGAGGTTAACAATAATAGGGTTCTCTATTTTGTCATTCTGAAGTGCCTGCATAGCAGACAATGGGTCAGAAAGTATAATATATCGCCACCCTTTGGATTCAATATGGTCCAAAGGCAATTGAATTGCCTTTGACTCGGCAGAAAATATAGAAGCATTATCTGGCAAACGAAATGTTATCACATCGCCATAAGGAACTGCGGCAGTAGCAGCTCTTTTGCCATCCTTAGATCCATCCGTATAAATACGCTTACAGTTAAAATATATATTTTTAATTTCCATATACTTGGATTTAAAAACAATAGGATCTGTGCAGGCCTTTTTATCGGTCGCAAGATCATAAATGAATGATGGACTATTAAGAGTCCAGGGTGGAGCATCTGAAATCTCCTGCTTGGCGATGTCATCAATATCAACATCAAGCTTTGCGACTTCTGAACCGTAATGGATACCAAAAGGCGGTATAACCCGTTCTTTCTTTAAAAGTAATTCTTTGTATAAAGGTTTAAAATAAACTCTATGAGTGGAATTTGAAGGATTAGACTTAAGCTTTAAATAATACTGCATAGCTAGTTTTTGTCGGCGTAAATATAAGGATGGTTCATTGGCATCTACATAGCGACACCGTAAACCCTGATGGTGAATGGTATCAAGTGTTGCAATGTATAACCTTCGAGCAAAAGCATAGATAATGCACGCATAATATAATTTAGATCGTATTAACGACCTGTAAAGTATCAAGAGGACTGTATGGAACACAACGCGTCACAGATTTAATGCTTTTTAGTAAGGTAATTTAAATGAGGAAAAACAAGAAAATGTGTCCATGGAACACGGATGTCCCGGTTGTTAACTATATTTTAAAACGGACGGACGAACAGTTGGTCCAACCTCAAATTGATACAATTTTTTAAACAATGATATGTTGATTGTCATTTGTGTGAAGTTTCATAATGATAGGACATCAGGTTCACTAAAATCTAACTTGACCAAAAACTTTAACCTGAGAATGGAATGGACGAACAGACAGACGAACAGACGAACGGACGGACGAACAGTTGGTCCAACCTCAAATTGATACAATTTTTTAAACAATGATATGTTGATTGTCATTTGTGTGAAGTTTCATAATGATAGGACATCAGGTTCACTAAAATCTAACTTGACCAAAAACTTTAACCTGAGAATGGAATGGACGAACAGACGGACGAACAGTTGGTCCAACCTCAAATTGATACAATTTTTTAAAGAATGATATGTTAATAGTCATTTGTGTGAAGTTTCATCATGATCGGACATCAGCTTCACTAAAATCTAACTTGACCAAAAACTTTAACCTGAGAATGGAATGGACGAACAGACAGACGAACAGACGGATGAACAGTTGGTCCAACCTCAAATTGATACAATTTTTTAAACAATGATATGTTGATTGTCATTTGTGTGAAGTTTCATAATGATAGGACATCAGGTTCACTAAAATCTAACTTGACCAAAAACTTTAACCTGAGCGGGACGGACGGACGGACGGACGGACGGACTAACAGACCGGAAAACTATATGCCCCTCATACTTCGTATGCCGGGGCATAAAAATCAGTTTCGGGTCAAATAATAGACCAAGGAATTCAAATTCAGACACCATCTAAATACGAGTGCCATCTAGAATTAAATCAGGATCTAGGTGGTGTTTACGAAGTTGACAAAAGTGCATACATTTGGTCTTGCTTTTAGAACATTTAAAGTTATTTTTGTAAATTATTCAAAACTTGTTGCAATTGTCTTTCAATTGTATGCATATTTTTTTTATGTGTAACAAATACAGAAATCATCAACATATAAAAAGCATTCAACTCCAGGGTTAACACAAAAAAGTGTAACAGAAAGAATACATCCTATTTCCTGTTCGTGTGATTCTGAAAAAGTATCACCAACACGAATTTTGAACTGACTGTCAGTTGCAAATGCAAAAATAAAGCAAAACATGGAAATTCCATGAAACCAGGTTTTCTATAATGGAAGGTGTTTGATTAAGAATTAACAGATCTGTCAAATCTTTCTGTTAATAGTTAATCAAAGCTATTAATTCAAGGAACAGGGAATCAGTTCAACTGATGTCTATTTGTTGTCACTGTGACCTTGACCTTGAAGCTACAGACAAGTTTTGCATGTGACACATCATATTGATATAGTTCATATTTGTGCCAAGTTATTTGAAAATATCTCTATGCATGACACAGTTATGGTCCGGACAAGAAAAGTTCAACTAAAGTATATTTCTTATCACTGTGACCTTCACCTTGAATCTACAGATATTTTTTTTGCATTTTTTTGCATTTGGCACATCGTCTTGATGCATGTTTGTGCCAAGTTATTTGAAAATATCTCTATGCATGGCAAAGTTATGGTCCGGACAAGAAAAGTTGACACCCGCCCGCCCGCCGACTTCGCCAAACTAATAACCAGATTTTTCCTTCGGAAAACCTGGTTAATAAACAAGGCGACCTCTAAGTTAAACAAGAGGGCCATGATGGCCCTGGATCGCTCACCTTAATTATACAATGTACTGAAATGCAAAACACATCAAGACAATTATTCTGAATGCAACCTCCACAGTGTTAACAATATTTTCCTTCATTTGGCCTAGTGATCTATATTTTTTTTACCTGATATGACCCATATTCCAACATGGACTAGATATCATCAAGACAACATTCTGACAAAGTTTCAACTTGCTCAAAGTATTTGTTTTGTTTGTTTGTTTGGAGTTTAACGCCGCTTTCAACAGCTTTGGTCATATCACGGCGGTCAGTGCACCTACCCATGTTTTCCTGGCTTTCCCACACCAGTACTTACACAACATTCTTTCGAAGCCACTGACTATTTTCTCACATAGATCAGAGGTGAGAGGCAATGGAAAACATCGCCCGAAAGAATGGCGCCGCAACCGGGTATCGAACCCGTGACCTCCAGATCACGAGTCAGATACGCTACCAATTGAGCTACCCGGCCGGCTTGCTCAAAGTAAAAATGCGGCCTCCGGAGTTTGAACAATATTTTCCTTTATTGACCTAGTTTCTGATCCAATATGACCCATATTCAAACTTGACCTAGATATAATTCAGACAAACATTCTGTCTAAATTCCAAGCTGCTGAAGCAAACAATGAGGCATCCAAAGTGTTCACAAGATTTTCCTTCAATTTGATATAGTGACCTAGTTTTTGACCCAGCATGACCCATATTCGAACTTGGCCTACATATCATCAAGAAAAATATTCTGATCAAGTTTCATCATGCTGAAATTAAAAATTCAGTATCCAGAGTGTTAACAAGATTACCCTTGAATTTGGCCTAGTGACCTAGTTTTTAACCCGGCATGACCCATATCCGAACTTGGCCTGGATATCATTTAGACAAACATTCTGATTAAATTTCAAGCTGCTGAAGCAAAAAATGCAGCATCCAAAGTTTTAACAAGATTTTCCTTCAATTTGACCTAGTGACCTAGTTTTTGACCCATAATCGAACTTGGCCTAGATATCATTCAGCTCAACATTCTGAACAAATTTCAAGCCGCTAAAGCAAAACATGCGGCTTCTACAGAGTTAGAAAATGTTCCCTCAATCTGGCCTAGTGACCTAGTTTCTGATCCAATATGACCCATATTTGAACTTGACCTAGATATCTTTAAGACAAACATTCTGACAAAATTTCAAGCTGCTGAAGCAAACAATGCGGCATGCAAAGCGTTAACAAGATTTTCCTTCAATTTGGCACAGTGACCTAGTTTTTTTGACCCGGCATAACCCATATTCGAACTTGACCTAGATATTTTTAAGACAAACATTCTGACAAAATTTCAAACTGCTGAAGCAAATATTGCGGCCTCTGGAGTGTTAACAAGATTTTCCTTCAATTTGACCTTGTGACCTACTTTTTGACCCGACGTGACCCATGTTCTAACTTGTCCTACATATCATCAAGACAAACATTCTGATAAAGTTTCAACATGCTCAAGTTAAAAATGTGGCCTCAAGAGTGTTAACAAGATTTCCCTTCAATTCGACCTAGTGACCTAGTTTTTGACCTCATATTGGCCAGTTTCGAACTTGTCCAAGATTTAAGGAGATGAACGTTCTGATAAACATTCATGAAGATTGGATGCAAAATGTAGCCCGTAGAGTGTTAACAAGCTCAAATGTTGACGACGCACGACCGCCGGACAAAATGTGATCCCAATAGCTCACCTTGCACTTCGTGCATAGTGAGCTAAAAAGACGAGACTACATGCTCCTTTTTAATAAAAGCTTCACGGATAAATTCAAAACGGATCAAATGATCCATTATGCTTCTATGTTTACGAAAACCAGACTGGACAGTTGTGATAAGTTTTTTATTTTCAAGAAACCAAACAAGTTTGTCGTTGCTCATTCTTTCCATGTTTGTACATAAACAGCTTGTTATATCTAAAGGGCGATAATTCCCAGAATTAGATGTATCTTTATTAGGTTTATGAATTGGAATAACGATGGCCTCTGTCCAAGACCTCGAGAGATGTCATGTTCGCCAAAGCTGATTATAAATGTCAAGTAAACAAGAAAGGGACCGGAAAGGTAAATGTTTAATCAGTTGATAGTTTATCATCTGAACCCGCAGCGGTATCATCACTTTTTGAGAGCCTATTTTAATTCCTTTAACGTAAAAGCTTTATTGAAGACCTCTTAATTTTTTGATTTATAGTTAAGTTTCCGTTTCTCCTTTTGTTGTTGACATTTTTTAAACTTTTGAGAATAGTTTGAAGAGGACGATTCCTTTGCACAAAGTATAGTACGGGGATTAACTTTATGCTTGCATTTGATCTGATTCCATCTGTTTATAATCATCTTGTCATGTTTGTATACTGCTTTATTTTCGTTGACCCTTTGCTTTCTTAATGTTAAAATCTGTTTGATGCTCCGTTCATATGTGCTTTGTTTAAATGTATATTATTATTTGAATATATATGTACAGTTTGTGTGAGACTGACCGGCTTAGCGTATCTTCTTAAAACATTTTGTAGTGAAAATCCTGAGGTATTTGATTGTGATTTTGACAAAAAGATGTAACCAGTTCAATTTCTGACAATCTGATAATGAAATGCTTTACCCAGGAGCATCGGTTACAGTTGGTGCATTTATGCTACTACTGTTTACCTTCTTCGGAACAATACCATATCTAGAAATGGCATTGTGCAGCTGCTGAAAAGTATTAGTTTAATGTTGCCCTGTGGACACAAACTATGTCGAAGCCTTTATGTTTCATTTTTTTCTTTAAAAAATTGAAAAATCCACTTGTAAAATACTATTATTGCATTTATTATGTTGACAAAGACACAGATATATGCACAAATCAGTAATGTAGGAAAAACATTGCTATCGAGCAGTAAGTCATTTTTTAAGAAATGCCTCGAATTCATTAGATACAATATTTTCTATATGGAAGATGGTTTTTACAAAAAACCTACAAGGTCGCTTTGAACACCTTAAAGACACGGGACTCCGACTGTATAGGGACACATATGATGGCAAAGTGTATAAACCTCTTTTTGATGAGGCTTGACCCTCGTCATCCCCTGATAATATATCATCTGTTATGCATACTGATGGAGCTCCAGTTTTTAAAAGTAGTAAAGTATCTAACAATGTGTATGGTCATTAATGAACTTCCTTATGTAGTAAGAATGGAACCAGATTAGATGTAAAAGGTTGGTTTATGGTTTGGAAATTTTAAAAAAAACAATGGACACTTTTCTGATGCCTTTAATTCATTCAATGGAGAGATTCAACCAAGGTGTTGAATGTGTATCGCTAGAGCGTGGGTAATTACTTTGTAGGGGTTATCTTATCAGCAAAATGTCTGTTATGTAACTCCATTCAGTTTAATGGTTCACACAGTTGCTGGAAATGCACACAACCTGGTGAAACTGCACACGTTGGCAAAACTCATGCCCAGTATTCACCAAAAGGCCGAGCTAGAACATTTAATTATGTTATGGTTAATTATAGGGAATCAGTAAACCTTCATCAACAGGGTCGTATGAGGCTGTAAATGGCGTTAAGGGTCCATCTTGGATGCTGTGGTTTCCACATTTTAACATTATTCAAGTGGATGCTCTTGATTATATGCCTATATGTTCTTCTTGGTGTGAAGAAATTGCTTATTGAACTTTGGTTTGTGAAAGATTTCTACAAATCAGTGGGTGATGTAGACAAAAGAATGTTGTCAATATTGCAGACTCTGGACAAGTACTGGCAAGCGTCTGAATTTCGGTTGTTTTTTTTCTACTCTTTTACGGTATAACTGTTCTTGATGGTATATAAGACAATGAGCGTCTTCAGCATTATTCAGAATTTTTCTGTGTAATTCAAATCCTTCTATTCAATAGCTCAACTGAAGAACAGTAAGGGTATGCAGAAAGATTGCTATTTGGGTTTTGGGTTTTCCTGACCTCTATGACAAGTGTTAGATGACATTAAATGTACATCAATTAGTACAACTTGTGGACGGTGTAAGAGCGCTTGGTCCTTTAAATACACACAGCTTTCTAAACTCAACAAAAATATATTGTAAAGGGTTGTAGGAAAAAGGTAACAATGCTATAGATTGTGCAAACGCTGTAAAGAGAAAAGACAACATTTTTTATGTATTTGTTCTTGTGCTATAAAGGAAACACTCTAAAGAGAAAAGACAACATGTTTTATGTATTTGTTCTAAGTGCTTTAAAGGAAAAACTCTAAAGAGGAAAGACAACATTTCTGATAATGTATATGTTCTTGGTGGTATAAAGGAAACACTCTAAAGAGGAAAGACAAGATTTCTGATAATGAATATGTTTTATGTGCTTTAAAGGAAAGATATTTTAAATCTCGACGAGTTTGCTCTTGTGTGTTCACATTTTGTTTATTGTTCTCCCACAAATATATTGAAATGTGAAATACACTCGACGAATTCCAATTACATTATCCCTCTAGGCAATATTTACTGTTGTGTGCATGACAAGTCAATGACATACATGTGACGTCATATCTCTATTTTCTCCTCTGGGTTGATGACCGGCCCAAACACCATTGTTAATTGGACAAACAAACACGACTTTTTTCTGTGCAATTCAATCTTTTCTATTCAATGGCTCACCTGAAGATCATTAAGGGTATGCAGAAAGATTGCTATTTGGGTTTTGGGTTTTCCTGACCTCTATGACAAGTGTTACATGACATGAAATTTACATCAATTAGTACATCTTGTGGACGGTGTAAGAGCGCTTGGTCCTTTAAATACACAGTTGCTTTCCATTTGAAGATAAAAATGGCTTTGTTTTGAGACAAATAAGAGGAACTCAAAACATTGACGACCAAATTGTTACTGGTGTTTCCTTTGTTCAGAAGCTTCCTGAACTCGACACAAATATATTGTAAAGGGTTGTTGGGACAATGAAAAAGGTTACAATGCTATAGATTGTGCAAACGCTGTAAAGAGAAAAGACAACATAGTCTCTAGACGAGTTTGTTCACATTTTGTTTATTGTTCTCCCACAAATGTATTTAAATGTGATTTTCAATTACATTATCCCTCTAGGCAATATTTACGGTTGTGTGCATGACGAGCCAATGACATACATGTGACGTCATATCTCTATTTTCTTCTCTAGGTTGATGAACAAAAATGGCTGACCGCCATCTTCAGCAGGCCCAAACAGCATTGTTAATTGGACAAACAAACAAGACTTACCTGTAAGTTGATGTTTGTTTGGAATTTTATATAGCCATATAACTATTAAAGGGGTCAATCTGGAGTCTTCAGATAGTTTGTGTGTATGATGGGACACCCTATTATCTGTGTGCTTACGTGTTTTGTTTTGTTTTCCTTCATATGCCCTTATTAATAAACTCACACAACATAATCATTCACTCCTGTGGAATTTCCAAAAATCAACTTCAAGGGAAGCAATCACTCGCTGGGGTAATTACAAAAAGTATAAGTACGGTGGTCCTGTTGTATCCGCTCTTTACAAGATTGTGCCATTGTATGTGAATCTGATTATCCTATAAAACATTTGTCACTAAAACAATTATATTTAATTGAAATTATTATTTTATAAACTGTTCCAAACCATGAACTTATTTACATGATATTTTCCGAATTAATTTGTTCAATTTTCTTATTGGTACAATTTAATATATTTTTTCAAAAATTACCCGTTTCTTTGTTAACTTTTAGTCCTTATAATAGCATCCTTAATTGTATATGATTTAGAAGTTTAAAAATAGCATATGTTCAAATTTATAACCACCACAAACATACAGGTCAAAGAACAAAAATCATTATTTTAAACGTTGGTCCTTAGTTCTTCCGTGTTTAGTCGAGAAAACTTCACGGAATGTAATCATGTGACTTCAAATTCCAATGATGTCATCAGCAGTTAATAGACAACATGTTCAAATGTGAAAGAAAAATCAAGAATAGAATGACGTTTTTGTTGGTGAGAGGGGTCAGGGCAAGTAGGATTTTCTTTTTATTATGGCAATTATGATGTGTCGTAATTTCCGAGAATATTTATTTAAAAAAGAAAAGAAATTTAGTAGCGTTTGAAAGTCGGGATAATGTGGTTTCCTGATCGAATCATACAACATCCGATTGTGCGCTCATCTAATTTTTCATCGGAAATTCTATTTCTAAAAGAGTTAATGACAAAGAGTAGCCACATCAGGGTGAACATCAACATCCACTTGTCGGGATTTGTGTGAGAGTGTACTTTAAATATAGTGTTTGTTTCAGAGGATGACGCGCTTTCATCCTGGTTAAATTAACGTTTTACTCAAGTGACCCACAGATTAGCTGCGTATCGGCGTATTATGAAATTGATTCGATACGTAAATTAATTCATGAATATTAGTCAGAATTCACTGGTGGTCAAACATTGGCTATTCTTAAATAAAATGTTACCACTGAAAAAACACTAATTTAATTGAATGTTGTTGGAAATTGAACATAGATTAATATTGTACATGTATGTGCATTTTCAAGGAATGTTTCATTTATTCAAAATAAAAAATTGTCCAACATAAAAAACTTTGCGTTATTGTGACATTTTTCATCAGTGTATTTGGATACTAATTTGTGCTTGAAAAAAATAAATTGTCTGTATTGCATTTGATTTATATATGATGTATCGGTGTTTGTTTTCATATCTATACTACAATAGCACACTAATTGATCACGGAAAATGTATAAACAAGAGCACCGCGTATAGTACAGACGCTCGACTGATAGGGAGAAAACAGAAAAAAAATGAGCTAAACAAAAAACCTTTACCGGACGACGACGCCAGGGTCATGAAAATGAAGTTGTCATAATGTTCGTAACACATCGTGTCCATCAGTGTTACGAACGTAAGCACCAATGCATACGTCCAGGAACTAAAACATGTCAACAATTCAGTGACTTGCATTTGTCCACTTTGATATCTCCGTATCGATAGATGTGTCGGTTTATTGCACCAGTATTAGTAAATCCACATTTAGTACAAAGTTTAAAAAAAAGTGTCCGCTTGTTACGAACGAAAATCGCGATTTTTGAAACTGTCAAGTAGACACACGTGGCTTTGTTATGAGCATTCCACGCGATGACTTGGAAGAGATCCATTGTGCACATATTTTAGTGACGTTGCATACTTTTTATGCATACACGTCACACACTATGTGTACCGCTTGCTCACAGTGTCCTAGGTGAAATGTGCGAACGAAATAACTTGGTAAGTGGTTCGATATATCGGCTTTTTTTGCAAAAAGAATGTTTCTATGTAATGAGATTGCAGTTATATGGAGTATAGGTAATCGTTCTGTTTGACCTTAAATATCATCGTGATATGCAGCGACTGTTAGAATATTTTATGAAATTAGCGAAGATTTATAGTACATTCTTGGCGTCCACCGAGACGAAAGGGGTACCCCGATCGTGTTAAACTCACGAGTTGCGAGCAAGTGTTTCGTTTTTGGCAATTCATTACACGACATTATGGGCTTTATGTGAATAGTACATGTATATTTCAAATTATTTGTCAGTCCAAAAGCAGTTTTCTGACAATATCACAATTTTAATTTATGATTACGTGCATATCGGGAGACACGAATTTGGCAGTGTCCGTTGTTACGAACAATTTACATTTTATGTATTGCAGTATGTTACACGATTCTTTCAAGGTGAAATACCTAATAATAATAACTGTATTCGCTATCTTAGTTTTGTCTTTTATCTGAAGTACGAAATATGGGACACATTTTCCGTTCGAAAGTTGGACAACATGTTTGGATTCCTTAGTTACGAACGTTGTCAAATGAGCAAAACTAACATTAATTTGCGAACGGTTATATATTGTTTGATGGATGCGATTTCATATTTTGCTGTGCAATTGGCATTTATTAATGTGCAGGTTACTTGATATAATAATATAAACTAGGTTGGCTCGAATAATGTTATTGCATAACGTTGGTAACAAAAGACACAATAAATTGGTGTCTATAGTGATGAACATTACATACAAACACTTTGTATAGGTTATTCTTTCTTTTATGAATTTCAGTTAATAGTGGTTTGTTTCCAGAGCAGTTCTCATCACATAAAAGGAAGAACACGTACAACTTAGCAAAATAATGTCTTGTTATTACTCATTTGTAAAACTTTGGTAATGTTTATCACTTTAGACACTTTTATTTCATGTCCAATGTGACGAACGTTACTCATATTCGATCAGGTTAATTGACATTTATAACAAAGTTGCAGTTTTCATTCTCTAACCATTTTACTCCACATTTTTAGCTCAGGTGAGCTATTGTGATCACATTTTTTCCGACGTGCGTCGTCAAAATTACAGCTTGTTAACACTATACAGGCTACATTTTGCATCCAGTCTTTATGAAAGTTTATCAGAACATTCATCCCCATCAAGTTACTCATTTCAAAATATTTAGATACCAATTTAAGTTAGTATTAGTTTGAACAATAACTATTTCATTAGTTGGAATTATCTAATTATTACAATTGAGTTGTAATTACTTTTCTTCTTACCATAACGTAGTTCATACATTTGTATAATGTTCATACGCTGGACACTAATAGTTCATGTCCATTGGAATGAAAATTACAAATATTTGATAAAATTAGTAGATAATTAAAGGGTTATGTGTAAATGAACAGTACTTTATGTTATAACCATTTAACTCTACATTTTCTAGGAAAAAGAACGCACTTATGTAGCTTTATGTGTTACAGAATACTTGGTTTAAATTTGTTAATAATGTTCATTACACTGGACATTATTACAGTATTTGCAGAGATGATCCCACATAACACACCCTAGACCGTGTGGGTGGGACACAGTGTAACACCGTGTTATGAAATTGTAGCATAACATCAGTCAAATTGAGTGTATGACTTGACTGATGTCATGTTACACTATTATAATTAGTGTAACTCGACCTTTCTTAGAGCACTTGAATTTGATTGCTGAGCATTTCATTCTAAATTTCAGAACACTTCGTCATCATGAATGCGATGCGTCTGCGCCCCAAAAAGGCCTGCCATAGAACAAGCAGCCGCTGCAATAAAATCTGTTCCACATCACAAGAAAACACGAGTTGAAGTGATGAGAGACTTCAGACAGGTGAAGGAAAAGTCAGAACTGTATAAGTCTCGCCGAGAATCCGAGATATTCCGTTTGAAGCTGTTTCGACTAAATATGTCTGATGAACAAAATAGGAAGTATAGAGAGAAAGCAAAGGACCGAATGAGAAGGTATAGGGAGAGAACAAAAGCAGAAGGTGACAGCAACCCGAAAAAAGAAGTAAGTTTGACCAGGGCCGAGACAAAGAACTTTGTGGCGAGAGCAGAAGAAGAAAAAACAACGAGAAAACATGACTGCACAGAAAAAAAGAATGATTCATCACCAAAAAAAGAAAGCATTGTCCGCCTCAGCTGTTCTAACGACCAGTTCAGCCACTCCATCGACCAGTGTGACCTACAGTGGGGCTGCAAAGAGAAAAGCGGTTTCACGATCGCTTAAGTCAATGCCAAAGCATCCGCAGCGGTTTGCGGACGTCATGTCCAGCATCATAAAGAAAGCAACGCCACGGAAGCGAACGGCCCTTGAGGATATTAAGTCCCCAAAACAAATATTAGAAGTTTGTTTTGGATTTGGTGAGAGCAACTTACATTACATTCTCTGTCAATGCACTTTTTCTGCTGTTTGTCCCCTTCTCTTGGACACAAGATTATGTCCGACGCATTTAACTTGTGTTTGGTAGTCGCGTCTGGAACCTGATTTTGAGTACACGCCATATTGATAGAACTCAACTTCAACTCTACGTTCACACAATACTCGCACAAACATTGCATTAATCTATGATTGTTCATTGGTTTTACATGTGTTGGTCGTAGCTTGACGTTGTTTCTGGATATTCATCTTTGAACTGTTCATATGTTGTCTTAATTGACGATTCAAGAGCTTTCTTCGCCATCATGTTCTGTTTGGTCACAAGTTTGGGCATTGGCATCTCCCTGGAAACGTCGCCACGTTGGTAAAAACTTTCAACTTGTTGAACAGTTTCTGCTGGTAAGGAATCACTTCTTTATTCACACTCGTCTTCTATTGTGGACTTTGACAGGAATGTGTAGCTGAATCCAAATTGTTTTCTAAGTGTAGATATGGCAATATTTCTCTTCATAAATGATGTCCGTAGAATGTTTCTCGCTCTCAAGACCTTTTTGGATCTGAAGTATTTGGTTGTTTGCAGCCATTCTGTCCATTCGAAGTATTTTGCACTGCCTGTGCTATTAAATCTTATGTCTCCCTGGGTTTTATTGAACTGTTCATTACAGGAAAACATAACGGTGAACTAATGCAAAACTTGGCTTATTATCCCCTCGGTTACGAAGTAAGCGAGAAAGGGATATAGTAACGGGACCGTCCGTATGTATGTGTGTCCGTCCGTCCGTCCTTCCGTCCGTAACAAACCTTGTCATCACTCTACACTAACCATTTCTTGACAGATCTTAACCAAACTTGGTATAAAGTAAGTATATGGTAACACCTTGAAGCCTATTGATTTTCAAGGTCATAGGTCAAAGGTCAAGCCCAAAATTGGACTTGCAATATTTTCAGCTGTGGCAACCTTGTCACCACTCTACACTTACCATTACTTGACGGATTTTAACAAAACTTGGTATAAAGTTACTTTATGATAATATCTTGAAGCCTATTGATTTTCAAGGTCAAAAGGTCGAGCTCAAAATTGGACTTACAATATTTTCAGCTTTGACAGCCTTGTCACCACTCTACACTGACCATTCCTTGACCGATCTTTATAAAACTTTTTTGAAGCCTATTGATTTTCAAGCTCATAGGTCAAAGGTCAAGCCCAAAATTGGACTTGCAATATTTTCAGCTGTGGCAACCTTGTCACCACTCTACACTGACCATTACTTGACGGATTTTAACAAAACTTGGTATAAAGTTACTTTATGATAATATCTTGAAGCCTATTGATTTTCAAGGTCATAGGTCAAAGGTCAAGCTCAAAATTTGACTTACAATATTTTCAGCTGTGACAGCCTTGTCACCACTACACTGACCATTCCTTGACCGATCTTTATAAAACTTATTATACAGTTAGTTTATGATAATATTTGAAGCCTATTGATTGTCAAGGTCATAGGTCAAAGGTCAAGCCCAAAATTGCACTTACACTATTTTCAGCTGTGGCAACCTTGTCACCACTCTACACTGACCATTACTTGACAGATTTTAACCAAACTTGGTATACAGTTACTTTATGATAATATCTTGAAGCCTATTGGTATAAAGTTACTTTATGATAATATCTTGAAGCCTATTGATTTTCAAGGTCATAGGTCAAAGGTCAAGCTCAAAATTGGACTTACAATATTTTCAGCTGTGACAGCCTTGTCACCACTCTACACTGACCATTCCTTGACCGATCTTTATAAAACTTATTATACAGTTAGTTTATGATAATATTTGAAGCCTATTGATTTTCAAGGTCAAAGGTCAAGCCCAAAATTGCACTTACACTATTTTCAGCTGTGACAGCCTTGACCGATCTTTATAAAACTTATTATACAGTTAGTTTATGATAATATTTGAAGCCTATTGATTTTCAAGGTCAAAGCCCAAAATTGCACTTACACTATTTTCAGCTGTGGCAACCTTGTCACCACTCTACACTGACCATTACTTGACAGATTTTAACCAAACTTGGTATACAGTTACTTTATGATAATATCTTGAAGCCTATTCATTTTCAATGTCATAGGTCAAAGGTCAAACTCAAAATTGGACTTACAATATTTTCAGCTGTGGCAGCCTTGTCACAACTCTACACTGACCATTCATTGACCGATCTTAATAAAACTTATTATACAGTTAGTTTATGATATGTCTTGAAGCCTATTGGTTTTCAAGGTCATGCCCAAAATTGAACTTGATTGAACTTACAATATATCTCAGCTGTGGCAACCTTGTCACCACTCTACACTGACCATTCCTTGACAGATCGTATCCAAACTTGGCATACAGTTAGTTTGTGACAATATTTTGAAGCCTATTGATTCAAGGTCATAGGTCAAAGATCGAAGTCAAAAATTGGACTTAAATATTTAGATCACAAGAGAACTCAATGTGATGATTGAAAGCCGAGGGGATGCATCCGCTTTGCGGTGCCCTTGTTTAAGTTCAGTTTGTTTCGCTAATGGTTTGTAATCTTGGAAAAGTCTCTCGACTTCCTCCTTTTCTTTTTGCTCAGCCACAATTGTACAGCTTTGCGTGGATCGAATGATTGATATAAGATTGTCTAAATCCTCTGCCGCAATGGAGCATCGGTACTTGTTCCTAAGTCGATGTTTAGTACTAAGACTTCGCTCGCAGTCCACACTGGTTACAGAGAAACAAAGTGCTATCTTACACAACGCAGACTGAGCATGTTGCCACAAATTTTGATTAGCTGTAATATAACAAGGCAGTCTTCCAATATCTCTATTACCCTTTCCTTTCACCGTTACGCTAGTGGTCAGCCCTTCAGCGACTGACTTCCAGTCGTTAATTTGCTTGGCACTAATCAATTCAATTTCATTCATTATGATTGCTAGTTTACCAGGACAATTTGTCCAAATGAAATCTGCTTGCTTAGAAGCCTGAGCTATAACATCTGTATTCCAGCAAAGTACTTTCTCCAGCCATAATGATTTTCCAGCAGAGGCAGCTCCATACCAAAATACACAATTACGTTTAGGGTCTAACTCAAATGTAACCGCATACAACTCTAACAACAATTTTACAATTTCTGCATCCGGCAACTTTTGATCTCTGCACCAATCAAGGAACAGGTGTTCTTCTGAGCATGCCCTCGTCGTTTGATCCAAAGAATTGTTTTCCGCTCTTGAATTGGTAAGCGTACGTTACTTCATCGCAGTACTGATTGCCTGAAACACGGGCGTGATGAATCTTCACATTAGCAGCACAAGCGGTACGTTTCATTTCCTTCCAAGCATTTTTGTCCCACCAGTTTGTTACTTCGTCATGGTTCCAGAGAATGTGGTAATGAGAGATATTAATAGGGCCCTTTAACTGGCCGTGGTAGGACACTGAACATTTAATTTGAGACAACAGTCTCTTAACACAATTCCAAAACTTCTTTTCCTGTTGGGTTAATCCATTTTGTAAATCCAATGGGGAAGACCATCCTTCCATTTTCATCCGGAACATCATTTCTTTGTCTGTAGACCAATTGGGCGGTTTAGTAAGGAGAGTACCTGTCCGCAGGCGCCGCACGTTCCCTGACGCGTCTAACTGACCATCTTCGGCCGCAACAACTCTACCGGAAGGTCCTGAACGGGAGACCCCGTCTTCCGCAGGGTCAAGTGAATGAGCACCATCTGGAAGAATAATTTTAGTATTAGTAATCTTCACATTAGCTTTCACATGCACATGCACATTACCATCTACACCATCCATTCCATCAGGAAGAATAACATTTGGATTAATTGATTCGTATCGAAACAAAATTATGGACAAATAATTAGGGTTGTTTGGAAAAAATAGGGTAGGTCGGGTCAGTCCTGAAACTGTTTATATCAGCTTGGTCATTTATTTACACATTTTGTTAAAACATGAATGCAGGAATGTGATCCTACCTTATTAAGATTTAATGTATTAAATATAGGTTAAATCGCGTTTTATGACGAAGCGAAATGGCTTTATGCTAAAAAAGCAATTCTTTTTAAAATGATGAGTACTCAAAAGCAAATTAAAAGTTAATAAAGCATTTGTTTACATTTGTTTTGCTTAACTGTTTAACAATACATCAAACACAATCCGAATGGAATAAAAAGTATCCCTGGCTTGACGTGAATGAGACATTTACTAAGCTTAGATGTACACTGTGCATACAGATTAGAGCAACACTTATTTTAAAAAGTGTCTTGATGTATGAGGGAGCCCCAAATATAAAGATTTGCCAACAATTAGAAGCATTGGTTAAACAACAATGAAATATTACGAGAAAATGAGAATGTGCTCATTCATTATGTCTCTCTTTGCCACGATGATTTCAAGTTGTACACACAAATGATGGGGTAAAATTATCCGTTACTTAAATTTAAAAAAAAAAGAGGAATTGTCTGAAAAGCAATGGGGTGGGTAATTACCAAATTCATTGAAAAGGATATCTGTAGCACTGGCTTTATGTCGAAAGCGAGGGTTAAGTACGGCCCCGTATCGATTATTAGAAAATTTTGATATTGCCCAGGCGTAAATGACGGTCAGTAACCATGAACTGACCATGTGAATATACCATGGTCACATATCATGGTAAATCACATTCATATATACCATGTTCGCAAATCATGATAAACCTTATTCATACATCATGGTAGACCTTTTTCATTATTGTACACACCTAGGTTTTAAATGACAACAAACCATTTGTTTTTAAATAAAAACGATACGTTTATTTAAAACATACAAAATAGGATTGATAACAAACTTTCAAAGATCGAGATCCGCTGAATTGTTTTGAAGAAATACACAACTTTTTCAGCACAATAACTTGGTCCGATGGTGTCTCGCGCTTCTTAATACACCAAATATTAAACGGTAGCAAAATGGGTGAAAAAGTCGATGCAATGTAAATTTTAACCTTGTGACCTGGTTTTTCATTCCATGTAACCCATTTTTAAACTTGACCAATATTTGACCTAGCGACCTAGTTTTCAATCACCCATGAGGTGGTACGAAAAAGGGCCATAATTCTTACATAAACCTTGACAGTTACGTACTCTTTTCTATTGATTGGGGTAATGGTGGTGAAGGAGTATTGTAAGTTCCAAAGCAATATCTATAATGGTCATTACAAAAAACTGATAGGGAAACAAAATGACTTACTGTTCTCAAAGTTGTTCTAAGATTTGACCTAGTTTGTTTTGCCCATCATGACCCAGTAGACAAATGCACTGATATACATTCATGAAGAACTGATGAAAAGTGTGGCCTCTAGAGTCAGTTCTTGTCAAAGCTAAGTTCTACCCAACGATGACCTTGGTAGTTTTGCCTTTGATTGACGTCCCATGGCCCAACAATACATTTTACAAAGTTTCTGATAAATTTGAGCAGGGATTGCTGAGAAAAAGGATGGAAAAATGGTTTCCGCAGCTGGAAAAGTGACTGCTATGTCTTCGTTGGCATGACAAAAAAGATCAGCATTAGTGAAAAGTACATATTGCCTTCTTTTACAATCAACTTAAAGTTGATATAAAAAGTACAATCAGATTCCTAGATAAGACACCATAGTCATGAAGAAGTAAAATCCCGAATACATTACAAAGAAGGTATGACATTACTTTTGATTTAAGGTCATATCTTTTTTGTATTGTTTGGGAGGATTTTGCTATACATAAAAACTCCCCATAATCCCTCATATTTAAATACTTTGATAGGCAGACAATAATATAACATCAAATCATTGATGGAATCGAATGGGAATTTGGAAAATAAACATTCAAAATCACGATTATATTGACTGTTTGCACGATAGCAGCAGATTTCGTCAACCTTTGGTGGCCTTTGCCTTTATCTGAGATCCAAACTGATTGACACTCAGATTCTATTTCATCAATAATTTGGAAGCAGAAATATATTTTTCAAAAGTGTTGCAGTCGACAATTAAACAGACTTGCATAGAATTAAAATTAATCTCACTACATAAACCATAAAATGCCTTTCTGATACTCGTTCTAAAGCTCATAAAATATCAGTGACTTGTGTTTAACAATCCGTAATGTAAAACCATCAAAGTTAAGTTTCACCACGGAAAAACAAAAACTATGCCTTCCAGGATTGTTTAAGGAGTGGTCTTTTTTCTCTCAAGTTTTTAATTATTTCCATTTCATCTTCAACAGACGAAAGCGTTTTATTCTGAGCCCGCCTAATAATTGCGGTTTCCTTGTCAAAGTTATTGGTAACCTTGTCCATCCCGAAGAAAGCACCTCTTCGCTTCACCAAAGACTTGTCTTCTGGTATAACTGTCTAAAAAGTGTTTACAAAAAGACCATAACATGTTTCAGCTGTTCACTGAGAAAGGATATTTGTTGGCTCAAAAATATTATGTACAGTAACAAGTAATTCAGCGTTAAGAGCCTATCTCTGTTTGGATATTGAATAATATCACACAGGTTTGTGAAAATCAACCCTATTTCTAAAACTAGGTTGCCATAAGAAATAACATGGTCAGCTGACCCTAATTCCTCATTTGAACGTCTTAACTTTGTGTGTGAGTTGTTGACAACGTTTTGTTAAAGATTGTTGATACTTGATTAGCCGAACTTACTCATCAGACATATTCTGAACATCAGGAATAATTTCAGGTACTGTTTGTAAAAATCTGGTAGCCCAAATAGTTCAAAGCACGCTTCAAAAATGTAAGCTTTACCTAAAGAAACTGCCAAGTAACGACAATTGTCATAATGGTGTTTAACATCAGTACCATCAACATCTTTTCTCAGTAGTTGGATTTTCTGACTTTACAAACTATATGACTCAATATGTTCTTTAATGTACAAAACTAGATACTTTTGTAAACGAAGACAGTTGCAAATGACAGTTCAAATATTACAGGATACAGGTTTTCATAGCGTTCTGAGGCTGTGAGTAAAAAGCAGCTCGATTTTGTTTAGCTCCTGTGAATCTTTCTCTGATCAACTGATCACCACCAATGTGAATTTTAGGACACTGTTTACCACAAGCTTCATCTGATTTCTGACAGAACTCCTGATAGATATCAAGTATATCAACAACTTCAATGTACTTCTGCTCTGTTTTATGTTGAATAGGCAGAGGAATCACTTTGTTGTGGCTTTTTAAACCTACTACTCTTAAATAGGACCTGCAACTGCTATCTTGGAAACACACTTAGCCAGGGATGAAATTTACAGAGACATCTTGCTGCATGAACAGACAGTTCAAATGTAAGGTCTTTCCATTTGTTGTCACTGATAATAAAGGTCTCAATAGGAACATCTCTTAAGTCACATTGTAGAGCAGTGTTATTTAAATAGTTACCAATGACATTTTGTACAACAACAGCAGAACCAAACCAATTTCCTATATGGTTACCATTTCCACTACTTCGGAGTTGCGACACACGGACGTGAACGTTTATATTGTCCCAAACAATCCTGAACTTCCTTTCTTACTTAACAACATCTATCACTTGTCATTTTAGCAGCCTCCTATCAAAGCCTTAGCTTCGAGCATTCCAGATAGGTTGCAGTTGATGTAGACATCATTTGAAAACATTGTCGCAAAAGGAGTAAAAGCTCACAATGAGCAACTTCTATTTTTTCCACAATGTTTTCAAATATATTCAAGAGTTGTACTTTCATTAACCCTAAATAAAGTTGAAACATTACAACAAAAGGAGAAATTTCCAGGATACAACCAAATTGATCAGAGAAAAGCATCATTCCTTGGATCACCTCTTAACTGTAACTTCATAAATTCTCTGTTTTGACCACCAGCGTCTTTCATGATGTTATCTAAATAAATGAAAAAAACACTGCAATTTTGATATAGCTTCCCAAATGAATATATATATAGTTCTGAACCCTTAACTCCATTTATTTGCAAATGAGCAATAGGGAAACGCAATCCTTTGTTTCAAAGAAATGTTAACTGTAGGACTTTCGTTGCCAGGGATTGGTGGACATTTTCTTTCTTGAGTGCGCAAACACTTTGCTTCTTCTCAAGTACAATCCAACCAACCAATAATGGATTTACCCTTTTTTTTTAAATGACCAAATCATGAATAATCCCACCATGATATCCACATTCAACCTTGTGAGATTGCAGTGTTGTTCATCTACTCCAAACATTCATCATGTATACCGGGTTTTTTATTAATTGTATTTGTTATTATGTAAATGACGAACTTAAACAGCTGACTGTCCCGGAAAACCTAGGGTTTTGAAACTTTTGCCCATACGTTCAGATATAGCTTCAAATACTTACTTCAAATCCTCATCTGCGTTATTATTTTTCTGTAAACTGCTTCATTGCTTACAACAACTTCGACATACCTCTCCTGTTAAAAACCACCGCAGTATTTGAAAACACCCATTGCACCTTAGTCGAAGTTCAGGTCTACTATTTTCATTACCATCATCAGTCACAGTCTCATTGATGACAGATTTTTATCATTCTCTGGAAAACCTTTACAAGTTCTTATTTTATCCACAGTATGTAAGATTTCTTGCAGAGTTTCTGAAGTATAATCAAAGGAATTAGCAATCATTAATCTTTCCAAATTTATTTATATTTTTCCTCACAGAAACTGTTCATACTTTCTCCTGAAAGCTAATATTAACGTTCTTCATGACAATATTGCCATTACTATGACATTTTATGGAATTAAAAGATAAACATGACTAAAAGTACTCGTGAAGACCATTTCTGATGTTATGATCCTTGCTACGGAATGAGATGAAATTGGAAGAATTGTCTCTATTTTCCTTGAATTGTACGTATTGTCTTGAAATAGCTTGCGAGGTCGTTTCTTCTCCATGCCAAACAGAGTTAAAAATAATCTTGAAAATATGTTCATTGACAAAGGCTTTCACTGACATCATTGTATGCTTGCTTATATCTTGACATTAACTTTGAAACTTCCATCTGTTGCATCTTCAGATCTGTAGACTTGAATACATAACCTGTAGAAAACGGAGATGAGAGATAAAATCTGGATTGACTCATCATGTTGAGAAATGATTCTGAATGACAATAATTAATTTTAATTAACTGATGATGAATGATACTGATTAATGTTAATTAAATGATAATGTTGAAAGATGACAAGAAAATACAGGGCACCGTTTTATCAACGGTCTTAGCCTAACACCGGTCCTACCACCAAAGTTAGGACCGAGTACCGTTTTATCTAAATTGTCCCAAGTAAGACGTCGTAAATATTGGTCCTAATTTTAACACTGGTCGGGCGCAGTGTTAAGTCGGCTCTTTGGTCGTAAATATGGCCGCCATTATTACAGTAAACCTCGCTTCGGAGCCAGAGAGCCACGCATTTTCCGGGTTCGAGCTGGTTTGGACCGTTTAAGGGATAGAGAAGTGGTATCCTGCTATAGGTTAACTAGGGAAGCAATAAATGACCTAGTTAATATGTTGAGCGGTGATTAGGAGAGGGAGACAAATCGATCGAATCCGATTCCCGTATAAATGCAGGTGACATCGATAATTTATCAGAATCTTGTAAAAATACTTCACGAAACACAGTAATAATCCGCGTACATTATCCACATATAGCGGATAAAGGGCAGAACTGTTTGCATACGGTTTATTGACAACATCCGGCCTTTACACTTTGAAAACATTGTGAGGCTAAACCATCGGACTTCCATTGTTATCATAAAGTCTAAAATCACATTGAAAGCATTACTGCAGATGTGCATGTTGCTATTTCTTAAGCAATTCCACTTCGTCTGTACAGTAGTGAGTTCTAAACGTTTATGGCTGAATCAAATGTCATCTTAGGGTAAATCGGAGACCAAAACGTTTAGGCCTCCTGGTAAAAACATCTCGATTTACAATACAGACAAAAAATCAAAAGATTTCTCCAGATTGGACGATGTTCATGGAACTTCTTCACTTAGGCCCAACTTTTACAACGGCACAATCGGTCTGTTGACTTAGATTACGGAGATCGTGATAATAGTTTACCCTACCCACTGAAAATAATTGCAGATGGAGGCAAAATGATGTCAAATTTCTGTATGGAATTAGTTGTTAAAATATACATGAAAAATGCATACATTTTCCATAAATGATTTAATTATTCCATTATTGTATGATGTATGAATCAATATATTAAATTTCTTTTCTGCAGGTTGATAGCATTAAGGTTCTTTGCTAAAGGGATTTTTTTGTCCGAGACAGCAGGCCTGGATGGTGTTAGTCGGTAAGTATATTCACAATCAAATATGAAAAAGTTACATTGATCTTTTGTGAATCTGGTAGTTTAAGAAACTCCATAGTTATCATGTCTTATTATGTTTTGATGATGGTACACAGGGAATATTAGATCTGATGCAAATGATTTATAGCAGAACCTGTAAGTTAAGATGTACACAACTTCATTACTCTCATCCTTTTTTCCTCGTTCTATTTTATTTGCAATCGAATGATAATTATTGAAGTAATTTATGAATGATAAAAAAAATTAGTTAGCAGTTTTTTCCTTACTTGTTTTATTACAAAGTTAGTTAGCAGTTTTTTCCTTACTTGTTTTATTACAAAGAATATGGAGACCAGAGAATATTCTCAGAGGCATAGATTCCAGTATTGTGGCAATAATTGTTTTGATCAGACAGTTCATAAAATGATTTTTATGCCCCCGGAATCACCGATTCGGTGGGCATATAGTTTTTGGCCTGTCTGTCTATCTGCACGAAAAAAACTTTAACCTTGACCACTACTTTTGAACAATAACAGGTACGGCTACCATATTTCACATGTGTATTTCTTGTGACATGACCTTTCTGTCAGTACCAACATTTTTGACTTAGATGTTGCCATTCTCGAAAAAAACTTTAACCTTGGCCATTACTTTTGAACCATAACAGGTACGGCTACCATATTTCACATGTGTATTCCTTGTGACATGACCTTTCTGTCAGTACCAACGATGTTGACCTTGCGACCTTGACCTTTGACCTAGATGTTGCCATTCTAAAAAAAAACTTTAACCTTGACCACTACTTTTGAACCATAACAGGTACGGCTACCATATTTCACATGCGTATACCTTGTGACATGACCTTTCTGTCAGTACCAACAATTTTCACCTTGACCTTTGACCTAGATGTTGCCATTCTCGAAAAAAACCTTTAACCTTGACCACTACTTTTGAACCATAACAGGTACGGCTACCATATTTCACATGTGTATACCTTGTGACATGACCTTTCTGTCAATACAAAAATTGTTCACCTTGCGACCTTGACCTTTGACCTAGATGTTGCCATTCTCGAAAAAAACCTTTAACTTTGACTACTACTTTTGAACCATAACAGGTACGGCTACCATATTTCACATGTTTATTCCTTGTGACATGACCTTTCTGTCAGTACCAACATTTTTGACCTGGCGACCTTGACCTTTGACATAGATGTTGCCATTCGGGGGCATCAGTGTTTCACAAACACATCTTGTTTTATAATTTACTCTGTGTCAAAAAGGTTAAATGTTATGTTTGTGTCATATTTTGAATAATAATTTGATGACACAAACATAAAATTTAACCTTTTTGACACAGAGTAAATTATAAAAAAAAAAAATTATGAAGTGTCCGATCAAAACAATTATTGCCACAATACTGGAATGCCTCTATAATTATAAATGAGCTCAGAGGCATAGAAATGAAATTTACATGGATCTGTTATCACAAAAAAGTCGTGCAGAATATTATCGCATTTTGGTAATATAAATGTTGTGTACATAAACCTTACATTTGAAGAAAGACTACCAGTCAATCAAATTGAGCTGTTTTCAACTGTTTGATTTGAAACATGCTTGCCAATTAAAATATTAATATCCTCACTGTCTCTTCCTAGGCTTACAATATTATACTACTCTCTCCCCATCCTGTCGTGGTCGTCTCCCTCCTCCTGTCTTGGACGACTCCCTCCTCCTCCTCTGTTCTTTTTTTTACTGAAGCTCTGAAAACAAATAAAATAATGAAACTGATACAGGGGTTTCTCAATTGATATATTTCATGGAGTAAATTTATGGCATACCCGATTTGAATTTAATTTTTATGTTGATAAATTTGCAGGTAATATCCAAATTTTTGGGATAACATAGTTGTTTAATTTAAATGAAAAATGTGTTATGCCTACCTTCAAATGCTTCCATTTGTCTTTCACCTCTTCCGTTGTTCTGCCACCTGTTCCAACACTGTTTATCCTAGAGTGATAGTTCAAATGAAATACAATTATTATTCAAAATATGACACTAACATAAAATTTAACCTTTTTGACACAGAGTAAATTATAAAGAAATCTTTTTATGAAGTGTCTGACCAAAACAATTATTGCCACAATACTGGAATGCCTCTATAATTATAAATGAGCTATTACAGTCATGTTAATTAAATGTGAAAGCCTATATGACCCAACATTGTGTTGTTCGACTTGATTATTGTAAAAAAAAAAAAAAGGTTGTGTATTCTTTTCATTTTTCAACGACACTATGACTAATGACATTCAATATTGTTACAATCCAGTGCTGACTATATCAGGATGGGCTCGGCACTGCACTGTTTTCTTCTCCTTAACGGCGGCGGTAATTCTTGAAATAAATAACCAAATGGGGGAAATCGACTCAAGGATGGCACTGACAAACTAGCTCAGGGTTCAGCAATAAACGTGATAGAGATATTTGTAAAGACTATAAAAACTAAGATAAAACGATTCAGATCAGTTTATATGGTTTATTATACCTTGCAAAGATTAAATGTACGTGGGTAGTTTCTATCGATTTCACCTCCAGACTAGCTCTCGACCAAAATCTCACTTCCTTATATACTGTCGATGGTCACGCGACCCAGCTCGGGTCGGAGAATTGGTCGCACGCGCTACCAATAAAATTGGAGCAACCCAATGAATGCGTGAAGCAACGCTGTGTTATAGATACTGAACTTCTTTACATAGGAACCCGATGCAGAGACTAAACTCAGAGTAAGCTAGTGTTTCGTATAATTTGACAATGTAAATAACAAACAATGACTCACTCACGGTGTTTCCCCGACTTTAAGTTGGATTGAAGTGTCGAGACTTTCGCCCCTGGAAAACCAGAGAACCTGATATCAACTGGTGTCGTCAGACCAAAATGCTTGCAGAGTCTTTCAGACTCGACAAGAAAAGTATTCAATCTCCGAACAAAAGAGTGACCCAATATTTGAATTCTTGTAGCGGACATTTTTGAAATTTAATTTAGACATAGATATAGTTTTCAAAAGTGAATGTTATTTATCGAAAGATTACAATGTTCTCAATTTTTTTAATTAGGATGGAAAATCTTACCTTTAGATATGTGTGTTGAAAATCTAAAATAATCATAATGAACGTTAGATTATTATTTACAATATGGCGATGACCCGCCACCACCCAGGATACCCTACTTTTATCATCCAAACTCGGTTGTACTTAGCCTTATCTTTAGGGACATTGCGTATTGCTCTCATTTTAATAGCTACCCCCGAGTACTCACCACAACAGTCATACAGATCTTGCAAAGTAAACGTAGCCTCACCGGACTCGCTATTTAAACTGAATTTGGAAAGTCTTTAATTGAAGTTTTAACAAACAAAAAAAGATTAACCATTGAACCATAATAATTTCTTTTACTTCTTTTTATTTCTCTGTGGCTGCTGCAAACTGGTTACCGTGTGTTTGGCTTTGAGGCCTGATATTTCTAAACCAGGGCCTCTATCCCGTGCCTTACACTCCTAACTTCATCCCACACACACTTCAATACCCGTTACATTGATTTTACTTTCTCCGTTTGGTCCTTCATGGCTGAAGTTACAACTCTGTTGCAGGCAGTTAAAGCATTGACTAAAGCCAGCACCGAGTGTTCGTCTAGCCTAACTTCTGTTGTGTCTTCCTCTTTTTGGTACGTCCTGTTATTCCTCTAACTTCCTTTTTTTTTGGTTGGGGTGTTTTAACCTCGTTCATGGGGGCGTCGGTTGAATCTACAGTCAGCAGCCGACTGATGATCGCGGGCTTAAAATAGGGAGCTGCTTATTGGGTATTAAGGCACCCACTGGGCCAGCAAAGTTTGACAAATTTGTTGTGCTTAATGGTGCTGGTTTGACGTTGTTTATTTTAAGACCTGGCTCGCAAGGGGTTATACTAAAAGGCGTTGTTGGGAGGATTCTTTGTCTATCTAAAAAACCCGGCCGGGTAGCTCAATTGGTAGCGTATCTGACTCGTGATCTGGAGGTCACGGGTTCGATACCCGGTTGCGGCGACATTCTTTCGGGCGATGTTTTCCATTGCCTCTCACCTCTGATCTATGTGAGAAAGTAGTCAGTGGCTTCGAAAGAATGTTGTGTAAGTACTGGTGTGGGAAAGCCAGGAAAACATGGGTAGGTGCACTGACCGCCGTGATATGACCAAAGCTGTTGAAAGCGGCGTTAAACTCCAAACAAACAAACAAACAATTGTCTATCTAAATATTGTTCCCTCTAACTGGCCCAGCAAGTCTACACAGAAGGTTGGTAATTCAGGTTCCGGTGGGCGTTCTTGCTGCTTTACTGGCTCAGTTGGTCTACTGGGCTGGATTTTGGCGTTTGTCTCAGGAAGTTTGGGGTGTTAACATTTGATTGCCTTCAATCCAGCTTAGTGGTGTTCTTTGAAGGTTCACTAAACATGATACGTTCCAGTGCTGACTAGATCAGGATGGGCTCGGCACTGCACTGTTTTCTTCTCCTTAACGGCGGCGGTAATTCTTGGAATAAATAACCAATGGGGGAATTGGACAAAAGGATGGCACAGATAAACTTGCTCAGGGTTCAGCAATAAACGTGATAGGGATATTTGTAAAGACTATAAAAACTAAGATAAAACGATTCAGATCAGTTTATATGGTTTATTATACCTTGCAAAGATTACATGTACGTGGGTCGTTTCTATCGATTTCACCTCCAGACTAGCTCTCGACCAAAATATCACTTCCTTATATACTGTCGATGGTCACGCGACCCAGCTCGGGTCGGAGAATTGGTCGCACGCGCGACCAAGAAAATTGGAGCAACCCAATGAATGCGTGAAGCAACGCTGTGTTATAGATACTGAACTTCTTTACATAGGAACCCGATGCAGAGACTAAACTCAGAGTAAGCTAGTGTTTCGTATAATTTGACAATGTAAATAACAACAAACAATGACTCACTCACGGTGTTTTCCCCGACTTTAAGTTGGATTGAAGTGTTGAGACTTTCGCCCCTGGAAAACCAGAGAACCTGATATCAACTGGTGTCGTCAAACCAAAATGCTTGCAGAGTCTACAAGAAAAGTATTCAATCTCCGAACAAAAGAGTGACCCAATATTTGAATTCTTGTAGCGGACATTTTCGAAATTTAATTAAGATATAGATATAGTTTTCAAAAGTGAACGTTATTTATAGAAAGATTACAATGTTCTCAAATTTTTTAATTAGGATGGAAAATCTTACCTTTAGATATGTGTGTTGAAAATCTAAAATAAGCATAATGAACGTTAGATTATTATTTACAATATGGCGATGACCCGCCACCACCCAGGATACCCTACTTTTATCATCCAAACTCGGTTGTACTTAGCCTTATCTTTAGGGACATTGCGTATTGCTCTCATTTTAATAGCTACCCCCGAGTACTCACCACAACAGTCATACAGATCTTGCAAATTAAACGTAGCCTCACCGGACTCGCTATTTAAACTGAATTTGGAAAGTCTTTAATTGAAGTTTTAACAAAAGAAAAATGATTAACCATTGAACTATAATAAAACAAATTTAACTTCTTTTTATTTCCCTGTGGCTGCTGTAAACTGGTTACCTTGTGAGTAGTATAGGCAGCTCTTTGCCTACAAACAAAGATGACGTAATCGGCGGCCATTTTGTTGACCTAGTTACTATTTATAGTATCTCATTTGCATGTAAGGATTGACACGAGTGAGGACGCCATTTTGGTAGTTATACAATGACTGCGCATGTCCATTTTAGTTATATATTTAGAATGACATCATGGGTCTATATTTAGAAAGCTTTAACAATGGAGCAAGTGTTTCGGTAGCACCCTTCGGGCGAGACCACCAACGATTTGTCTCTAGCCTTCTACCAATAGATTCTAGCGGGTATGTTGTTGGAACCCTCGAAAATAATGGCGGGGAAATTCGACCTAACCTTTGCTACATTGTTTCGGGAAACCTGACACGAGACATCCATACGACACGATATATCCCTTTAATATGTCGTATAGTCGAGCCGAAGCACGCAGTCAAACATGTATGGTAAAGCAATAAATGTAACGTCTTACCTCGAGAACGTCCAGAGTTCAAATGACAGATGCGCATGTCCTGACACCACGATCTATTTTTAGACCCGGTATTTCACCATATTTTTATAAATAGATTATGTGTCATGTTCTATAAATAGATTATATGTCATTTACTATAAATATATATTTCTAACTAACCAATCAGAGGTTACAGAGAGAACAACTCAAAGGTATAAAAAGACTGTGAAACATCTATAGCAGTCACAAGAGCCTTAAAACTCAACCTGACAACATGCCTAACTTTAGATGTAAACTGGATTTGGGGAATGATCGTTACGTTCAAGTGAGTGAATGGAAAGAAGAGTTACGGGTTGACTTAAGAGAATGGAACGGTAATGTTCCTACGAAAAAAGGAATTAGCTTGACATTGATGAGATATAAAAATTTCGTAGAAGTGACAGAGACCGTCGACAAAGCTCTCCTAGACAAAGAGTCCTACGAAAGACATCTTGGTGGAAACGTGTACTGTACAGTCAAAGGGTCATGCGTAGACATTAGACAATATTGGAAACCTGAGGAAGAAGTGGTGCCTACCAAGAAAGGACTCTGTCTAAGACCACTCGAGTACAAACGCTTAAAGGAACTCATAACGGAAGTGGGACAGACATTACCTGAATTGGACACGGTTGTACCTTGTTACCTACAAGGTGACCATATGAACCAATTGGGGATGTTAAGCTGTACCGAATGTAATCCAAATGATTGTCATAACTGGAAACTTGTGTGAACCCGTCATTTTATAAATAGAATTCACGGGACTTAAAACTCTGTATATAAGAAATATTATTGTGACATTCTGGTATCAACCATCGAAAATATGTACCGTACAGACTTCGGGGGCGACAGAGGAATGGAATATTATGATAGAAGACTCTAGACCTTTAACACCTATCCAAAACAGTTGGACAGTGCGATATAGATTTAAGACAACTAACAATACAATGCTCCAGTATCATTTATAACCCTAAAACATTTCCGAGCGTTCAATGGAAACACTCAAAGATTAGTGGCCATTGTATGGTATTTCGTAATGGGAAAATGATTGTCAACGGAAAGGCCAAGTCTGTCAAGGAAGCTAAGAGACGCCTGAGACAGTACGCGCGTCTATTACAAACATTAGGATGGAATGTTCAGTTAAGACGAATCAACGTCAGGACGATATCCGCCTCTTACAAAGTCGAAGGACCTGTAGACGTGTCACACATCGTCAGATACTATCGAGGAAGTTACGAACCAGAACGATTTCCAGCCGCCATGTTTAACAAAGACTATCCATTTCACTTGTTTTCATTCAGGTACAGTGCTCATGACGGGCATCAAGGATGAAAATCAATTACTCACTATATGTATGCCAGTATTGATCGAATTACCATTATTGTAATATGTGCCCTGGGGGACCGCCCTAATCCCCAGGCGTACTGTATTGAGCGGGGTCAATAAAGAAATATGTAAAATGTACTTCATGTGTTGTTGTTCATAGACTCGGTATTTCACCATATTTTTATAAATAGATTATGTGTCATGTTCTATAAATAGATTATATGTCATTTACTATAAATAGATATGTCTAATAGTTCTATATTTAGAATGACATCATGGGTCTATATTTAGAAAGTGTTGGAGCTGGCGGAGAAATTCGACATACCCTTTGCTACATTGTTTTGTAGGAATCCATACGACACGATATATCCCTTAAGTATAGTCGGCACATAGTCAAACATGTATAGCAATAAATGTAACGTCTTACCTCTAGAGCGTCCAGAGTTCAAATGACAGAGGTCCCGATCTATTTTTAGTTTCGATATTTCACAACCACTATCGAATATTTCATCAGACCAGGTGTACCAACAATAGAGCATTGAAATGACAAAGTTAATCTCATTTAAAGGCGCCATACTGTCTGCGTCTGAACACCTGCAACGAACGTGTTAACACTTGTCTGAGAATAACACTTTACAGTGCGGTTTCAAAAGATTACCCCATATGATGAAAGTTATTATTATGCCTATACAAGAACTTGAAAAATGTCAGTGAAGTTATACACGACTTTACCAATTTGATCATATTTCAAATATATTGAGAAAAGAAGCCAATTAAAGTTGTCAAATCGGTTTTTGTTAATTTGTATCACTATTTACGCTTTAACTTTTTCTCTTTATGCTATAAAGTTTGATATACCGTTGGAAAGATTTCGTTGCGCCCTTTTCATATATGAAAAAAATATGATCCTACGACTATTAGTTCTCTAGTTATCGTCGTTTTAAATTATTGCTTTAAAGTGCGTCAAAAGGCTTTTTAATGCGTAAATGTCGATAGCTCCTTTATTTCCTGTCCGAATGTAGTCGTGTTTGGACCCATTGAAAAGGATTTCGGATTTTCTATCGATTGAGATGATCTAACCGGAAGTGACGTAATTATTTCTTAAAATGATCATATTTTCAATATTAATTAATTTGATTTTTTTTTTTTTTTTTTTAGGAATTCGTAACGTGTAGCCTGCACTTATATATTGATAGCTGTTGTCATTTTCAAAAACTGAATATTGATACAAATTTCAGCCGTTTTCGAGTTATGTAATATGAACAAACTTTAAACAAACAAAATAAAAATATATCATTCAAAAGATTTCGTTGCGCCCTTTTCATATATGAAAAAAATATGATCCTACGACTATTAGTTCTCTAGTTATCGTCGTTTTAAATTATTGCTTTAAAGTGCGTCAAAAGGCTTTTTAATGCGTAAATGTCGATAGCTCCTTTATTTCTTGTCCGAATGTAGTCGTGTTTGGACCCCTTGAAAAGGATTTCGGATTTTCTATCGATTGAGATGATCTAACCGGAAGTGACGTAATTATTTCTTAAAATGATCATATTTTCAATATTAATTAATTTGATTTTTTTTTTTTGTTTTTTTTTTTAGGAATTCGTAACGTGTAGCCTGCACTTATATATTGATAGCTGTTGTCATTTTCAAAAACTGAATATTGATAAAAATTTCAGCCGTTTTCGAGTTATGTAATATGAACAAAATTTAAACAAACAAAATAAAAATATATCATTCGAAAGATGTCGTCGCGCTCTTTTCAAATCTGAAAAAATGATGGTCCTAGGACTATTCATTCTCTAGTTATCTCAGTTTATTTTATTTTTAAGTTTTTTAGATATATCGTAACGTATAGAAGGCACTCATATATTGATAGCTGTTGGCAAAACCTGAATATTGACAGAGTTTCGAACTCATTACCCTCATCGTATTGCTCTCAGGTGTGTTAGCATTGACCCATTATCAGAGTCATCAGATTATGTTCATTTGGTGACGGAAGTACGGACAAAGACCTTTTGAAATGCTAAACACGATATATCCCTTTTGTATGTCATATAGTCGAGTCGAAGCACGCAGTCAAACATATATGGTAAAGCAATAAATTTAACGTCTTACCTCTAGAACGTCCAGATCTCAAATGACCGATGCGCATGTCCCAATCTATTTTTAGATTCGATATTTCACCATCGCTATCGGATATTTCATCAGACAAGGTGTGAGAACAATATAGCATTGAAATGCCAAAGAAAACGTGGACAATGGATGAATACACTACTTTAAACCAAACGGCGCCACAGTGTCTGTAGAACACCTGCACGTTAACACTTGCCTGAGAATAACCCTTTACACTGCTGTTCAAAAGATTATCCTTCATGATGAAAACTATTATTATGACTATACAAGCACTTGGAAAATGTCAGTGAAGTTATATGTAACTGTACCAATTTGATTATATTTCAAATATATTGGGAAAAGAAGCCAATTAAAGTTGTCAAATCGGTTTTTACTAATTCATTTCACTATTTACGCTTTAACTTTTTTGTTTTAAGTTATCAAATGATGGAGGACACCAAAACCTTTCATTTAAACCCGGGGTTGTAGAGAAAATATTCAGCCGTTTTCGAGTTATGTAATATGAGAGATTTTTAAACCCCCAAAATGAACTTGCCCCGATCCTCAAGTTTGATATACCGTTATGATCCTAGGACTAATAGTTCTCTAGTTATCGTCGTTTTAAATATGTGTTTGTTTCAAGGTGCGTCAAAAGGCTTCTTAATGCGTAAATGCCGATATCTCCTTTATTTCTTGTCCGAATGTAGTCGTGTTTGGACTCGTTGAAAATGATTTCTGATTTTCTATCGATTGAAATGATCAAACCGAAAGTGACGTCATTTGTTCTTAAAATGGTCAGTTTTCTGATTTTTTTATTTTTTTATTTTTTTTTTATTTAGAAATATTGTTATTGATAGTTGTTGACCCGAATATTGACAGAGTTTTAAACGTCATTGTAATGCTCGCTTACCCCGAGCTATTTTTAGACTCGTGATTTCACCATCACTATCGGGTATTTCATCAGACCAGGTGTACGAACAATGTCAAAGAAAACGTGGACAATGGATGAATAGACTGATTTAAACCAAATGGCGCCACAGTGTCTGGGGAACACCTGTGTCAACCAAGCCTACCGAAAAATGATCTTGACCAATCAGATTTGAGAAAAGTGACGTGAGTTACTAAATATATCGACCAATGAAATACCAGCCTCGTTTTGAAATCGAGTGTATAAAAAGGTGTGTTTGGACATACTACGGCATTCTATCACTAGAACTCGAGCCGTCAACATGGACAATATCGTATCTACGTTCGAAATTATGGTCAACTCGTATACTAATGCTGACGAGTTAATGAATTTTGCGGCGACGATGGGAATACAGGAATCGCCTTCAGTGAGGTTTCGTTTGTTTCAGTTACGAAACCTGGAGTATGACAACGACTTTGTCAATGGAGAACTAGATTCCATTTTACAAAATTTAGGAGGAGAGCTTAACACCGCCGAAGATTTCAATGAGGAAGATTTGGAATTAGCTGTCGACTACATAAGAGATCAATACGAAAGTATGAAAGCGATCCTCTTCGATGACCAAATGGACGAGCTAGCCACGGCGTGTTTAGACGATGGGGTCTGGGACCCTCCTACGCCTGTAGTTCAGTCAGGTAGTGGTCAACATAAATTACGCTACACCATGCGAAAGAAGTCAGAGCGTACATACGCGAAAAACGCTGCCGTGGACCGAACTTACCAGGTCAAGGTTGACGAACGGTACCACGGTCAGGAGTTACGAGATGTCAGGGAGGGGCTCCATGACATGTTTCAAGATGTCCTAAATGAGGCCAGGGGTGATTTGGCGGGAAACGATCTGGGTCGCGTCGTTATACACCACCAGGGACTTCATGATCCTATCGTCGTTCCCCTCCGAGACTGGGACCATCTCAACGCCGACTGGGTCATGGCGATGATCGAAAAAGTGCTCAACAGTAATAAAGATCTCTCAATTGACGAGAGTTTCTACATTACTGTTGGTACCATTGATTTACCAAAAGGAGGAGCCAGACGTAGAATAACGAAATTAAAAGGGGATAAGAATTCTCTTCAGCTGAAAACGTCCATCGTGACCATTAACAATGATGATCAACTATGTATGGCCAGAGCGATCGGGGTCAGCTGGGCCAAATTAAACAGATGCTCCCCCGAAGAATGGAAAGAAGTGACCAAAACCAGAGCCAAGAAGAGTAATCTGGAATTGGTCATGGAACACCGGAAAGTCCCCCTTTCCTGTTATAATGCTCTTGTCACCAAAAACCGTAACGAACAGAAACAGCTAGCGGTCGCCATCAGTCAGATGGCTGGTGTACCCCTGGATCGCCCAGCTAGTCTTAATGATATAGAGGCGTTTGAAGAGCTTCTGGGTGTACGCGTTATGGTAGTTAGTGCTAGACTTGGTAATAAGTTTTTAACCAGTCCCAGTACAGACCAACGGCCATGTATATATCTGTACTTGGTGGACGACGACCACTTTAATTCCATCACGAGTATTACGGGGTTCTTCAGCGCCAATTATTTTTGCCACAAATGCCTCAAACATTACGATCACAAAGAACGTCATCAATGTGAGATCCGATGTATCGTGTGTAAAAGGGATCACTGCCCAACAACGGACCATCCTATCGATTGTGTCATTTGTAATATGACCTGTCGATCGGAAGACTGTTTCACAAATCATAAACAAGTCCCTGTACATCAGAAAGGAAAGGGAAAAGGAAAACAAAGCGGACCTTCCCAGTGCGAAAAATGGTGGAAGTGTCCACAATGTTACAAAGTACTGAGGACGGACAAGCGGAAGAAAGAGGAGCACGAGTGCGGAGAGTACCAGTGCTCTAGCTGCCATAAATATGTGCAGGATGATCATTTATGCTTCCTGAGAGCCACTCAAGCCAAAGAACATTACATACCCAAGTTTATCTTTTTTGATTTTGAGTGCTCTCAGGATGAGAAAATGTATTGTAATGAAGGATATTTACCCTTGAAAAACCCAAATTGTCAAGACTGTCAATCACAGGTATGTACATCTTGCTCTAAATGCCAACATTGTAAATCATCATGGTGCGGAAAAGCTACACATCGTCCAAATTTTGTTGTAGCTCATACCGTTTGTCCGAAATGTATTGATCAAACGTTAACACCAGAGTCAGTATGTCCCAGCTGCGGTACCCGGTGCGACGAATGTGACAACACTGATTCACACGAGAATGAGGACGAAGGTCCTTGTCCAGGTAAATGTGGGTTCAGGGAAGTCACTTTCGAAGGAACGGATACCGCGGAAAAGTTTGGTCAGTGGTTATTTACGGACCAACATAAATATTTCAAAGTAATTGCGCACAACATGAAAGGGTACGACGGATACTTTCTGTTAGAATATTTGATTGATCAATCCATGAGGCCAGACAAAATAATCTACAACGGTTCGAAAATAATGTATATGGCTGTTGAGCGCGATTTACATATCAAAGTGATTGACAGTCTTAATTTTTTGCCAATGAAATTGTCTCAATTACCGAAAGCGTTTGGTTTAAACGAATTGAAAAAAGGGTGGTTCCCCCATTTTTTTAATACGAGAGAACATCAGAATTATATAGGATCTTTCCCCGAACCCCACTTTTTTGGACAAGATTTCATGAGTGAGAAAGAGAGGGGTGAGTTATTAGTATGGTTGAATGAGAAAAAGGAGTGTGTGTTTAATTTTAGGAATGAAATGTTAGAGTATTGTAGGAGTGACGTCGATATTTTAAGACAATCATGTTTAAAATTTAGAGATTTGTTAATGAGAGCGACGGGTGAAGAAAGAGAGGTTGTAAATAAGAAAGGTAAGAAAGAAAAACGATGGTTTGGTGCCGTAGATCCATTTGATTCCGTCACGATAGCGTCTGTATGTATGAATGTGTTTAGAACAAAATTTTTGGAAGAGAAATGGAGAGTCAAATTGACCGGAAACGATGAATGGGTACAGTCAAAAGTCGTTGACGAGAAGTTATATGTACAGAAAGGAAATGAATGGATCTACGAATCTAAACTCGTTGGTGAAACAGTGTGTGAGAGAGAATTTGTGAGTACTGCTATCGCGAAGATTCCTCCCAGTGGTTACAACGACCAGTATAGTAAAGTGTCAATTCAGTGGTTAGAGTGGAGAGCGCGTCTCGATAATGTCCACATTCAGCATGCTCTGAATGGAGGTGAGAACAAATTACCCGGAAGTCGTTACAAATTGGACGGTTATTGTAGAGAGAATGAATGAATGAATGAATGGTGTTTTAAGGCCCGTCGACAACTAAGGTCATTTTGGGCGCTTAATAATTTACTTAATGTAAATGGTGAAATAATCAAACATGATGTATGCGATACCTAAAATATATATAAAATAACATGTAAGCCAATGTAAAATAAGATATAGGCAAAAAAGCCTAACATTACTATGTAATACTTAACATGAAGATAAATAATATCAAAGGAAATGTGGAACATGATCTGTAAAAGTAATGCATGTGCAAAAGCACGATTTAAGAAATAATCATATCTTATTAAAAATATTAATTTCCCTAAGGAAATCAAATAAAAGTGCCGGTTTGACAGACTCAAAGAGCTGACGCATACTTTGAGCCTTGAAAAATCTATCACGTATTGGGGCGAAATCAGCACATTCCAGAAGAATGTGTTGTACTGAAAGTTGTGTATAACATGGAATACATTGAGGTGCTTCCCCACCTTTCAGTAAGTATGCATGAGTTAACCATGTGTGTCCAATGCGTAAACGAGCAAGAACAATTTCTTCTCGGCGAATGGATCGTAAAGCTTGCAGCCACTCACCAAGTACTGGCTTGATTGAGTGGAGTTTATTATTCACTTGCTCATTCCAATCACTTTGCCAATCATCGTATAGTAAAACGTTTATTAAAGGTTTAAAATCAAAATGAGGTATTTTAAATGGCAAGATATCTTGTGAAAGAGCAGATTTTGCTGCCAAGTCAGCTTGTTCATTACCGCGAATACCCATATGACTGGGGATCCAGCAAAATACTACATTCGCTGTAGCACATATATATGATAGTTTGGAGAGGAGATTAACAACAAGAGGATTTTTAATTTTCTCATTCTGAAGTGCCTGCATAGCAGACAATGAGTCGGTAAATATAATGTACCGCCAATAACCTTCTGATTTAATAAAGTCCAAAGCTAAATCTATTGCCTTTAACTCGGCGGAAAAAATAGAAGAATTATCTGGTAGTCGAAATGTTATAACATCGCCATCAGGAACTGCGGCAGCAGCTGCCCTTTTGCCATCCTTAGAACCATCCGTATAAATACGCTCAAAGTTATAATATGTATTTTTAATTTCAATATACTTGGATTTAAAAACAATAGGATCTGTGCAAGCCTTTTTATCGGTCGCAAGATCATAAATGAAGGATGGACTATCTAGAGTCCAAGGTGGAGAATCTGAAATCTCCTGCCTCGCGATGTCCTCAAGATCAACATCAAGCCTTGCGACGTCTGGACCGTAACGGATACCAAAAGGCGGTATTACCCGTTCCTTCTTTAAAAATAATTCCTTGTATAAAGGGTTGAAAACAACTCTATGAGTGGGATTTGAAGGATTAGACTTAAGTTTTAAAAAATACTGCATAGCTAGTTTTTTTCGGCGTAAATTTAACGATGGTTCATTGGCTTCTACGTAGAGACTTTTGACAGGCGATGTTCGAAAAGCGCCCAAGGCTAGCCGTAACCCCTGATGGTGAATTGTATCAAGTGTTGCAATGTATGACTTTCGTGCTGAGCCATAAACAATACATGCGTAGTCTAATTTAGATCGTATTAATGACCTGTAAAGTCTTAAGAGGACTTTACGGTCAGCACCCCAATCCATGTGGGAAACAACGCGTAAAAGATTTAATGCTTTCTGGCATTTATTTCTAAGATATTTAATATGAAGAACAAAAGTCAGTTTCGGATCGAATAATAGACCAAGGAATTTAAATTCAGACACAACGTCAATACGAGTGCCATCTAGTGTTAAATCAGGATCTAGGTGGTGTTTACGAAGTTGACAAAAGTGCATACATTTGGTCTTGCTTTTAGAGAATTTAAAGCCATTTTCGTTTGACCATTTTTGCAAATTATTCAAAACTTGTTGCAATTGTCTTTCAATTGTATGCATATGTTTTGATCTGTAGCAAATACAGAAATCATCAACATATAGAAAACATTCAACTCCAGGGTTAACAGATTTGATAATGTTATTAATCTTCACACTAAAAAGTGTTACAGAAAGAATGCATCCCTGGGGAACACCCATTTCCTGTTCATGTGGATCAGACAAAGTATCACCAACACGAACTTTGAACTGACGTTCATTTAAAAAAGCAGAAATGAAATAAGCAAGGCGACCTCTTATGCCAAAATCATAGAGGTCATTCATAATACCATATTTCCAGGTAGTGTCATATGCACTTTCCAAGTCAAAGAAGACGGAGACAACGTGCTCCTTTTTAATGAATGCTTCTCTGATAAAAGTTTCAAAACGGATCAAATGATCCACTGTACTTCTATGTTTACGAAAACCAGACTGGAAAGTAGTAATAAGTTTGTTCTTTTCGAGAAACCAAACAAGTCTGTCGTTCACCATTCTTTCCATGGTTTTACATATACAGCTAGTTAAGGCTATAGGACGATAATTCCCAGGATTAGTTGTATCTTTACCAGGCTTGGGAATTGGAATAACGATGGCCTCTTTCCAAGATCTCGGAAGATTTCCCGTTCGCCAAACCTGATTATAGACGTCAAGTAAACAAGAAAGGGACCGGAAAGGTAAATGTTTAATCAGTTGATAATGTATATCATCTGAACCCGCAGCGGTATCATGGCACTTCTTGAGAGCCGACTTTAATTCTTTTAACGTAAAAGCTTTATTGTACGCCTCTTCATTTTTCGATTTAAAGTTAATTTTCCGTTTCTCCTTTTGCTTTTGAAATTTTTGAAACTTTGGAGAATAGTTTGAAGAGGACGACTTTTGTGCAAAGGAATCTGCCAACGTGTTGGCAATATCCTTCTTTGAGGTGGTGATACCGTCTGAGGTGCTCAGATGATTCACACTAAGCGAACTGCTCTTTCCTTTTATTTTCCTTATCATGTCCCATGTCTTTTTGACAGATGATCTAGAATTTAATCTAGATACATACTGTCTCCAAGACGCACGTTTACTGTGCTTAATTGTTTTACGAGCTTTTGCTCTAGCTATTTTAAAGTATACATGATTTTGATGGGTTGGCCTCAGGTTAAACTGCCTTAGAGCCGATTTGCGTGTTCCTATAGCCTTTTTGCAATCCTCATCAAACCAAGGTTTGCGAGGGTGCTTTGGATTTGTCGAAGTTTGGGGAATTGCCTCTTTAGCAGCCTGATACATTAAAGAAGTAAATAGTTGTGTAGGATCATCACATTCCAAGAAAGCATCCGGATTAATGGAATGTTCACATCGCATCTGGAATAAATTCCAGTTCGCTTTGTGGAGCTTCCATCGTCTCGGACGCCCCAGGACAGATGGCCCAGTTTCAGTGATAATTATAGGGAAATGATCACTTCCATGAAGGTCGTCTTCCACCTTCCACTTAAAGTCAACAAATATATCAGGACTACAAATAGAAAGATCAAGAGATGAGTAAGAACCAGTAGCAGGATGCAGATATGTGTGAGATTTATTATTCAAAATACAAAGGTCATGTTTAAAAATAAAATCTTCTAATAGTTGGCCTTTTTTATTGGTGTCTCTACATCCCCACAACGTATTGTGTGAATTGAAGTCACCAACTATCATAAAAGGTGTTGGAAGCTGATTGACAAGTTCAACGAGCTTGTCTGTATCAAGTGGCTGACTTGGCGGAAGATACAAAGAGCATAAGGTAATTGTTTTGCTCAATGAAATTGTTAACAACTATTGCTACCCCACCACAAGCTCGAGCATTTGCATCAGATGTTTTATGATAACATGAATGATATTTAAGAGAAAGACTATCATTATCTTTTAAAAATGTTTCTTGTAAGCATATAGCTACTGGTTTATTTTCATTAACTAGAAGAGACAATTCCTCAAAATTGGCTTTAAAGCCACGACAGTTCCACTGGATTATGGAATTCATTTCGGAAGTCCTTTGAATACAGGTTCACATATTTTGATTTCAGCTACCGAAGTCTGCCAGGAATCAATATTATGATTCCAGTCATCTTTCAGATCCGACCATGGACTAGGAGACTCAGTTTCCTGTGTCTCTATGTCATCCAATTTCTCATAACGGTTTTTAATTTTAGTTGTAGAGTCACTTGTATTATCTAATTGAACTTTAATTTTTCTAGATCTTTGTTTCTCAAAGCCTTCAGCATCGGGCTTTGAGATTGATTTCGACCTAGGTTTGTTTTGTTGGTTTGGTTTAAGTGAAATAATTGAAGTTTTATTGGTATCAGGTGATTTACTTGTATGTTTTGAAATGTCTTTAACGGTAGAAGATTTATTCATTTTTGAAGAAGTTTCATTTTGTTTTGAAGGTTTTGAAGAAGGTATATTTTGTTTTAAATTAGAATCATTTTGTTTTGAAGAAGATTCATTTTGTTTTGAAGAAGAATCATTCTGTTTTGAACATGATTCATTTTGTTTTGAAGAAGATTCATTTTGTTTGGAAGAGGTGGCTTTTTTAGTTGATGGTAACGATGAATGTGAAGAAGTGGAGGGCTGTTCATCTGACATAATTGCTTTTAATTGCAGACTGATGTCAGGAAATTTTTCAGATAAAACCTTCAAAAGGAGTTGGCATGTCGTACATTCCTTTGACTGTGGCGGTGGTCTGTTAACAGGAGTGACAGTTGGTCTTGTTTTATTGGCAAAACTGCTGTCTCCTTGAAAACTCGCTTGAGTGTTTTGCCGCTGAGCAACAATCCTCTTGGCCTCCACAAAACTAACATTCTGCTTATACTTTACACTAAGAATGTCTTTCTGTGTAAGCCAAAAGGAACATTCCTTTGAACTTGTAGCGTGATTAAGACCACAATTTGCACATTTGACCGAATTGGTACAGGCAGAGATTTGATGATCGGCACCAGCAAGAGAACATTTACCACATACTGGAATGCCGTTACATTTATCTTCATGATGTCCAAACTTTTGGCAACGATAACAGCGCAAGGGATTGGGTACGTAGCAATCAACCTTGACTATTTGGTAGCCAATTTTAATCTCTTTTGGCACAATTGGATGATTAAAAGTTAAAATGTAAGTGTTGGAAGGTTTCCCAACACCATCTCTGAAATATTGCATTCTTTTGACATCTGTAACACATTGACTTTTTAAATTTTCAATTATTTCATCAGTTTCGCAATTTTCAAGATCCCTGCATCTTATGACACCCTTTGATGAATTCAAAAAAGGATGAGCAGATATTTTGACAGGGACCTTAAAAAATACGTCTTGTTTCAAAAGATTAATAGATTGCTGTTTAGTGGATATTTCAACAAGTAGAGAACCGTCTTTTAAACTTTTTACTGATGTAGGTGTACCAATAACACTTGAAAGTTGCTTCTCAATTACGAAAGGAGAGAGCTTTGTTATGATTTTATTTTCTTCTGTCGATTTGATTAATAAGAATCTAGGAAAAGTAGAACTTGACCGATGATTTTCATCACCGGAATCTGAATCATCAGATCGGTAACGCTTGGCGTTTCTTTGGTTGGCCATGTTAAGTTTTGATAGTTTCATCGGTGGTGTCCTTCACCCGCCACGGAGCCCAACAAGGGGACATATTCCGGGGATATCCATCTCGGTCTACGCCAAAGTTACACCACCGACATACTCGTCTAGAACAGACTAAATTGAGCAACTAATATTTAATGTGGTATCCGACCAAGCATGGACTACCATAAGAAAGTGAACGATCGTCAATCAAACATCTATTTTAACCGATTGACCCTGAAGCCACTGCCTTCTGATACACCTTGTCTCAAATGTAAAAGGGTACACATATTTATGAAATAACATATTTCGTAAAAAGTTAATATAACGAAAAAGAAAATGTAACTAAATAAAGGGTATCAGGGCTAAACGTGACCAGCCGATTGATCAGGGCGGGCCTTCCTGACCTCCCGTTTAACCCAACTCAAGGCCAAAGCAGTGTATTGAAGAATCGGAGTTTAAAATTGCCATACTCCGACCCTACTCAACTACCAGGATCCCATCATCAGACGACACGGGTTGCAGCTCACGGCAAACGAGCAGGCACAGTGGTGGATTTCTACCACTCTGTAGTGCGACAGCTGGGCTATTTCTAACCCCCCGCCCACCTACTCAACCATCAGTAACTCTACCTTGATACTGATCTAAAAGCAAGGCAATAACAAATACCAATTTTAGAGGCTTTAAGTGGATGCCACGGATGATTAAACCAGCTACATACACATGTAATAAAGAAAATAACATACTCTCTCTGATCTCTCATCAGCTGTCTAAAAACTTGGAACTACAAGTCAAAAATAGAAACACAATTAAAGTCTCAATTCAGCACATTTCCCAGCATGAGTGCAAACAAAAGTCAAAGATACAAGTTAACTAATCAATGACAATATAAAAGTAGCACAAACTGAAGTCTACGTGTTACTTCTATCAAAGTGGCTTAAAAATTAATTTTTAAAGTCATTTCTACAAAATATCAAATATCTACAGCGCACTCCAAATAATAGGTTTCAATACATATGACAAACAATTATAAAAACAATAAGTGCCTGTGTGATGATTATAAAGTCTATAATTTGTTATGCTTTGATTAGATCCTGTCTTCTCCGTCCTTCTGGTTGTCTACATTTGCTCTGTTCACTTCTTCATGCTTCTCACTACTCCTCTCTTCATCCTTCCCCTGCTTGTCTTTAGGTGTAAATGTACATTCATCATCTTCGAAGTCATCTCCAAAGTCCAAAGAAAGGTCTGTCTGGAGTTGCTTCTCTAAGGCCTTCTTCTCCTTCTCCACCCTTTTCAGCTTTTGGTCGCAGTCAGAGAGTTTCCTGTGCAGGAAGCTGTTGTAGTTATCCTTGGTCCATATAGCCTCATCTTGTTGCTTTGCATGCCTCTCAAGTTGCGCTACATGAAAGAGTGCCTTCTGTATAGCTGCCTTGTTTTGCTGTCTTAACCGTTTTATCCTGCAAATAAGTCAATGGCTTGATTCATGATAAGACTTAAAAGAAGAAAGAGGAACAAATCTTGCAACCTGTTTAAAAAATTAAAATATCAGTCAACATATATGCCAGTGTCCATTCTTTGCTGTATACAAAATGACTGATGAAATGTAACTAGGTGACCTGTAAGATAAACAAATCTTTGTACTGATTGGCTTTACTTCATGCCACAGAACCACACTTGATGGCTCAACTTCAAGGGGAAAAAAAATCAGCAATAAAAATAAAATGCACCTTTCTCGCAATCACATGAAAATGGAAAAAGAAGAATTAAGGACCCATCTTCATCCCCACAAATTTAAAAAAAAGTATAAAGCATGCAGCATGCACTACACAACTATCTAGACCCTTTAGCCACCTTGCAATCGGAATGAAATGTGAAGCAACTTGCAAGCCATGATGTTAAAAGAGTGGGAAGAGTTCATTCCAAAAGTGGGAAAGGTGATAAACGTCTCACAGCATACAAATATGAGACCACTACAAGGGGATGATGTGAAACTGAAGTATAAGGATGTTACAGACTACCACAATGACTACTACTATTGCAAATGAAGGTTGTAGTGTAAGTATGAGGCTACTACTGAAGCTACACACTTTGGTGAGTACAAGGTGTTGCCCAGCACCACCCCGAGGAGGCGGGTCAGTGAGAAAGCTAGGTAATAACAAATAATCATGATAATGTAAAGTAGTAGCTTCCTCACTTTCAAACCATGTATATAGTATGTAAATCTCCATACATCGTTTTATTAAAAATCAGTAAACTTTAGATACAAATTATTTTGCTAATAACATGAAGTAAAATAAAAAGATTAAATAAATAACACTGCACAGGTAAATAAAAAGAATACAGAAGTTGAATGATCATATTTACAAGAAATACATGGTTTGAATGGTGCCAAACATTCCAAAGCCAAGAAGGATATAAGGCTAAGCACAACCTATACTACTGGTAAAGTATGTACTATAATGTTACCTTATTCTATAGCAGTCATCCAAGTTGCAGATCTGTTTATCCCAAAACTTCCAGTGCATATGAGAGGTTGGCAGATTGTTGGAATCTCTATCAAAATGGCCGAACCGAAAAATGGTAATTTCATGATAAACAAGAAAATGTGTCCATGGAACACGGATGCCCCGGTTGTTAATGGACGAACAGACACACGAACAGACGAACGGACGGACGAACAGTTGGTCCAACCTCAAATTGATACAATTTTTTAAACAATGATATGTTGATTGTCATTTGTGTGAAGTTTCATAATGATAGGACATCAGGTTCACTAAAATCTAACTTGACCAAAAACTTTAACCTGAGAATGGAATGGACGAACAGACAGACGAACAGACGGACGAACAGTTGGTCCAACCTCAAATTGATACAATTTTTTAAACAATGATATGTTGATTGTCATTTGTGTGAAGTTTCATAATGATAGGACATCAGGTTCACTAAAATCTAACTTGACCAAAAACTTTAACCTGAGAATGGAATGGACGAACAGACAGACGAACAGTTGGTCCAACCTCAAATTGATACAATTTTTTAAACAATGGTATGTTGATTGTCATTTGTGTGAAGTTTCATAATGAAAGTACATCAACTTCACTAAAATCTAACTTGACCAAAAACTTTAACCTGAGCGGGACGGACGAACGGACGGACGGACGAGCGGACGGACTAACAGACCGGAAAACTATATGCTCCTCATACTTCGTATGCCGGGGCATAAAAAATAAATAAAACTACCATTGGAATCTCAATCAAAATGGCCAAACCGAAAAATGGTAATTTCATGGAAAACAAGAAAATGTGTCCATGGAACACGGATGCCCCGGTTGTTAACTATATTTTAAAACAAAACTTTTATCTAAATAAAAAACACAGTCAGTGGTTAATAATATAAAATGTTGATTGTCATTTGTGTGAAGTTTCATAATGATAGGACATCAGGTTCACTAAAATCTAACTTGACCAAAAACTTTAACCTGAGAATGGAATGGACGAAGAGACAGACGAACAGACGGACGAACAGTTGGTCCAACCTCAAATTGATACAATTTTTTAAACAATGATATGTTGATTGTCATTTGTGTGAAGTTTCATAATGATAGGACATCAGGTTCACTAAAATCTAACTTGACCAAAAACTTTAACCTGAGAATGGAATGGACGAACAGACAGACGAACAGACGGACGAACAGTTGGTCCAACCTCAAATTGATACAATTTTTTAAACAATGATATGTTGATTGTCATTTGTGTGAAGTTTCATAATGATAGTACATCAACTTCACTAAAATCTAACTTGACCAAAAACTTTAACCTGAGCGGGACGGACGAACGGACGGACGGACTAACAGACCGGAAAACTATATGCCCCTCATACTTCGTATGCCGGGGCATAAAAATCACAAAACTGCCATTGGAATCTCTATCAAAATGGCCGAACCGAAAAATGGTAATTTCATGGAAAAAAAATCACAAAACTACCATTATGGTAAAACAATCATTTAATGGAAAAGAAACAGCAAACAAAGTATTGGATTGGATTGTTGGAGCTTAATGTCCCATTCAACAAATTAGTTCAGTCAGGAAGAAAATAGGATACACATAAACAGAGATAGAACCCTACAGAGGCTTCCGATATGAAAGAAGGTCAAATGGCAGTGTCGATATGTATCCTTTTTTCCTTCTGAGCATAACTCTTGCAAAAATCCCTCTACCGGATAATCCCTGCTTTATGCACTTCTACCTGTTTGGAAACTCGAGTTGCGTTCTCAAGTGAATATGCTATAGAGACCAAGTTTCGAAAGGCATAACTATTGCAAAAATTGCTGAACCGGAAAATCCCTGCTTCATGCACATCTACCCATTATAGTTATGATATTGAAACGTAGGAAGAGTTGCGTTCACAAGCCGCAATATCAATCATCTACAGAGACTAAGTTACAAGGGACATAAATCTTGCAAAAATCAATGAACCGGAAAATCGCCGCTTGATGCACATCTACCCATTATAGTCATGACATTGACCAAGTTTTGAAAAGATTCGGTCAGAAACATAGGAGGAATTGCGTTCACAAGGCTGCAATACCAATCAGCTACAGAGACTAAGTTACAAGGGACATAAATCTTGCAAATATCATCAATGAACCGGAAAATCGCCGCTTCATGCACATATACACATTATAGTTATGACATTGACCAAGTTTTGAAAAGATACGGTCAGAAACGTAGGAGTTGCGTTCACAAGAAATGGACGTACGGACGGAGAAGATGACGCCAATATACGACCGCCTCCGGCGGCGTATAAAAGGACTAGTTTTGAACAACTAACATGTTGCAGTGTAGGATTGACAGTTGTTTTACTGTCCGGTCGGAAGAAACGGTATTTGACGAGTTAGATGATAAGTCAACAGAGCCTATATCTGACGAGTTAGAGGATGAGCAAGATAAACCAGATCCGTCAATGTAAGTAAAATGATTTACAATTTACAGGTCATTTCACTCATTTGTAAACAAATATCATAATATTGGCATTAAAGTTACTTAGATTATCATTTGTTTGCATCATTTTAGCAAATGGTTGTACATGTCTATGTGAGAATTTTGACATACAAGTTTCTTGCATTGCATACTACCAGTAAGTAGGCCTTTCAGATCAACGAGGTTTGCGTGAAGTATGTTGGACATCTAAATCGCATGGCCTATATACGTGTATTAGATATGCATACACTATGGGATGAAGCAAAATTATTCAATCATTGAAACCATAAAATGCAATCCAAATCTTAACAAATTCTTTTTTTAACTTCTCCTCAGTATTTTCGAACAGTCAAGCATAAGTTCCTCGCCCAGATCTTTCCATTTAAGTCCGTTATCATTAGGTGAGCGTCACTTATAGTCATATATATAAATTTTCTAAATTAATTGACATTCATAAGAAATCGGAAATATACCTATTGGCATCTGTGAATGACCATGGACTCGGGTCAGTGTACGTCTTGCATGCATGCTGATCTATGACATGGTGGTAAATGCAAGAGGGTAGGTTTCTTTGTTATCGTTATCATTTAATATTTCAGCTCAGAGTATGGCACCAAGCGTCAATTCTCAAGTGATTGGTTAGAGAAATACCACTGGCTACGATATTCAGTTTCTGAAAATTCAGTCTACTGCGCACCCTGTCTCCTGTTTGGATTTGCATCTTCAATGAATGAATGAATGGTGTTTTAAGGCCCGTCGGCAACTAAGGTCATTTTGGGCGCTCAATAATTTACTTAATGTAAAGTGAAACAAGCAAATTCAGAGAATTATGGTCCCCCGCCAGGGTCAAGGTCACAAGGTCAAAAAAATTGGTATTGATGGAAAGGTGTTGTCACAAGGAATACACATGTGAAATATGAAAGCAGTACCTATTACGGTTCAGAAGTTATGACCAAGGTTAAAGTTTTTGTGACAGCGTGACGGACTGACGGACTGACGGACGGACTGACGAATGAGAAATAATAGTCCCCACGCTTTCGCTAAAAGCGGGGGACAATACTCAAACATGATGTATGCGATACCTAAAATAGATATAAAATAACATGTAAGGCAATATAAAAAAAGATATAGGCAAACAAGACCAACATTACTATGTAATACTTAACATAAAGATAAATAATATCTGAGGAAATGTGGAATGAATGAATGGTGTTTTAAGGCCCGTCGACAACTAAGGTCATTTTGGGCGCTTAATAATTTACTTAATGTAAAGTGAAATAATCAAACATGATGTATGCGATACCTAAACTAGATATAAAATAACATGTAAGCCAATATAAAACAAGTAAATTCAGAGAATTATGGTCCCCCGCCAGGGTCAAGGTCACAAAAATTGGTATTGATGGAAAGGGGTTGTCACAAGGAATACACATGTGAAATATGAAAGCAGTACCTATTACGGTTCAGAAGTTATGACCAAGGTTAAAGTTTTTGTGACAGCGTGACGGAGGGACGGACTGACTGACGAATGAGAAATAATAGTCCCCAGCTTTCGCTAAAAGCGGGGGACAATAAGATATAGGCAAACAAGCCCAACATTACGGTTTATTCCTGAAACACCCACTTTCTAATTTTCATATTCCTGAAACCCCCACTTTTTAATTTTCAAATTCCTGAAACACCCACTTTTAATTTATGTAACCCATGGTTACGGACTATAGTCTTGTTTTACCTATTGGTATAATATTTGCTGCATAAGGAGATATAAATGTAAAATATTTATAATTTAAGATTTGATAAATTATGTCTAAATACATTAATATTATTAGGACCATAAATTAATATTGATATTAAATAATCAGAATTGCCAATTAATTATTATTATTATTATTATATCAAAGTATAACAGTTTATATCAATTAATTAAGATTAATTAGGTTTCTTTGATCTTTTTTTAAAATATATTAGTTATAGTTTAAAACTGATAATTGATACATTGAAAAAGACAAGATTAACAGTTTGCAAGCAGTTTTCTTAATTAAAACTGATAATTGATACACGATGATGATGTTATTAAAGAAATAAGATTAACAGTTTGCAATCAATAGTGTTAATTTATTGGTATTTAAGTTTACTGTTTATCTTTTTGAATACTTTGATGTTTCATATAAATTCAACTGAGCAATATCTAAACAAAGAAATATTTATTTGAGTATATTAAAGGCGATAATTAATGTATTAAAAACAAGATACAAGACCATTAATTTTTATATAAATTGATACTGATATAATTTAGTTTCATTTGTGTACACGATTATCCTAGATACATGTAACATAATGGCTAATGCACAAGTACAAATACGATTTGTTAATAATCAGAAAGGTGGTGAAAGTCTTTTGATAGGTGGATTCAGATTTAATGTAAGTATACTTTTTTCTTTCTCTCCTGATGTGTGTCCGTCTGTCTGTCTATATAATGTGATGTATGTTCGTCCATCTGTCTGTCTGTCTGTAAATCCATCCGTCTGTCGGTCTGTCTGTCTTAACACAATATGATGTTTGTCCGTCCGTCTGTACATAATGTGTTGTGAGTCTGTCCGTCTGTCTGTCTTAGCACAATATGATGTTTGTCCATCCGTCTGTACACAATGTGTTGAGAGTCCATCCATCCGTCTGTCTGTATTTAAATAATATAATGTATGTACGTCTGTCTGTCTGTATTTACATAATATAATGTCTGTCCGTCTGTCTGTACACAATGTGTTGTGAGTCCATCCGTCCGACTGTCTGTCTGTATTTAAATAATATAATGTCTGCACGACTGTCTGTCTGTATTTAAATAATATAATGTAGGCACGTCTGTCTGTCTGTATTTACTGTCTGTATTTACATAATATAATGTAATACTTAACATAAAGATAAATAATATCTGAGGAAATGTGGAACAGGATTAGTAAGAGTAATGAATGTGCAAAAGCACGATTTAAGAAATAATCATATCTTATTAAAGATATTAATTTCCCTAAGGAAATCAAATAAAAGTTTCGGTTTGACAGACTCAAAGAGCTGACGCATACTTTGAGCCTTGAAAAATCTATCACGTATTGGAGCGAAATCGGCACATTCCAGAAGAATGTGCTGTACTGAAAGTTGTGTAAAACATGGAATACATTGAGGTGCTTCCTCACCCTTCAGTAAGTATGCATGAGTTAACCATGTGTGCCCAATGCGTAAACGAGCAAGGACAATTTCTTCTCGGCGACAGGATCTAAAAGCTGGTAGCCACTCACCAAGAACTGACTTGATTGAGTGCAGTTTATTATTTACTTGCTCATTCCAATCACTTTGCCACTCATCGTAAAGTAAAACATGTATTAAAGGTTTAAAATCGGAATAAGGTATTTTAAAAGGTAAAATAACTTGTGAAAGAGCAGACTTGGCTGCCAAGTCAGCATGTTCGTTACCGTGAATGCCCATATGACTAGGGATCCAGCAAAATACTACATGTGCTGTTGCACAAATATGCGATAGCTTAGAACGGAGGTTAACAATAATAGGGTTCTCTATTTTGTCATTCTGAAGTGCCTGCATAGCAGACAATGAGTCAGTAACCGTCGGATTCAATATGGTCCAACGCCAAATGAATTGCCTTTAACTCGGCAGAAAATATAGAAGCATTATTTGGCAACCGTAATGTTATCACATCGTCATCATGAACTGCAGCGGCAGCAGCCTTTTTTCCATCCTTAGAACCATCTGTATAAATACGCTCAAAGTTATATGTATTTTTAATTTCAATATACTTGGATTTAAAAACAATAGGATCTGTGCAGGCCTTTTTATCGGTCGCAAGATCATAAATGAAGGATGGACTATTTAGAGTCCAAGGTGGAGAATCTGAAATATCCTGCCTCGCGATGTCCTCGAGATCAACATCAAGCTTAGCGACTTCAGGACCGTAACGGATACCAAAAGGCGGTATTACCCGTTCCTTCTTTAAGAATAATTCCTTGTATAAAGGTTTAAAAACAACTCTATGAGTGGGATTTGAAGGGTTAGACTTAAGTTTTAAAAAGTACTGCATAGCTAGTTTTTGTCGGCGTAAATGTAAGGGTGGTTCATTGGCTTCCACATAGAGACTTTTGACGGGCAAAGTTCGAAAAGCGTCCAGAGCTAGCCGTAAACCCTGATGGTGAATGGAATCAAGTATTGCAATGTATGATTTTCGTGCCGAGCCATAAACAATACATGCGTAGTCTAATTTAGATCGTATTAATGACCTGTAAAGTCTCAACAGGACTTTACGGTCAGCTCCCCAATCCATATGGGATACAACGCGTAAAAGATTTAATGCTTTCTGGCATTTATTTCTAAGATATTTAATATGAGGAATAAATGTCAGTTTTGGGTCAAACAATAGACCAAGGAATTTAAATTCAGGCACAACTTCAATACGAGTGCCATCTAGTGTTAAATCTGGATTTAGGTGGTGTTTACGAAGTTGACAAAAGTGCATACATTTGGTCTTGCTTTTAGAAAATTTGAGGCCATTTTTGTAAATTATTCAAAACTTATTGCAATTGTCTTTCAATTGTATGCATATTTTTTGATCTGTAACAAATACAGAAATCATCAACATATAAAATGCATTCAACTCCAGGGTTAACAGATTTAACAATGTTATTAATTTTAACACTAAAAAGTGTAACAGAAAGAATACATCCCTGGGGAACACCCATTTCCTGTTCGTGTGGTTCAGAAAAAGTATCACCAACACGAACTTTGAACTGACGGTCAGTTAAAAATGCAGAAATAAAATAAGCAAGGCGACCTCTTATGCCGACAGCATAGAGGTCATTCATAATTCCATACTTCCAAGTCGTGTCATATGCACTTTCTAAGTCAAAGAAGACGGAGACTACATGCTCCTTTTTTATAAAAGCTTCACGGATAAAAGTTTCAAAACGGATCAAATGATCCATTGTGCTTCTATGTTTACGAAACCCAGTTGTGATAAGTTTGTTCTTTTCAAGAAACCAAACAAGTCTGTCGTTGACCATTCTTTCCATGGTTTTACATATGCAGCTGGTTAAGGCTATGGGGCGATAACTACCAGGATTAGTTTATCTTTACCAGGTTTGGGAATTGGAATAACGATGGCCTCTTTCCAAGAACCCGGGAGAGTTCCCGTTCGCCAAACTTGATTATAAACGTCAAGTAAACAAGAAAGGGACCGAAAAGGTAAATGTTTAAGTAATTGATAGTGTATATCATCTGAACCCGGAGCGGTATCATGGCACTTTTTCAGAGCTGTTTTTAATTCTTTTAACGTAAAAAGTTTATTGTAGGCCTCTTTATTCTTTGATTTAAAATTTAGTTTTTGTTTCTCCTTCTGTTGTTGAAATTTTTGAAACTTTGGAGAATAGTTTGAAGAGGACGACTTTTGCGCAAAGGAATCTGCCAAAGTATCAGCAATATCCTTCTTTGAAGAAGCGACACCGTCTGGAGTGTCCAGGTGATTTACACCAATCGAGCTACTCTTGCCATTAATTTTTCTTATCATATCCCATGTCTTTTTAACGGATGATCTAGAATTTAACCTAGATACATACCGTCGCCAAGACGCACGTTTACTTTTTTTAATAGTTTTGCGAGCTTTTGCTCGAGCTATTTTAAATTGTTCATGGTTTTCATGGGTTGGCCTCAGGTCAAATTGTCTGAGAGCTGATTTGCGTATACCTATAGCCTTTTTGCAATCCTCATCAAACCAAGGTTTGTGAGGGCGCTTTGGAGTTGTCGAAGTTCGTGGTATTGCTTCTTCAGCTGCCTGATAAATTAATGAAGTAAAAAGTTGTGTAGGATTATCACAATCCAAACAAGAGTACCGCAAACGGTACATAATACGCCCGTCAGGAACTTCTTTGTAAGTTTCCTCTTTGTTTTGATATATTGTTTGTTTGTAAAAAGTTAATAAAGTCGTTCAGGAATAAGTTTGACAAATATTGTAAGTCCAAAAAGGGGCATAACTCATTCAAAAATTGACGAAATCCGAGGAAATGTGAACTTGATCTGTCACTCATGATAACAAAGCCATATACAAAATGTCAGGTCAATAGCTCAAAGTATGTAAGAAAAAAGTGCGGAAAACCAATATTCTAAATCCAAAAAGGGGCATAACTCATTAAAAAATTGACGAAATCCGAGGAAATGTGAACTTGATCTGTGACTCATGATTACAAAGCCATATACAAAATTTCAGGTCAATAGCTCAAAGTATGTAGGAAAAAAGTGCGGAAAACCAATATTCTAAATCCAAAAAGGGGCATAACTCATTCAAAAATTGACGAAATTCGAGGAAATGTGAATTTGATCTGTGACACTTGATTACAAAGCCATATACATAATTTCAGCTCAATACATCAAAGCATGTAGAAAAAAAGTGCGGAAAACAAATATTCTAAGTCCAAAAAGGGGCATAATTCATTCAAAAATTGACGAAATTCGAGGAAATGTGAACTTGATCTGTGACACTTGATTACAAAGCCATATACATAATTTCAGCTCAATACATCAAAGCATGTAGAAAAAAAGTGCGGAAAACAAATATTCTAAGTCCAAAAAGGGGCATAACTCATTCAACAAGTAACTGGAGGATTGCAAGCAATACCATAGTCCCCTACCGGTTTGCACTTTTGAGTCTGTTTCTGTTGTCATAGCAACCCAATGTTTAGGTATATCAAGACAATAAAGTATGAAAATAAAGAAAGGGAAATAACTCAAAAATTAGGGAAGCAAGAGTTATGGTTCATGTGCACTGCACTCCCCCTTGATACGATGTATTCATGTGTGAAATTTCATAGCCATAGCTAGTATAGTTATGGAGATATGCTCCGGACAAAAATCAAGTATGAAAATAAAGAAAGGGAAATAACTCAAAAATTAGGCAAGCAAGAGTTATGGTTCATGTGCACTGCACTCCCCCTTGATACGATGTATTCATGTGTGAAATTTCATAGCCATAGCTAGTATAGTTATGGAGATATGCTCCGGACAAAAATCAAGTATGAAAATAAAGAAAGGGAAATAACTCAAAAATTAGGCAAGCAAGAGTTATGGTTCATGTCCACTGCACTCCCCCTTGATGAGATGCATCCATGTGTGAAATTTCATAACCATAGCTAGTACAGTTTTGGAGATATGCTCCGGACAAAAATCAAGTATGAAAATAAAGAAAGGGAAATAACTCAAAAATTAGGCAAGCAAGAGTTATGGTTCATGTCCACTGCACTCCCCCTTGATACGATGTATTCATGTGTGAAATTTCATAGCCATAGCTAGTATAGTTATGGAGATATGCTCCGGACAAAAATCAAGTATGAAAATAAAGAAAGGGAAATAACTCAAAAATTAGGCAAGCAAGAGTTATGGTTCATGTCCACTGCACTCCCCCTTGATGAGATGCATCCATGTGTGAAATTTCATAACCATAGCTAGTACAGTTTTGGAGATATGCTCCGGACAAAAATCAAGTATGAAAATAAAGAAAGGGAAATAACTCAAAAATTAGGGAAGCAAGAGTTATGGTTCATATGCACTGCACTCCGCATTGATGAGATGTATCCACATATGGAATTTCATAGCCATAGCTAGTACAGTTTTGGAGATATGCTCCGGACAAAAATTTGCCGGACTGACTGACTGACTGACTGACAGATGGACGGACGGAGTGCAAACCTAATAGTCCCCTTCGGCACGCCGGTAGGGGACTAAAAATTGACGAAATCCCAGGAAATATGAACTTGATCTGTGACACATCACTACAAAGCCGTAAACAAACTTTCAGGTCAATAGCTCAAACTATGTAAGAAAAAAGTGCGGAAAACCCGATCGGACGGACGGAGGGACATGACCATACCATAATACGTACCTTTTTTTCAAAAACGGTCGTATAAAAATCATTCGGAGTAATGGATTCCTCACATCGCATCTGGAATAAATTCCAGTTCGCTTTGTGAAGCCTCCATCGACGCGGACGCTCCTGGACAGAGCGTCCAGTTTCAGTAATAATTAAAGGGAAATGATCACTTCCATGAAGGTCGTCTGAGACCTTCCATGAGAAATCAACAAATATATCAGGGCTACAAACAGCAAGATCAAGAGATGAGTAAGAACCAGTAGCAGGGTGCAAGTATGTATATGATTTTTCATTTAAAAGACAAAGATCTTGTTTAAAAATAAATTCTTCTAACTTGCGACCCTTTATATTGGTGTCGTTACATCCCCACAATGTATTGTGGCAATTGAAATCCCCCCTTAAAATGAAGGGTTTGGGGAGTTGAGAGATAAGGTTGTTTAGTTTATTTATATCTAGTGGCATACTTGGTGGGAGATACAATGAACACAAAGTCACTGCTTTGTTAATAGAAATTCTAACAGCAGTTGCCTGCAATGTTGTATCAAGATTTATTAGCTTATGAGGGACTGAGTTGTTGACAACTACAGCAACCCCACCACACACACGGTCACCAGCCCGAGAGGCTGTATGATAACAAGAGTGATACTTTAGTGTAAATTTGTCAGAATCTTTCAGGAAAGTTTCCTGAAGACAAAGTGCTACTGGTTTATTTTCATTGATAAGTAAGGATAATTCTTCAAAGTTAGAATTTAAACCTCGACAATTCCATTGTAAAATAGTGTTACTCATCATCATTGTATATATGAGTAAGACAGAACACAGACTAGGAAGTATGGATTTAATCATTTTGTAAAGGTAATCTTATCATTTTACCTTGCTTATTATTATCTGCAATAGTATCTTCTGCTTCCATGTCTTCACCAAGACACTGGTAGCGGTTATGGTTTTTTATTTGGTCATCGGATCCCTTGGGAATACGATCCGACGCAACCACTTTACTTGAACTTTTGTTTTTATTTGGTCTCGGACTCTTTTGAGTTGGTTTTGAGCTAGAAGTTGATGTTTTGGGGCTAGACTTTAATTTGTTCAATAACTTTAAGAGGTTCAACAACTGTATTAGCTTCAATAACTTTAATGGGTTCGGTTTGAACAGCTACATCAGTCTGGGTGATAGCATCTTTTCTTTCCACGGACTTAGAAGAGTTGTTTTTGGTGACATTAGCATATGAAACGGTCAAATTAAATCGGGTTTCAACAATTTTCTTCGCCTCAGGAAAAGAAAGACCTTCGTTGCACTTGACGGTAACAATCTCCTTCTCCCGTTTCCAAAATTGGCAGGAGCGGGAGGTGGAATAATGTTCACCATCACAGTTCAAACATTTAAGTGGATTGTTGCAGTCAGTAATATCAGTATCATGATCGGAATGTAATTTAGTGCAACGACGGCACACTTTTTGTTCATTGCTTTTTCTACATTTACTTTCGTGGTGCCCGAATTTGTAACAGTTGTAACAATGTAAGGGGTTCGGTATATACATATCAACAGGGACATGTAAGTATCCAACTTTTAAAGATCTTGGTAAAATAGCAGTATTAAAAGTAAGTACCAGAGTATGTGTTGGTCTTTTGATGTTGTCCCTGTAGGAAGTCATTCTCCTGACATGGACGACCAATTGGTCAGAAGTAATTTCCTCCTCCGAAACCCCTTCAAGATCCGGGCATCTTATAAGTCCTTTTGATGTGTTGAGTGTATTGTGAGCAGAGCATTTGGCAGATATATTGAAAAAGGTCTTTAATTTTAATAGGTTGTCTGCGTGTGCCTTCTTCTCAACTTCAATGAGAAGGGCACCAGATTTCAGTTTTTTAACAGACTTTGGTGAGCCTGCAATTGACACTAAGCATTTTTCAATGACAAAAGGTGAAAGTAAAGTAATAGGCGATTCAGGTAAATTTGATTCAATCAGTAGAAAGCGTGGAAATGTAGAGTTTGATGTGTTGCCTTTCGGGTTGTCGATATCGGAGTCCGAGTCCATTTGCGTGCGTTTGCGTTGGTTTTTTTGAGGATCCATGTTTAATTTTTTTTTATTTCGTCAAACGTGGCCCCCACCCGCCACGGAGTCCAACAAGGGAACACGATACATGGAGCGGAAAACCAGCTCCTCGTGTCAGGGGTACACAGATGGTATACTTAGATACCGCGAATAAGTTAGTGCGACAAGGAAGAACATGGATGTGTCCCCAAGATCGGGGATTCGCCATGCAAGTCAGTGTCCCGACCAAAACATCCGCGCTACCCAATTAGCCCATTAGCCTATAAAAGACCAGGCACAATAACTTGTAAACTTTATGCAAATTAAATATGACACATATAATATAAATTTGGTGTATATGTAATGAATGAAACGAGCAGATGGAATATTCTCAAGTGAAAAAGAACAAAAATAATACGTAGATACATGCACAGATAGTTATGTCATTTTAACACCACTACAGTTAACATACATGTATTTGTAAGAAAAGAAAAAGCGTGCCTAAATATAATATATGACCAGCCGTTTGCACTAGACCGGGCCCATCTAGGCTCCCGTTTACACCGAAGCAGTGTGTTGGAAAGCCGGAGATCCCTGCGCTTCTCTCAACTGCCAGGATCCTCGTTTCCTGCTTACGAGTATCCACCCACGGCAAACAGGCGGGTCTATTAGGGGACTTCTACCCCTTGTAGGACGGACAGCCGGCGTATTCTAACCCCCACCGGCAGGGGGAAAGTAAACAAGAAAGGGATCGGAAAGGTAAATGCTTAATCAGTTGATAGTGTATATCATCTGAACCCGCAGCGGTATCATGGCACTTCTTGAGAGCAGATTTTAATTCTTTTAACGTAAAAGCTTTATTGTAGGCCTCTTCATTTTCGATTTAAAGTTAATTTTCCGTTTCTCCCTCTGCTGTTGAAATTTTTGAAACTTTGGAGAATAGTTTGAAGAGGACGACTTTTGTGCAAAGGAATCTGCCAACGTATCGGCAATATCCTTCTTTGAAGTAGCAACACCGTCTGAGGTGTTCAGATGATTCACACTACGCGAACTGCTCTTTCCTTTTATTTTCCTTATCATGTCCCATGTCTTTTTGACAGATGATCTAGAATTTAATCTAGATACATACTGTCTCCAAGACGCACGTTTACTGTGCTTAATTGTTTTACGAGCTTTTGCTCTAGCTATTTTAAAGTATACATGATTTTGATGGGTTGGCCTCAGGTTAAACTGCCTTAAAGCCGATTTGCGTGTTCCTATAGCCTTTTTGCAATCCTCATCAAACCAAGGTTTGCGAGGGTGCTTTGGATTTGTCGAAGTTTGGGGAATTGCCTCTTTAGCAGCCTGATACATTAAAGATGTAAATAGTTGTGTAGGGTCATCACATTCCAAGAAAGCATCCGGATTAATGGAACGTTCGCATCGCATCTGGAATAAATTCCAGTTCGCTTTGTGGAGCTTCCATCGTCTCGGACGCCCCTGGACAGATGGTCCAGTTTCAGTGATAATTATAGGGAAATGATCACTTCCATGAAGGTCGTCTTCCACCTTCCACTTAAAGTCAACAAATATATCAGGACTACAAAAAGAAAGATCAAGAGTAGCAGGATGCAGATAAGTGTAAGATTTATTATTCAAAATACAAAGGTCATGTTTAACAAGAGCTGTCGGAGGACAGCGCGCTCGACTATATGCCGCTTATTCACATAAAGCACTATTTCATTATATTGCACTTAAGTACTATTTTCCCTTTCCCTCATACAGCAATTCTGCAGACGACTTTGAACGTATTTTGTCAAAACATAGAAAATCTCCATAATTGAATGGATAACAAAAAGTGGAAAACATTGTGGCAAAATGTTCAAGTAATTCAAGGGCCATTACTCCATATTTGGGATACAATGGGGTTATCTAACCTAATTGTACGATGGTCCTTAACAAATGTGTGAAGTATGAAGTGATTTGAATTATGAAACTTTAACGTTGAGCTAAACGCAAATGTTAAAACTGACCGAGTCCAAAAATAGCAAAACCTTAAAAAAAGGTTTACCAAATGTTTGACATCATGCAAAACCCGTTTGATATGTTGAAGAATTATATTTGATAATGAATGATTACAATTAGAAAGGAATGTAACCAAAAATTATGAATTTATCTAAAATTTTCAAAATCAAACAAAAATCATGTTTTTTATTCCCAAAAAGTCACACTCAGCATCTTCAACATACAATGTGAAGAAAAGTATTATATGTAATTATATTCCAAATATGAAAGCCCTAACACAAGTAGTTATTGAGAAAAATTAAAAAATGAAATGAAAATGCCAACTTGCCCTAAAACTTTAACCACCAAAAATCATATCTTTTGCCGCAAAAAGAAGGTCACACTCAGCATCTTCAGCATACAATATGAAGAAATGTATTAGATGTAATTATATTCCAAATATGAAAGCACTAGCATAAGTACTTATTGAGAACAAATAATTAAAAAATAATTTCCAACTTGCCCTAAAACTTTAACCACCCAAAATCATGTTTTTTACCCCAAAAAGAAGGTCACACTCAGCATCTTCAGCATTCGATTTGACCTTGAAAATTTACAAACCAAGGTCAAGGTCAAAGTAACCATAGAAATCAATAGAACTTGTTACTGGTTACCCTCAGGCAAAGTTTCAAGTTTGTAACCCTTTCCAGTGCTGAGATTTTGCCTCAACCTGAAACTTTAACCAAAATGTTGACGGACAGACAGACGGACATCGCCAATCTATATACCGTAAGTAACCATAGAAATCAATAGAACTTGTTACTGGTTACCTTCAGGCAAAGTTTCAAGTTTGTAACCATTTCCAGTGCTGAGATTTTGCCTCAACCTGAAACTTTAACCAAAATGTTGATGGACAGACAGACGGACATCGCCAATCTTTAGACCGGAAGTAACCATAGAAATCAATAGAACTTGTTACTGGTTACATTCAGGCAAAGTTTCAAGTTTGTAACCCTTTCCAGTGCTGAGATTTTGCCTCAACCTGAAACTTTAACCAAAATGTTGACAGACAGACGGACGGACGGACGGACGGACGGACGGACAGACAGACAGACAGACATCGCCAATCTATAGACCGGAATTGCTAGAGCAATCCGGCCAAAAATTAAAAAAATTAAATGAAAATGCCAACTTGCCCTAAAACTTTAACCACCCAAAATCACATCTTTTACCCCAAAAAGAAGGTCACACTCAGAATGTTCAGCATACAATATGAAGACAGGTATTAGATGTAATTATATTCTAAATATAAAACCTCTAGCATAAGTACTTATTGAGAAAAAAAAAAAAAAAAGAATTCCAACTTGCCCTAAAACTTTAACCACCGAAAATCAGGTGTTTTACCCCAAAAGAAGGTCACACTCAGCATCTTCAGCATTCAATGTGAAGAAAGGTATAAGATGAAACTACATTCCAAGTATTAAAGCTGTAGCACAAATACTTATTGAGAAAAATTAAAAAATTAAATGAAAATGACAACTTGCCCTAAAACTTTAACCACCCAAAATCACGTCTTTTACCCCAAAAAGAAGGTCACACTCAGATTTTTTTCAGCATACAATATGAAGACAGGTATTAGATGTAATTATATTCCAAATATAAAAGCCCTAGCATAAGTAATTCTTGAGAAAAACAAAAAAAAAATCCAACTTGCCCTAAAACTTTAACCACAGAAAATCATGTGTTTTACCCCAAAAAGAAGGTCACACTCAATACCTTTAACATTCAATGGGAAGAAAGGTATAAGATGTAACTATATTTCAAATATTAAAGCCCTAGCACAAATACTTATGAATGAAAATGCCAACTTGCCCTAAAACTTTAACCGGACGCCGACGGAGACGGAGACGCCGGGGCGAGTAGTAAAGCTCTCATATTCTTCGAATAGTCGAGCTAAAAATAAAATCTTCTAATATTTGGCCTTTGTTATTGGTGTCACTACATCCCCACAACTTATTGTGTGAATTGAAGTCACCAACTATCATAAAAGGTGTTGGAAGCTGACTGACAAGCTCAACGAGCTTGTCTGTATCAAGAGACTGACTTGGCGGAAGATACAAAGAACATAGGGTAATTGTTTTGCTCAATGAAATTCTTACCGCAGTTGCCTGCAGAGTTGTAGTAAGTGAGACTAAGCTATGCGGAACAGAGTTGTTAACACATATTGCTACCCCACCACAAGCTCGAGCACTTGCATCGGAAGTTTTATGATAACATGAATGATATTTAAGAGAAAGACTATCGATATCTTTTAAAAATGTTTCTTGTAAGCATAAAGCTACTGGTTTCTTTTCATTAACTAGAAGAGACAATTCTTCAAAATTGGCTTTAAATCCACGACAGTTCCACTGGATTATGGAATTCATTTCGATATAGGTTCACAAATGCTGATCTCAGGTATCGCAGTATGCCAGGAATCAATATTTTGATTCCAGTCATCTTTCGTATCCGACCATGGACTAGGAAACTCAGTTTCCTGTGTCTCCATGTCATCCAATGTCTGATAACGATTAGTAATTTTAGGTTTAGAGTCACTAGCTCTATCTAATTGGACCTTATTTTTTCTAGTTTTTTGTTTCTCGAAGCCTTCAGAATCGGGCTTTGAGTGTAATTTTGACTTAGGTTTGTTTTGTTGGTTTGGTTTAAGTGAAATAATTGAAGATTTATTCGTGTCAGGTGATTTACTTGTATGTTTTGAATTATTTTTTATAACTTTAGAAGATTCCTTTCCTTTTGAAGAATCAATTTCCTTGGAAGAGGACTCAACTTCTCTAGGAGAAGACTCAATTTCTCCAGAAGAAGATGATTTAATTTGTTTAGAAGAAGACTCATTTTCTTTCGAAGAAGATGCAGTATTGCTACAGGTGTCTTTGTTCATTGATGGTAATGAAGAAAGGATAGAAGTAGAAGGCTGTTCATTTGACATAATTGCTTTTAACTGTAAACTGATGTCAGGAAACGTTTGAGATAGAACCTTCAAAAGGCGATGGCAAGTAGTACATTCTTGTGAGGGTGGCGGTGTATTGACAACAGGCCTGATAGTAGTTGGTCTAGAGTTGTTTTTGGTGACATTAGCATATGAAACAGTCAAATTAAATCGGGTTTCAACAATTGTCTTCGCCTCAGGAAAAGAAAGACCTTCTTTACACTTGACGGTAACAATCTCCTTCTCCCGTTTCCACACAAGGCAGGAGCGGGAGGTAGAATAATGCTCACCACCACAGTTTGAACATTTAAGTGTATTTTTACATTCATTTACATCTGCATCATGTTCTGAACATAATGCAGTGCAACGACGGCAAACCTTTTCTTCTGTAGTTTTTCGACATTTTGATTCATGATGGCCATACTTATAACAGGTGTAACATTGCAATGGGTTAGGGATGTACATGTCAACAGGGACATTCAAGTATCCAACTTTTAGGGATCTTGGCAAAATAGCTGTATTGAATGTTAGCACCAAGGTGTTTGTTGGTCTCTTGATACTGTCCCTGTAGGAAGTCATCCTTCTGACATGGACGACCAGTTGGTCGGCCAGCTCAGAAGCAATTTCCTCCTCAGAAACTCCTGCAAGATCTGGGCATCTTATAATTCCTTTTGAAGTATTGAGAGTATTATGGGCTGAGCATTTTGCAGAAATATTGAAAAATGTTTTTAATTTTAAAAGATTGTCGGCATGTGCTTTCTTCTCAACTTCAATGAGGAGAGCACCTGATTTCAATTTTTTGACAGACTTAGGTGAACCAGCAAGAGAGACAAGGTATTTCTGAATGACGAAAGGTGAAAGGGAAGATATAGTTTGTTCAGGTAAATTTGATTCAATTAAAAGAAATTGGGGAAATGAAGGATTTGAAGTGTTGCCATTAGGTTTGTCGATATCGGAGTCCGAGTCCATTTGAGAACGTGTGCGTTTTTTGGTTTGAGGATCCATGTTTAAGTTGGGGTTTTTTTCGTCAACCGCGGCCCCCACCCGCCACGGAGTCCAACAAGGGAACACGATACATGGAGCGGAAATCCAGCTCCTCGTGTCAGGGGTACACAGATGGTATACTTACATACCGCAGATAAGTTAGTGCGACAAGGAAGAACATGTCCCCCATATCAGGGATTCGCCATGCAAGTCAGTGCCCCCGACCAAAACATCCGCGCCACCCAATTAGCCCATTAGCCTATAAAAGACGAGGTACAATAAATTGTAAACTTTATGCAAATTAAATATGACACATATAATATAAAGTTGGTGTACATGAAATGAAAGAAACGATCGGATGGAATATTTTCAAGTGAAAAAGAACAAAACTTATTCGTAGATACATGCACACATATTTATGACATTGTAACACCATTACAGTTAACATACATGTATTTGAAAGAAAAAAAAGTGTGTCTAAATCTAATATATGACCAGCCGTTTGCACTAGACCGGGCCCATCTAGGCTCCCGTTTACACCGAAGCAGAGGCCAAAGCAGTGTGTTGGAAAGCCGGAGATCCCTGCGCTTCCCTCAACTGCCAGGATCCTCGTTTCCTGCTTACGAGTATCCACCCACGGCAAACAGGCGGGTCCATTAGGGGACTTCTACCCCTTGTAGGACGGACAGCCGGCGTATTCTAACCCCCACCGGCAGGGGGTTCTTGTTTAGAGAAAAACATCTGCAGAGTAAAAGGTTTATTTGTTGATTTATGATCCTAAAACTGTCCATTTTCCAGTATGCCCCCAAACACCCCTAGCACAATTATGAATCCACATGAATTGAGGGCTAGATACGCCCCTGGTACCGAATATAAAGAACAGATTGCACTAGGTCATTAAAGCCTCTTCTACTTGTGAAAGTGTGGACCTTTTATACAAACCACTTTTAAATACGCCATAAAAATCTTGTGATGTCACCGTTTTAAAATCTCATGTGCTGATAGTGTATTGTAGAATTGGAGTTTAAATTGCCATACTCAGAGCCTACTCAACTACCAGGATCCCATCATCAGGCGACACAGGTTGCAGCTCACGGCAAACGAACAGGCACAGTGGTGGATTTATACCACACTGTAGTGCAACAGCTGGGCTATTTCTAACCCTCCGCCCAGCTTGGGGAGAGTTTGAATTTGAACACTGACACAAAGACCTCATTCACCAAAAACGAGAAGGCAATAATCACTCCGATGAACACCGTATATTTCACGGCAAAGCAAGACATAGCTTCTGCAATAATCCCAAAGCTGAATGACTTCATGTTAAACATGGTAAGTAAAATGAATGAATGTATATTGTTTTATGGCGCATCGACAGCTAAGGTCATTTAGCGCGCATTTAAATTTTATTATTCATGTTCCCTGGGTGAACAAACCAGTACTAGGCTAGAAAATGTGCCTTTCCCAAGGGCACTCCACCATGACCGAATTGCCGCGACTGGGGATCGAACCCGGGACACCCGGTTTCGAAATCCCCGACGCTAACCACTCGACAACAGCGGATTCATGTAAGTAAAATGGATTGTAGCTCTTTATTTTACTGATATTATCATGCTGACTGGAAGTTTTGAATGAATAATGACTACATTTGAAAACATTGTAACAAAGAAAGCAGTGCTAATTATGATAAATTATCTATAAACGAAAGAAGAATTATAGACGGACATCATCTCCTTTTGCCACAATGTTTTCAATAATTATCTAAAGCATGTTTTTAATTAATTAATTCATTTATTTATATTCATATTTTAGGGTATCACAGCGCTGGCATATTTGAAGGGTGACAAACATACATCGTACAGTCACAATACCTCTATCAATGACTTCCAGACTGGCATATCATCTGTGATAGAAGAAGATACAATCTCTATGATACAATCTAGCAAAATGTACTCCATCATGTTTGATGAGAGCACAGATATCAGCATTCACCAGAACCTAATACTGTACGTTCGGATCCTCCAGCCCGACACACTTGGGTATATTTCTCCTGTTACTCGTGTTTTGTCCATTGCTTCCCTGTCCCGGGCTAATGCAGAGTCCATTTTTGAAAAGGTTACCTCCAGTCTTGAGAAAAAGGTCAATTCTCTGTCAGGTCTTTCTTGTGTTAGCACAGATGCTGCAGCTGTCATGGTCGGAAATAAATATGGGGTTGTCACTCGATTGAAAGAGAAGGTTACTGGCATTTTGGCAACACATTGTATCGCTCATCGTCTTGCCCTGGAGCCGATGCAATTCCATATCTGGTTAAGGTTCAAGAGATTATTAATAATACTTACAAGTATTTTAACATGTCACCAAAGAACATGGATATGATTGAGTCAATTCAGTCCCTTTCTGATGGTTCTTCCTCGCGGTTCAAGAAAGTTTCCATACAAGATGGTTAAGTTTTGAGGGTTCAGTTGATGCTTTTGTTAGTAACTTTGCCAATGTTGTGTCCGTCTTTTTGCAGGAAAACTCTGCCTTCATAAGCCAATCTCTTCCTTAAAGTTTTTGTATGTGTCCCACTTTCTTTGTGATGTTCTGAACCCAATTTCTGTTCTTTCAAAACTGTACCAACAGGCAAATTTGGATTTTGCCCAGGTTGTTCCCCATCTTTCTTGTACAATTTCCAAGTTAAAAGAACTGAAGGAGAAAAAAAATGGTCCTCGTCTTTCTCAGTTCTTGTCTGTTTGCCCCTCTGAGCCCGTTTCTGATGCCAGTGGTCTTTTTACATTTGAATTCAATGGTCATACTATTAGGGATGGTGCTAAACTGCGTAGTGAGGGATTTCATGTCTGTGATTTTTTTGTTGAGAGAATGATTAAGAATCTTAACTCCAGGTTTTCTAATAATGCTGACTACCTTGTATTGTCATCTCTGTCCAATCTGTTCAACCCCTTAATATCCCACTCTTTGAAATCTGATTATGTGGAACATGTCTCTGAATATCTTGATTCTGTTGGTTTCCAGGGCTATAGGGAACAGTTGTTTGATTTTGTTGCGTATGTTGGGCATATGGTTGGTTTTGGGTCTAAGGTTGTCTCCAATAGCAGAGATGTGGCTAATCTTCCTATTAGGAAGAAAGATGTTTATCCTGCTGTAGAAGAAGCAGCTGAGCGTGTTTTGGTGACTCCCGTTTCCACTGTGAACTGCGAAAGAGGTTTTTCCAGACAGAATCTGATCAAAACCTGTCTTAAGAAATTCTTTGTCTGTTGATTCCCTCGATTCTTTCATGAGCATTTCCATTGATTGTCACTCTCAATCATCCTTTGACTTCCCAATGTGTTTTAAGAAATGGTCCAGTGTTAAGGCTAGGAGGATTTTGTATTGAACGAAAGTATAAATTGTCTGTAAAAATGTTGAGAAAAAAATGTAAAAAAGATAATTATATTTTGTTGCCTACCAACAAAGGCATAATAAAATGTAAATAACAATTTGTATCATAGTTTGATTTTATTTGTTTCTCTTCTTTCTTTCTTTCTCGCTATTTCTTCCCCTCTCCGTTTATCCCTGAAATTAAAGAAAAGTGGAAAAGAAATGGCTAAAGTATTTGTAAAAAGTGGCGAAAATGAATGGCTCCTAAAAATTAAAAGTGGCTCCTAAAATTTAAAAGTGGCGAACTTTATTTCAGTGTGGCGAAAGAAAAATTCAACCCAGAGCAGGCTCTTACCTGCAAACTAGCTCTTCTAACCGTTTTAAATTAAGCCAGGAACACAACAAACTGACACAGCAATTAAAGGATTCAAATGAAGAATTGAACACCAGTAGAACGGTTGTTGAAGCGATGTTGCTTGAGGATCTGCCGCTTACAAGCACACCAAAGGAAAACAGTGACAAGCGCACCACACAAGCTTCAGATGAATCACCACCCATGAAGAAATCAAAGATGGAGACAGCATGCACCGACACATCCAGTTCCACAGTATGGGATCCTTTACTCTCCGTTGATGACATCAGCCAGCCATCTGATATCATACGCAGTGAGGAGCATGACGTGAGGAGCATGACGTGAGGAGCATGACGTGAGGGCATGACTTGACGACACCATACCCAGCCAGGAACAGCAAACAAACAAACCCTAAACACGAAGCAGACAAACATTAATCATTGTAGTGACACTAAAGTTTAGAAATAATTCCACATACTAAGAGGCACTAGTATCATTTGTTGCTTTATCTAATTCTGTGTATATGTTTTGTAGTATAGCAAAACACTTTAACTATCAAGCCTTATTTAAAGCATTCACAGTAAACAATGTAGAGATGTAATTAGTTTGGTTATTTTGTGTTCACCAATTATACGTCATTGAAATTACTTTTTCATTATTCACTGCTTGAAATTATTATATTCAAACTTTTGGTGAAGAAACAAGACTTTTATTGTTGTTTAATATTTTGATATTTGCCTAAATTGCCTTTATTTACATTTGTGCCTTTTAATATTGGCTACATTCAAGTTGTAATAAAGAACTTACTTTTTCAGCATGTGTTCATACATCCATATGTCTTTACAGCAATGAATGCTAAATATTACATTAAGGTTATTCAACATATTGATTTCAATATTGTTCTCAATTCAAGTGGTATGCGACAGAACCATAGACCCTTACTAAAGTATTATAGTTACACGTTTGGTGCATACATCCATTTAGTTAAGGGTTATACCTCTTCTTAACTCCCAAGATGAATTTACATACACTAATAAGACGGTATTTCCATCTGAAACACAATTGTATTGTTCAAACAAATACTTATCAACTATTTTTGTATATATGAAAATAGCATGCACAAACTTTAATCTTATGTCAGTATAAACAGGTAATGTTTTGAAAATATACATTCCTACCATTTCATATTTTAACAAGCAATTTCATGTTATTTCTTTGTAATTTTATTGTTTGTAATTTAACTTAATAAAAACTGCAATTTAACAAATTTCAGGAAACAGCATTAAAAGATGCCGCGTCTGAAAAAACAGTCTAAAAGCCAGAAACAATTGGAAGATAAGAAACGCAAACAACTGACCAGAAATAAACAACATGGACATTCTTTGTCTGATTCCCAGCCATGCAGGACTTCATCACCATATCTGGACTCAGCGATGGAATCATCAAATCCACCTCAGGTATTTAATGAGTTATGTGGATATGTAATTACATGTACGCTTACTGAAAAAAAATCAACAGTTGTTGAACACTGTATAATGCTTAATATAATTGATCGTTTATGTGAAGGGTCTTATGCGTTTGCGACACCCTTTTAGGTCTTATGGGAAATTGGCAGTCATACAAGATCTACATTGGTTCCACAGCCGGTATAAAACTGTGTTAATGCTTTACCACTTTAATGAGCAGTGGGAGACACATTACCTCAGAAAGATTATATGGTCAAATCACTTCTGTGACCATTGCCCAAGTTGTTAGAATTATTGAACCCTGGACCTCTACGGTCAACCTAACAGTCAACTCAATTATAAGCTGTGCTACGCTTTTAAAACCTAAAAAGACCATTCATACCTTATTTCACAGATGTAATAAGTCATTTTTTATACGCCCGTTTTTTTTAAACTGGACGAATTAGTTTTACGTGCGGCGTCCAGTATGTTGTCCACCTAATAACTTTAGAAGTCTTTGTCGAATCATCACCAAATTTGGTCAGAATGTGTATAAGCATTATATCTTGGACAAGTTTGATAACTAACCATATCGCTTGTGTCGCTCGATAGTTATCGCCCTTTAATTATATAAATTACCTAACATTGGTGTTTCTGCTCAATAACTTTAGAAGTCTTTGTCCAATCACCACCAAATTTAGTCAAAAATGGGTATTGGCATTATATCTTGATTAATTTTGTAAAAATGGGCCAAAACTGTATTAACAGTGTCCGCTCTCTAAATTTGCCTGACGTACAGCCAAATATCACTATACATGGTCTCAACAAAAGTTGACGGGCGTATTTTGTGACAGTTGGCGCTCTTATTCGTATTTGTGTCATCCAGTTCAATGCTTTAGGACCGTCTTTGTTAACTAATTTGGCTAATGAATGAATGAATGAATGGTGTTTTAAGGCCCGTCGACAACTAAGGTCATTTTGGGCGCTTAATAATTTACTTACTGTAAATTATGAAATGATTAAAATTGAAATATAACTAACCAGTTTATTAGACAAAACAATCAAACATGATGTACGCGATATTTAACATTAATATAAAACGACATGTAAAACAATGTAAAACAGAATTTAGGCAAAGAAGCCAAACACTACTATGTAATACTTAACATAAAGATAAACAATATCTGAGAAAATGCATGTGCAAAAGCACGATTGTGCAAAAGCACGATTGTGCAAAAGCACGATTTAAGAAATAATCATATTTTATTAAAAATATTAATTTCCCTAAGGAAATCAAATAGAAGTTCAGGTTTGACAGACTCAAAGAGCTGACGCATACTTTGAGCCCTGAAAAATCTATCACGTATTGGAGCGAAATCAGCACATTCCAGAAGAATGTGTTGTATTGAAAGTTGTGTAAAACATGGAATACACTGAGGTGCTTCCTCACCCTTCAGTAAGTACGCATGAGTTAACCATGTGTGCCCAATGCGTAAACGAGCAAGGATAATTTCTTCTCGGCGACAGGATCTATAAGCCGGCAGCCACTCACCAAGTACTGACTTGATCGAGTGCAGTTTATTATTTACTTGCTCATTCCAATCACTTTGCCACTTATCGTGATGTAAAACATTTATTAAAGGTTTAAAATCGGAATAAGGTATTTTAAAAGGTGAAATATCTTGTAAAAGAGCAGACTTTGCTGCCAAGTCAGCATGTTCATTACCGTGAATGCCCATATGACTGGGGATCCAGCAAAACACCACATGTGCTGTTGCACAAATACGCGATAACTTAGAAAGGAGGTTAACAACAATAGGGTTATCTATTTTGTCATTCTGAAGTGCCTGCATAGCAGACAATGAGTCAGTAAAAATAATATATCGCCAATAACCGTCGGATTCAATATGGTCCAAAGCCAAATGAATTGCCTTTAACTCGGCAGAAAATATAGAAGCATTATTTGGCAACCGAAATGTTATCACATCGCCATCATGAACTGCAGCGGCAGCAGCCTTTTTTCCGTCCTTAGAACCATCTGTATAAATATGCTCAAAGTTATAATATGTATTTTTAATTTCCATATACTTGGATTTAAAAACAATAGGATCTGTGCAGGCCTTTTTATCAGTCGCAAGATCATAAATGAATGATGGACTATTTCGAGTCCAAGGTGGAGAATCTGAAATCTCCTGCCTCGCGATGTCCTCAATATCAACATCAAGCTTAGCGACTTCGGGACCGTAACGAATACCAAAAGGCGGTATTACCCGTTCCTTCTTTAAAAATAATTCCTTGTATACTAATTTGGCTAAAATATTAACCATATTGAGTTATGATATGAAAAGCATGCCGATTTAACTGACTTGGTTAAAAAGAATACAAGTATGCAGGCGGAGACATAGAAGTATGTTTGAAAACAAACATATATCTATCTACATCTATGATTAACTTTGAATGTTTAATTCATTGAATTATGATTGTCTTGTCTTTATGTTCAGTGGTGAACAAGATTGTTGACAAGGCTATAGACGTTGATACAGAAGCCGGTTCTAATTGTCATAATGACAAAAGCCTTGACTCTGAAGAATTAGCTTACAGTCAGCATAGTTTCACAGTTAAAACTTAGTAAATGTTCTCTCAGTTCAGAATCAGAAATTTTCCATACATATGTAATCGCCAAATGATAGTGAATGTGATACTCTATGTCTGACCAAAGTTCACATGATGAGACTATTGGAATTTCTTGTGACAGTTCTTTAGATATAAACAGTGATCTGGAATCTCCCAAGTGACAGTGAATTTTCTAACTCTTATATCTGACCAAAGTTCACACGACCAGACTATTGGAATTTTATTTAGATATGTACAGTGATCTGGAATCTCCAAGTGACAGTGACTTTTCTAACTCTATGTCTAACCAACGTCCACATGTCACATGATGAAACTATTGGAATTTCTTCAGAACCAAAGGTACAATATTCCCAGAGAGAAATTCAAGCTTTGAACATCTTGCCATGTTTTCAAAACATAATTTAACTGCAAGTGCTTGTAAAGATATACTTGACACATCCTAACTCAGAAAGAGTGAATATGTTATATATTGATCATATATATTCTACTGTGGGTGTCCCTTATGTTAAAGAAGTCCATTACTGCTACTGTAAAGCTTGTGGTTTTATTATTTTTGAAAATCCAGATGAATTCAAATGTACATCTCTAAACTGTGATGGACTATGTTACAAAGGTTTTTTATCTTATCAAAATATTGGTTGGCGACCTGTATTTGCATGTCTTTGTGGAACAAGACCATTGATTTTGTTCCATGTTTTTTAATAGGTTATTTTATGATTGTTCACCATATCCGTGTGACAACATGCATACTGAATACGTATCCTTGTCAACAAAGCTATATGAATATCGTTATATTTTTCCATATTCAGAATCTGCAATTACAATTCCTTTGTGTAATTACTAGCTTTCCAGAAGAAAATATAAAAAAATAAAAAAAACACTACAAACTTCGGGAATTGATCATTGGGACCGTCTACTTTATTTCAAGTACTTATAGTTTTCTAATGGTATGGCATTATCGATCGTAAACAACAGAATACAAATATTCTGTCAATTTGTGTAGATTATGATAAGACTGAGGAGGAGGAGGATAATAAAATCTGAACCTACACTGTTCAGAAATACCAACTTGTATATTTTCTGAGGCACCGACTCATATCTACTCTTTTCATAATAATAAGCCAAGGTTTTTATAATATACATGTAGGCTAATTTTGATGTTAAGCCTATCTTGAGAAAAGAAGTTGAAATTTACTGACGATATTTCGTAGCGAGCTCATGCATTTTTGTTCACCAATTTTAAAGCCTGACACATGATTTCTTATTTGTTGCATATATTGTGTCTACCATTAATTTTTCAAATCAGTCGAAGTTAGTTTGATTGTAGAACTAATTATTTTACATCGAGGGAGCCTTATTCAGTTTATTGTATCCTCTCTCTGAAACTCGGTTTCTTGTCAATGCGATATACAAGCTAGGGTCATCAATATTATTTATACCATTTCAGACTTATTGGATCAAGTTCAAGACGGCTACAGCATCATTGATTAAACGAATTATAGTTAACAACATGTCAACAAACATCAATTTGAAAATATGGCATGAAATTGACAAATCATAAACAAAAGTGTTTCATGTGTATTTGAACATTCAATCCCTCGCCGTAGAACAAATATTGTGTAAATAATGATTTTTCGTCTGAATGTGATCCAGTGCATCACTATGAAATGTTTACTTTAATTTCAGGTTGATTAATTTCGATAAATCCATCCTGTTTGCTGGACACTATCAGGACCGCTTATCCAAACATGTACCCGGTCATTAATATGACACTGCGTTTTCGTCAGCATATCCGTATCTACAGCTACTACTGAAAGATCATTCAGTGTAATGAGGAGAGTGAAAACCTACATACGTAACACAACGACTAATAGACTGTCGGGAATCGGGACTTCACAATGTTTATAGGGAGAGGGGATAAATGAACGAGTTCTAGACAATAACAGTGAGTCTGAACTGCAGGCTGACAGTGACTCTGATTTGTTTGTTTGTTTGGAGTTTAACGCCGCTTTCAACAGCTTTGGTCATATCACGGCGGTCAGTGCACCTACCCATGTTTTCCTGGCTTTCCCACACCAGTACTTACACAACATTCTTTCGAAGCCAGACAGTGACTCTGAACTGCAGACTGAAAGTCACTCTGAATTGCAGACTGAAAGTCACTCTAAATTGCAATGTCAGTCAATCTGAACACTTAACTGAACTAAGAAGGATTCAGATCAACAACAAATTATGCATGGAATGCTTACGCATTCCGAAGCTACTGCCAACAAGCACTATTGATAGAGACAATAAAAGATGTTTCTGTTGCAACAGAACTGACATTTGATTACGGCTGTGCAAACGATAAGCGATCTGACAAGCAAGACTGGATGTAAGTATTCAGCAAAACTATTGTATCTATACCCCCTTTATGTCATAACGCCGTCTTATTACACCACACTTAATTAGACGTACACCCACCTTTAGGCGGCAATTTTAGTCGGGAAGGGAGATCCTCAATGTCTCACCGGGTGTACTACACACCGGTTATTGTTCGCTGATAGACTTGAAATGTACTCACTATGTAAATATCTTTCTTTATTAACAGTGATTAATTAATTGGGGTTTAACGCCGAATTCAACATTTTTTCAGTCATATCACGGCGACCAGTTCACCTACTCATGCATTTCCTGGTTTTCTCTTTACAGTGACATATAGGCCCCTGGGGCTCGGGTGTTTTCCCATTATTATACCATAATCAAGTCCTGCCTTCCAAGCAATACGCATTCAGATATATGTGTGTTTTATGTGGACCTACTTATCTGTGGTGTATTAGCGGATATATCTAATGTAGTAGCTATGGGGGTGATGCGAGCGTGCCCGTCATTCTCAAATTGTAATCTTTAATGTGTTCATGCCTAGCGGCCACTAAACGTTAACATTGCATTCACACGTGTCTTCAGCTTTGAAAGTCACAGCAACATTTGACCTAGTTTCAGTGATGAGTAAGCGTGTGCATCTATCAAAAGACGACCCGTACTGAAAAATCTTTTTTCTGATATCGTAAAATCTACTTCGCTTCGAAAAACTTGTGAACACAGGTATTTACATTTGGTAAAATGTAATTGATAATTATTGTTAGTAAGTCATTTATATACATATTACGTAGTGAGTATCATTTCAACGGACAATGGGATCAGACCATTTGCACTTGACCTACTTATGTGGTATATTAGCGGATATATCTAATGTAGTGGCTATGGGATGATGCGAGCGTGCCTGTCATTCTCAAGTTGCGATCTTAAATATGTTCATGACTAGCGGCCACAAAACAACACACGTTAATATAAACGCAGTTAATATAAACGCAAAGTTGACGGTGCTGCGTTCATATGTGATTTCAGCATTGAGTAGTTAAATACGAAAGTCGCAGCAACATTTGTGATGTATAAGCGTGTACATCTATAAAAAGATGACTTGTATTATATAAAAAATATTCTGATATCGTAAAATCTACTTCGCTTTGACGAACGTGTGAACACAGGTAGTAAATGTAACTGATTATTATTGTTATTATTGTTAGTAAGTCATTTTGATACGCATATTACGTAGTGAGTATCAATTCAACGGACAAATTTTAACTTGTCCGTATTAGCTTGACCTACTTATCTGTGGTGTATCAGCGGATATATCTAATGTAGTAGATATGGGGTGATGCCAGCCTGCCCGTCATTCTCAAATTGTAATTTTTAACATGGTCATGCCTACCGACAATAAAACGTAAATATATACGTCAAGTTAAGTCGCAGCAACATTTGAACATCGACGTCCCAGTAGTAATGAAGTTAGAATTACATGTCGAATGACCAAAGTATCGAATTGATAAATGAGAATAAATGAACCAAGCCATTATCGACCGTAACTAGCCCCGACACAATAAATTCGCCCACGTCCACTACCAGTGAGGACTTCATTCGTCCAAAGAAGAAAAGGAAACTATCTGCACTGCAGAGTGACAGTGACTCTGAATTGCAGACTGATAGTGACAGAACTGCAGACTGAAAGTCACTCTGAATTGCAGAGTGACGGACAATCTCAACAACCTAGAGACAGCAAGCGTGTGTACTGATCACAGTGATGAGAAATTCAAACATAACAACATGCCGTCAACAATTCACACACTCGCTGAGGTACGATTAGCTTTAAAGTATACCTACCGAAAATAATATAAATCCGTTGACCAAGTTATATTGATTAACACACAGGTGCTAGACGCGTTGATTGGACTCCCATGGGGTACAACCCTGAAAACCCACAAAATAACACCAAAATATCTTAAACACTTACAAATCAAAACAATTCAAACAGAAAATAACTTTTTTTTTAGTCCAGCAATTTTTCATCTTTCCTTCCTTTATAAAGGTATTGAACAAACATGGGATTTTTCTCTCAAAACACGACATCACCTGCATTTGCGATCGTAGTGTAACGTGCCGGGCTAAAGACGCAGAAGATCCCTTCAGCGAAAAGTATACTCAACCCTGAAGGGGTCCACTTGCCTTATATATCTAACCCTAAGACCATCACTTCGAACCGGTGATGCTAATTTGCATATTCGTTACAATACTTCCCACTCCGAGAAGACTCGTCCCGAGTCTTGGCCTGGGAAACCCATGGGTAAGGCAACTCCAATATGGCAGTTGTCTTCATCCCACCGCTGCCACCAATGTAACGTGCCGGGCTAAAGACGCAGAAGATCCCTTCAGCGAAAAGTATACTCAACCCTGAAGGGGTCCACTTGCCTTATATATCTAACCCTAAGACCATCACTTCGAACCGGTGATGCTAATTTGCATATTCGTTACAGTAGCACATTCAATTTTGGCTCGATCTCGGCCATATCGGTCTCAATTGTTACGGGATAGTTCACAGAAACACAGACAAACATCGGTGTCAACGGCTTTGACACAACAGGCAGACAAAGTCGAAGAAACTCGGGTCGGACACGATCGCGTTAGATCTGGTTGTAAATACGCATACAAAAACATGTAACAAATGCATTCGTTACAGTTTTTAGCGCCGAATAAACTATTGCAAATAATGAAATCAACCATTCTTTTAAACTTACCACCAGAGATTTTCTCTCGTTCGACGTAGTACAGTCTTCGATGAAATCAAGTCAACAACATTTTATAACTGCAGGCCTGCGCTTACAATTTTCATGACCCGGAAGTAGTTGCGGCATAAAATTAGAGAGTTCCGGTTTCGTCGTTATACGTATAGGTAAGTTAGGGAACCAGTACTTTGTAAACATTGGCTAATTGATCGGCTGTATGTAAAGACCCGCCCTATTTTTGAAGCAAGTTATTTTGTAGTAAACTACACCAATCACGGACAAAATGCCTATAGTTACATGGTAAATGATGTTTCTGTGTTGTTATAAAGTTATACACATTCACTGCAATAGAAGATGGAGCCTTTTCTATTATTTTTTTTCCATTTCATGTGGTGTTTCAGTCCGGAGACTGTTCAGACGGAGAAAAGTGGCCATCATCTATCCCTGACCAGCGATGTATGGTTTGGGCTTTCACTGGAATGTTTTTATACACCGAACATGCTATGCCTGTGGTGCAAGTCAAGGAAACACGTTTTCGAGATTCAACAGCTCCACGAACTATCTCATGTATTAGAAAAGATTTTCCAGTTCCAGCAGCCCCCAATATTAACAAATTTTGACCATTTAACACTAGACACTGTGCTTCTTTTTGTTCTTTATTCAGAATTGCCATTGCCACACGGTCCCTTGTCACACTACTTTCAGTTTCAAACGGATGTTTACAAAATTATTGGTTTCACTGTTCATAAGGATATATTCAATGATGCGGGGAACCAGCCAATTAGTTTACCACGAGGACTTCCGGGTCAATTTATAGGAAAACAGTTGATGAAACATTGACGGTAACAAATACGTTTTCATCGAAGACTGGCTGGACTACGTCGAACGAGAGAAAATCTCTGGTGGTAAGTTTAAAAGAATGGTTGATTTCATTATTTGCAATAGTTTATTCGGCGCTAAAAGCTGTAACGAATGCATTTGTTTACATGTTTTTGTATGCGTATTTACAACCAGATCTAACGCGATCGTGTCCGACCTGAGTTTCTTCGACTTTGTCTGCCTGTTGTGTCAAAATTGAATGTGCTACGATCGCAAATGCAGGTGATGTCGTGTTTTTGAGAGAAAAATCCCAGGTTTGTTCAATACCTTTATAAAGGAAGGAAAAATGAAAAATTGCTGGACTCAAAAAAAAGTTATTTTCTGTTTGAATTGTTGTTATTTGTAAGTGTTTAAGATATTTTGGGTGCCATTTTGTGGGTTTTCAGGGTTGTACCCCATGGGAGTCCAATCAACGCGTCTAGCACCTGTGGATTAACAGACATCTAGTTTGACAAAAATGATTCATTACAACCTTAAGCTGAAGTTGTAAGTGAATACGTCTATATCAAAGCTGAAGAGATCCAAGATCTACGTCCCTGGTCCTGTGGTTTAGGAGGAGATGATGTTTACAGCTAAAAGTTAACAATGGACGATTTTGACCCTTTTCCGATGCCTCCTGACTGCCATGTTTTTAACCAAACAGTATGCCTTGAACAATCTTTGTAGAGGGTCACCCATGGAACATTTCTACCAAACTATATTGGTATCTGACATGCGGATTCAGAGGAGAAGATTTTTAAAGTTCGGACATTTTGCCCCCTTTCTGATGCCGCAGAAACCAAAGTTCTCAATGGAACTTAAATCTTTGAACAATTTTGAAAGAGGGGCACCAAATGAACATTCTTGTGAAATATGGATAAAACTAGAAATATCACTGAAGGGGATAAATACCCCCAAAACAGCACCTTGACTCAAAATATGGCTTCGGACTGACCAACAAAAGGGCAATAACTCTGTAAAGTAACATGCAATTGTAAAATCTTTATGATATGCACATCTCCTCTTGGTATAGAAGCTTCATGTAAAATGTTATTGAATTCCACCCAGTGGTTTGTAAGAAAAAGGCCGGACAAAATATGACCCAACAACTTAATAAGTAAAAGGGCCATAACTCTGTAAAATATCATGCAATTGTAAAATCTTTATGATATGCACATCTCCTCTTGGTATAGAAGCTTCATGTAAAATGTTATTGAATTCCACCCAGTGGTTTGTAAGAAAAAGGCCGGACAAAATATGACCCAACAACTTAATAAGTAAAAGGGCCATAACTCTGTAAAATATCATGCAAGTGTAACCCCTTTAGGATATGCACATCTTCTCTTGGTATAGAAGCTTCATGAACATTTTTATTGAATTCCACCCAGTGGTTTTTAAGAAATAGGCCGGACAAAATATGACTTTGGACAAAATATGACCAACAACTTAATAAGTAAAAGGGCCATAACTCTGTAAAATATCATGCAATTGTAACCCCTTTAGGATATACACATCTCCTCTTGGTATAGAAGCTTCATGAAATTTTTTATTGAATTCCACCCAGTGGTTTGTAAGAAATAGTCCGGACAAAATATGACCAACAACTTAATAAGTAAAAGGGCCATAACTCTGTAAAATAACATGCAATTGTAAGACCTTTAGGGTATGCACATCTCCTTTTGGTATAGAAGCTTCATGTAATTTGTTATTGAATTCCACCCAGTGGTTTGTAAGAAATAGGCCGGACAAAATATGACCAATAAGTAAAAGGGCCATAACTCTGTAAAATATCATGCAATTGTAACCCCTTTAGGATATGCACATCTCCTCTTGGTATAGAAGCTTCATGTAAAATTTTATTGAATTCCACCCAGTGGTTTGTAAGAAATATGGCTTCCGACCGACACAGTGATACCCCCCCCCCCCCCCTCGTAAAATCTACTTCGCTTCGACAAACGTGTGAACACAGGTATTTACATTTGGTAAAATGTAATTATGTCTCCCCCTGTATACAGGGGAGATATATTGTTTTTGTCCTCGGCGTCTGTCTGTCTTTCTGTCTGTCTGTCCGAAATCGTGTCCGCTCCATATCTCCAAGACGGCTTGAAGGATTTTCATGAAACTTGGCTCACATGTTCACCTCATCAAGGCGACGTGCAGAACCCGCGTCTCGACAATATAGGGTCAAGGTCAAAGGTTTGAGGCTTTATTTCGTGTCCGCTCCATATCTCCCAGACGGCTTGAAGGATTTTCATGAAACTTGGGTCACATGTTCACCTCATCAAGGCGACGTGCAGAACCCGCGTCTCGACAATATAGGGTCAAGGTCAAGGTCACACTTGAAGGTCAAAGGTTTGAGGCTTTATTTCGTGTCCGCTCCATATCTCCGAGACGGCTTGAAGGATTTTCATGAAACTTGGGTCACATGTTCACCTCATCAAGGCGACGTGCAGAACCTGCGTCTCGACAATATAGGGTCAAGGTCAAGGTCACGCTTGAATGTCAAAGGTTTGAGGCTTTATTTCGTGTCCGCTCCATATCTCCCAGACGGCTTGATGATTTTCATGAAACTTGGGTCACATGTTTACCTCATCAAGGCGACGTGCAGAACCCGCGTCTCGACAATATAGGGTCAATGTCAAGGTCACGCTTGAAGGTCAAAGGTTTGAGGCTTTATTTCGTGTCCGCTCCATATCTGTCCCAAATTTATAGGTTGGAATGTTTTGAGAGATTTTGACAGATATTTGAGGGGAGACATCTGTTTTTTGCAAAAACAATTCTAGTTGATAATTATTGTTAGTAAGTATCATTTCAACGGACATTGGGATCAGACCATTTGCACTTGACCTACTTATGTGGTATATTAGCGGATATATATAATGTAGTAGCTATGGGGTGATGACAAAACAAACAAACGTTAATATAAACGCAAAGTTGACAGTGCGTTCATATGTGTCTTCAGCATTGAGTAGTTGAGTACGAAAGTCGCAGCAACATTTGACCTAGTTTCAGTGATGTATAAGAGTGTACATTTATAAAATCAAAATTTCTCAAATTGTAATTGTTCATATGTTCATGCCTAGCGGCAACAAAACAATAAAACGTAAATATATACGCAAAGTTAACATTGCCTTCAGCATTGAGTAGTGTAATACGAAAGTCGCAGCAACAGTTGAACATCGACGTCCCAGTAGTAATGAAGTTAGAATTACATGTCGAATGACCAAATATCGAATTGATAAATGAGAATAAATCATGAGTTGGTAAATTATAATGTATATACATAAAGCGTTACTTGTATAACTTGTTTAAACATTTATTTATTTATTTCTTAAAACACAACGAAATGTTTACTATAGTTTATTTAGAAAGTTTAAACTGGTAAAATATATCTCAATTGTATATAGGTCATATATGCAAACAAAACACTATACTTCACAAACAATATTCGGTGCAACAATTTATTTTTAAAGCTGGAACAAACAAGACAACAATATGACACAAAATTATTAAGCCGTCGGTTTATTCCTTTATATATAATTGCATCAATAAATATTAAAAGTTTCACTTAAAACAACAAACAAAAGAAAAATATGATAATAGTATTACACTAAAATGTTAAATTGTATTCAAGTACACCATGATATAGTAAGTTTAGATATATTTTATAGAACTTAATAATCTCTTCCGATAATTTAGTAATTCTATATTTTGAGCGTCACCCTTGAAGTTACATGTAAGACGCACAGGGACTCGACATTAGCAAAAAAAGCGAGTTGTCCGTAATGCAAATGTAACCAACCAGGACTAACTTATACAATAAGGAAAACTTGTTCTGTAGACACCCAAGTTTTAATCCGTCCTAACGTAGACGGCCTAAATATAGCATACATCGGTTTAAAAGAAATAAATAAACATACTTAATACATGTAATGAAATACCTTTTATATAGTAGACTAGTATGTCGTGCAACTGCGTTATAACAATCAATATGTTCCCGCTTAGACCTAATAAGAAACAAATAGATTGCTATGAAAAAAGGTGATAGAATCATAGCATGAAACTTGTTATTTCCATACAAATACACAAGCTTTACAGACACAGTAACAAGAATTCCCTATAAATGAACTATACAATAGTGTTGAAAACATGGCGGGAAGTTGACAACAGATGTCCTTTCCACGCTTCTGAAGAAGACCACGTTGAAAACAACTAGGAAATGTCGGGCAAATCTCTATAGATGTACTTTGCAATAAAGTTGGAAAAGGAGAGATTGCTTTCAGTACTTTGATTCCAACTATTTTAATCGTAGTTATTCCATGGTATTCGTAGTGTAGTTTATTTCGGTTATTAGTCAGCGTGGTTGTGTATCGGCTTTCAATTGATTTTCATCGCCATCCGCCTAAAATGACGATGTAAGTTTGTTTTGTTGTTATTTTATGATGGCAGATTGGTCACTTTATCGAGAAGTATCATTGTGATTACACACTGCATACATGAAGAGTAAATAGTTAAATACATAAATACATAGTAAGACAAATACAAAATTAACAGTAAATAGTCCACATATTAGTTATTTACAGGTTGCTAGAAGAGACATACACGTAATATCGAACATATGCAATTTAAGCATTTGTGTATATGTTTGTGGATGCAATAATGGAAAAGGATCATGATGAGGTTGCAGGTTAATTATTTATTGCACACATAAAACGCGACTATGCATGCATGCAAGAAAATTGATGCTTATCCTTAACGAAACAAAAATCCAAGGAACAGCAGCATTTCAAATATTTTGTAAATTGAATATTCATCAGCACGTTGGAATGGTACTTTATTCCAACAAGCAAATTCATGAAATTTATATCCCCCGCTTGCAGGACATATTGTAGGAAAATGTTGAGGTTACGTTTAAACATGTCAGTATACTTTTTATTGAACATGTATTACAGGGTAAATTAAATGAACTTGGCCTAGGTTGTTACCAAGTTTGAAAAAAAACGGTTCACATTTGTGGCAGTTATTGCACGGAAACGGCAACAAATGACTTTTTTTGTTAATTACGGGACTATAACTCCACCGAATAAAGTCTGCCGAAAGTAACGATCGAACTTGGCCTAGCCCTTAAGGCATTTAACCTTGTTACCAAGTTTGGAAAAAAAAACGGTTCACATTTGTGGCAGTTATTGCACGGAAACAGCAAGAAACAACATTTGTTGTTAAATAAGGGGCCATAACTCCACCGAATATTGTCCGCCGAAAATGACGCTTGAACTTGGCCTAGCCCTTAAGGCATTTAACATTGTTACCAAGTTTGGGAAAAAAAAACGGTTCACATTTGTGGCAGTTATTGCACGGAAACAGCAAGAAACAACATTTTTTGTTAATTAAGGGGCCATAACTCCACCGAATAAAGTCCGCCGACAATGACGATCGAAATTGGCCTAGCCCTTAAGGCATTTAACCTTGTTACCAAGTTTGAAATAAAAAAGGTTCACATTTGTGGCAGTTATTGCACGGAAACAGCAAGAAACGACATTTTTTCTTAAATAATGGGCCATAACTCCACCGATTAAAGTCCGCCGAAAGTGACGATCGAACTTGGCATTTAACCTTGTTACCAAGTTTGAACAAAACGGTTCACATTTGTGGCAGTTATTGCACGGAAACGGCAAGAAACGACATCTTTGGTTAAATAGGCGGCCATAACTCCACCAAATAAAGTCCGCCGAAAGTGACGATCGAACTTGGCCTAGCCCTTAAGGCATTTAACCTTGTTACCAAGTTTGAAAACAAGAATTGTCAGATGACAATGGAGCTCGCCTAGGGGTGCTGTTTATAAAGTGGTATTTAGATTTGTTCTCCATAAAAAAATGTATATGCAGGGTATTGAAAAGTCACAAGAGTAAATATTTTATATATATATATATATATATATATATATATTTATATATATATAAGGCACAGAATTCCATATTTTTTGCCTCAAAACAAAGTGTAACTAGGATGACCTTGACCTTAACCCCAGGGTCAGGACGAGTGTAGTGGTGTGCGTAGATGGATGACCAATAGTTCGTAAATGTATAAACTAAATATGAAACCAATCAATGTCATAATAGTGACTGCAGAGTGACATGTTAAACGTTAAACGCAAACCTTAAACCTTGTAACTGAACCAAGTAGAAATGACCTTGACCCAGGGTCAGGACGGGTGTAGTGGTGTGCGTAGATGGATGACCAATAGTTCGTAAATGTATAAACTAAATATGAAACCAATCAATGTCATAATAGTGACTGCATAGTGACATGTTAAACGTTAAACGCCAACCTTAAACCTTGTAACTGAACCAAGTAGAAATGACATTGACCCAGGGTCAGGACGGGTGTAGTGGTATGCGTAGATGGATGACCAATAGTTCCTAAATGTATAAACTGAATATGAAAGCAATCAATGTCATAATAGTGAATGCAGAGTGATATGTTAAACGTTAAACGCAAACCTTAAACCTTGTAACAGAACCAAGTAGAAATGACCTTGACCTTGACACAGGGTCAGGAAGTGTGTAGTGGTGTGCGTAGATTGATTACCAATAGTTCATAAACGTATAAATTAAATATGAAAGCAATCAATGTCATAATAATGCATGCAGAGTGATATGTTAAACAGAAACCTTAAACCATATAACAGAACCAAGTAGAAATGACCTTGACCCAGGGTCAGGACGGGTGTAGTGGGGTGCGTAGATGGACCAATAGTTCCTAAATGTATAAACTAAATATGAAAGCAATCAATGTCATAATAGTGAATGCAGAGTGATATGTTAAACGTTGAACGCAAACCTTAAACCTTGTAACTGAACCAAGTAGAAATGACCTTGACCTTGACCCAGGTGCAGGACGGGTGTAGTGGTGTGCGCAGATGGATGACCAATAGTTCCTAAATGTATAAACTAAATATGAAACCAATCAATGTCATAATAGTGACTGCAGAGTGATATGTTAAACGTTAAACGCAAACCTTAAACCTTGTAACTGAACCAAGTAGAAATGACCTTGACCTTGACCCAGGGTCAGAACGGGTGTAGTGGTGTGCGTAGATGGATGACCAATAGTTCCTAAATGTATAAACTAAATATGAAAGCAATCAATGTCATAATAGTGAATGCAGAGTGATATGTTAAACGTTAAACGCAAACCTTAAACCTTGTAACTGAACCAAGTAGAACCAAGTAGAAATGACCTTGACCCAGGGTCAGGACGGGTGTAGTGGTGTGCGTAGATGGATGACAAATGGTTGCTAAAGGTATAAACCCTTAAAACCCAAATGAAAACCTTAAACACAAACCTTAAACCCAAACCTTAAACCTAGGTGTCTACGCCACCGCCGACGCCGCCGACGCCGGGGGTAACAACTAAATATGAAACCAATCAATGTCATAATAGTGACTGCAGAGTGACATGTTAAACGTTAAACGCAAACCTTAAACCTTGTAACTGAACCAAGTAGAAATGACCTTGACCTTGACCCAGGGTCAGGACGGGTGTAGTGGTGTGCGTAGATGGATGACCAATAGTTCGTAAATGTATAAACTAAATATGAAAGCAATCAATGTCATAATAGTGAATGCAGAGTGATATGTTAAACGTTAAACGCAAACCTTAAACCTTGTAACTGAACCAAGTAGAAATGACCTTGACCTTGACCCAGGGTCAGGACGGGTGTAGTGGTGAGCGTAGATGGATGACAAATGGTTGCTAAAGGTATAAACCCTTAAAACCCAAATGAAAACCTTAAACCTAGGTGTCTACGGCGACGCCGGGGGTAACACATAAGCTCTCCTGTACTTCGTACTGGCGAGCTAAAAACCAATTGTGGCAGTTATTGCACGGAAACGAAGGGTGACAGACAGACAGACGGACAAACCGAAATTAATAACCCCCTTTTTTTCTTTGAAAAAGCGGGGGATAATAAAGAATATGTACTTTATATAACCGCGACGAAATTGGTTCTGAACGCCATTATTTGCTCAGCTGTGAATACTTTCTTCAACCGCTAACTTATATCTCAATAATCAACTTCAAATTCCGAACACGTTTTAAAACCAATTTGCGCATTTCTAAAGGTGGTTTTAAAATTCTTCCGTTAACAGATACCAATGCCGCCCGGCTGTTTTTAAATTCATCATACTTTACAGTGAAACGTTAAAATTTAAACAGTAAATTTAAATTTGTATTCCTATATATTCTACCATTAATTATACATCATTAAATAGCGACCATTATCATACCAAACTTTAACTTACTCAATGCATGACTGTTTATATAATCCATTTGAACTTGATATGTATTTGTAAACACATGTCACTACTCTTTACAATTCCAGCGAATATTAAGTTCATTGATATTGAACCAGGTATAGAATGTGTACAATACTATTATCAATATGAAGTCACGTGAATCGCCAAATTGAACATCTGTACTCATGATTAGCACGTGGTCTATTCAACGACTTGGCAAAGTGTAGTACGCTATTTACTATGGAATTTGTCTCATTGAACATTATGCGTTTTGTGATTATAGTATTTGAGTGTGTGTGTATCGACAATCAAGCGTTTCCTCCAGAACGCACAACGCAATGAACTGGGCATTTGGATACTACAAAAATGTTTTCATGTTTATAACTGAAGATTTAACTCATAAACTTTAACATTACACCGGAATCATTGTTTAAACATATTCATTTTATTTATAACCCCATATTGTATATTGTACACTCAACTAATTTAAAAACGCACCACTGGTATAAGTTTAAAAAAAAAGCATTTTACGTGACTCAATTTTAATGAAATTTGACAACAACAAACGTTCATATATTGTTAATAATAACAGTAAATTTCATTTGGAAATTTCAAAATCTTGCAGACATATCACATCTGAAAGTGTGATACCGCGGTTATGAAAACTCACAGATCAATAACGAGTGTGGCTACCATTAGCGGCAGTGCAAGCCATACACCTATGCCTCATTGACAAGACCAAATTTGATATTTGCTGTTGTGGAATCTGACCCCACTCTTGTACTAAGGCTCGGGTGAGCTCATGTACGTTATTTGGCTGAGGGACTCGGGCCTTAACACGCCCCCCCCCCCCCCCCTGCCGGTGGGGGTTAAAATACGCCGGCTGTCCGTCCTACAACGGGTAGAAGTCCCCTAATGGACCCGCCTGTTTGCCGTGGGTGGATACTCGTAAGCAGGAAACGAGGATCCTGGCAGTTGAGGGAAGCGCAGGGATCTTCGGCCTCTGCTTCGGTGTAAACGGGAGCCTAGATGGGCCCGGTCTAGTGCAAACGGCTGGTCATATATTATATTTAGGCACGCTTTTTCTTTTCTTACAAATACATGTATGTTAACTGTAATGGTGTTAAAATGGCATAACTATCTGCATGTATCTACGTATTATTTTTGTTCTTTTTTCACTTGAGAATATTCCATCTGCTCGTTTCATTCATTACATATACACCAAATTTATATTATATGTGTCATATTTAATTTGCATAAAGTTTACAAGTTATTGTGCCTTGTCTTTTATAGGCTAAAGGGCTAATTGGGTAGCGCGGATGTTTTGGTCGGGACACTGACTTGCATGGCGAATCCCCGATCTGGGGGACACATCCATGTTCTTCCTTGTCGCACTAACTTATTCGCGGTATCTAAGTATACCATCTGTGTACCCCTGACACGAGGAGCTGGTTTTCCGCTCCATGTATCGTGTTCCCTTGTTGGACTCCGTGGCGGGTGGGGGCCACGGTTGACGAAATAAAAAAACTTAAACATGGATCCTCAAAACAAAAAACGCACACGCACGCAAATGGACTCGGACTCCGATATCGACAACCCGAAAGGCAACACATCAAACTCTACATTTCCACGCTTAATACTGATTGAATCAAATTTACCTGAATCGCCTATTACTTTACTTTCACCTTTTGTCATTGAAAAATGCTTAGTTTCAATTGCAGGCTCACCTAAGTCTGTTAAAAAACTGAAATCTGGTGCCCTTCTCATTGAAGTTGAGAAGAAGGCACACGCAGACAACCTATTAAAATTAAAGACCTTTTTCAATATATCTGCCAAATGCTCTGCTCACAATACACTCAACACATCAAAAGGACGTATAAGATGCCCGGATCTTGAAGGGGTTTCGGAGGAGGAAATTACTTCTGAACTGGCCGACCAATTGGTCGTCCATGTCAGGAGAATGACTTCCTACAGGGACAACATCAAAAGACCAACAAATACTCTGGTACTTACTTTTAATACTGCTATTTTACCAAGATCTTTAAAAGTTGGATACTTACATGTCCCTGTTGATATGTATATACCGAACCCCTTACAGTGTTACAACTGTTAAAAATTCGGGCACCACGAAAGTAAATGTAGAAAAAGCAATGAACAAAAAGTGTGCCGTCGTTGCACTAAATTACATTCCGATCATGATACTGATATTACTGACTGCAAAAATCCACTAAAATGTTTGAACTGTGATGGTGAACATTATTCCACCTCCCGCTCCTGCCAATTTTGGAAACGGGAGAAGGAGATTGTTACCGTCAAGTGCAAAGAAGGTCTTTCTTTTCCTGAGGCGAAGAAAATTGTTGAAACCCGATTTAATTTGACCGTTTCATATGCTAATGTCACCAAAAACAACTCTTCTAAGCCCGTGGAAAGAAAAGATGCTATCACCCAGACTGATGTAGCTGTTCAAACCGAACCCATTAAAGTTATTGAAGCTAATACAGTTGTTGAACCTCTTAAAGTTATTGAACAAATTAAAGTTGTCACTGAAAATAAAAAGTCTAGCCCCAAAACATCAACTTCTAGCTCAAAACAAACTCAAAAGAGTCCGAGACCAAATAAAAACAAAGTTCAAGTAAAGTGGTTGCGTCGGATCGTATTCCCAAGGGATCCGATGACCAAATAAAAAACCATAACCGCTACCAGTGTCTTGGTGAAGACATGGAAGCAGAAGATACTATTGCAGATACTAATAAGCAAGGTAAAATTATAAGATTACCTTTACAAAATGATTAAATCCATACTTCCTAGTCTGTGTTCTGTCTTACTCATATATACAATGATGATGAGTAACACTATTTTACAATGGAATTGTCGAGGTTTAAATTCTAACTTTGAAGAATTATCCTTACTTATCAATGAAAATAAACCAGTAGCACTTTGTCTTCAGGAAACTTTCCTTAAAGATTCTGACAAATTTACACTAAAGTATCACTCTTGTTATCACACACCCTCTCGGGCTGGTGACCGTGTGTGTGGTGGGGTTGCTGTAGTTGTCAACAACGCAGTCCCTCATAAGCTAATTAATCTTGATACAACATTGCAGGCAACTGCTGTTAGAATTTCTATTAACAAAGCAGTGACTTTGTGTTCATTGTATCTCCCACCAAGTATGCCACTAGATATAGATAAACTAAACAACCTTATCTCTCAACTCCCCAAACCCTTCATTTTAATGGGGGATTTCAATTGCCACAATACATTGTGGGGATGTAACGACACCAATATAAAGGGTCGAAAGTTAGAAGAATTTATTTTTAAACAAGATCTTTGTCTTTTAAATGAAAAATCATATACATACTTGCACCCTGCTACTGGTTCTTACTCATCTCTTGATCTTGCTGTTTGTAGCCCTGATATATTTGTTGATTTCTCATGGAAGGTCTCAGACGACCTTCATGGAAGTGATCATTTCCCTTTAATTATTACTGAAACTGGACGCTCTGTCCAGGAGCGTCCGCGTCAGCTCTTTGAGTCTGTCGAACCTGAACTTGTATTTGATTTCCTTAGGGAAATTAATATTTTTAATAAGATATGATTATTTCTTAAATCGTGCTTTTGCACATGTATTACTTTTACAGATCCTGTTCCGCATTTTCTCAGATATTGTTTATCTTTATGTTAAGTATTTCATAGCAGTGTTTGGCTTGTTTGCCTAAATTCTGTTTTACATTGTTTTACATGTCGTTTTATATTAATGTTAAATATCGCGTACATCATGTTTAATTGTTTTGTCTAATAAACTGGTTAGTTATATTTCAATCATTTCATAATTTACAGTAAGTAAATCATTAAGCGCCCAAAATGACCTTAGTTGTCGACGGGCCTTAAAACACCATTCATTCATTCATTCCAGGAGCGTCCGCGTCGATGGAGGCTTCACAAAGCGAACTGGAATTTATTCCAGATGCGATGTGAGGATTCCATTACTCCGAATGATTTTTTGGATTGTGATAATCCTACACAACTTTTTACTTCATTAATTTATCAGGCAGCTGAAGAAGCAATACCACGAACTTCGACAACTCCAAAGCGCCCTCACAAACCTTGGTTTGATGAGGATTGCAAAAAGGCTATAGGTACACGCAAATCAGCTCTCAGACAATTTGACCTGAGGCCAACCCATGAAAACCATGAACAATTTAAAATAGCTCGAGCAAAAGCTCGCAAAACTATTAAAAAAAGTAAACGTGCGTCTTGGCGACGGTATGTATCTAGGTTAAATTCTAGATCATCCGTCAAAAAGACATGGGATATGATAAGAAAAATTAATGGCAAGAGTAGTTCGATTGGTGTAAATCACCTGGACACTCCAAACGCTGTCGCTTCTTCAAAGAAGGATATTGCTGATACTTTGGCAAATTCCTTTGCGCAAAAGTCGTCCTCTTCAAACTATTCTCCAAAGTTTCAAAAATTTCAACAACAGAAGGAGAAACAAAAACTAAATTTTAAATCAAAGAATAAAGAGGCCTACAATAAACTTTTTACATTAAAAGAATTAAAAACAGCTCTGAAAAAGTGCCATGTTACCGCTCCGGGTTCAGATGATATACACTATCAATTACTTAAACATTTACCTTTTCGGTCCCTTTCTTGTTTACTTGACGTTTATAATCAGGTTTGGCGAACGGGAACTCTCCCGGGTTCTTGGAAAGAGGCCATCGTTATTCCAATTCCCAAACCTGGTAAAGATACAACTAATCCTGGTAGTTATCGCCCCATAGCCTTAACCAGCTGCATATGTAAAACCATGGAAAGAATGGTCAACGACAGACTTGTTTGGTTTCTTGAAAAGAACAAACTTATCACAACTGTTCAGTCTGGTTTTCGTAAACATAGAAGCACAATGGATCATTTGATGCGTTTTGAAACTTTTATCCGTGAAGCTTTTATAAAAAAGGAGCATGTAGTCTCCTCCGTCTTCTTTGACTTAGAAAGTGCATATGACACGACTTGGAAGTATGGAATTATGAATGACCTCTATGCTTTCGGCATAAGAGGTCGCCTTGCTTATTTTATTTCTGCATTTTTAACTGACTGTCAGTTCAAAGTTCGTGTTGGTGATACTTTTTCTGAACCACACGAACAGGAAATGGGTGTTCCCCAGGGGTGTATTCTTTCTGTTACACTTTTTAGTGTTAAAATTAATAACATTATTAAATCTGTTAACCCAGGAGTTGAATGCTTTTTATATGTTGATGATTTCTGTATTTGTTACAGATCAAAAAATATGCATACAATTGAAAGACAATTGCAACAAGCTTTGAATAATTTACAAAAATGGTCAAACGAAAATGGCTTTAAATTTTCTAAAAGCAAGACCAAATGTATGCACTTTTGTCAACTTCGTAAACACCACCTAAATACAGATTTAACACTAGATGGCACTCGTATTGAAGTTGTGCCTGAACATAAATTCCTTGGTCTATTGTTTGACCCAAAACTGACATTTATACCTCATATTAAATATCTTAGAAATAAATGCCAGAAAGCATTAAATCTTTTACGCGTTGTATCCCATATGGATTGGGGAGCTGACCGTAAAGTCATGTTGAGACTTTACAGGTCATTAATACGATCTAAATTAGACTACGCATGTATTTTTTATGGCTCGGCACGAAAATCATACATTGCAACACTTGATTCCATTCACCATCAGGGTTTACGGCTAGCTCTGGGCGCTTTTCGAACTTCGCCCGTCAAAAGTCTCTATGTGGAAGCCAATGAACCACCCTTATATTTACGCCGACGAAAGCTAGCTATGCAGTATTTTTTAAAACTTAAGTCTAACCCTTCAAATCCCACTCATAACTAACTATTTGGTTTTATTTACCCTCGCCATGCAGAATTAACTATTTGGCGAGCAGCTATTGTCTTTGTTTTAACCATATTTTAAAAAATAACATATATTGTATTGGACCAAGGACCATGGGCTTATTTGATTTCCATTCTATTGATGTAATATTGAGTACATAAGTCTATATTGTGTTACTATACAGTTGTAATCTATGTTGTTTCCAACTGTAGTATGTTATATACTATATCTCCCGGAGGTATAAAACAGAATAAGAACATAGAAAAAATGTTAAAAAAAAAAAAAAATACACCGGTATCTCTCCTGTCAATAAGTACCAGGGCCACCATTTAAAAAAGATAAAAATATTTACGATACATAGGTGTTTAAGATACCTCCGGGTATATATATATCTTATATTAATCTAGATAATGCTACTATATTCTTTTTCTATATGTTATAGTACAGATCTCCCCATTGGGCGAGACGCTGCCTGCCATATTATGACGTGCATGGTCTCACCCAATCAGGAGCCCCGTACTACATTGCGCAGGTATGAGTAAAGGGTACTGCGAAGGGCTTGTGAGTTTAACCCCCCTCACCCTTCACAGCAATGCAGTTAGATTGGGCTGTTTGTCAAACCCCTCCCGATTGGTCCAGATTTCAATCCGTTTTTATCGTCAAGCTCCGACAGTAATTTCGTGGGCTAACGCACTTATGCCGCAGGCACGTAATCAGTGGAGTTGATATCCGGCATCCAATCGGGAGGAGTCTGTCTGTTGTGTTTTCCCCCATATGTCATTTTATCCTTTTCTCGCAGTGTTTTCAAAGTTTCTTTGATAAATATTTATGATGTTTTCAATGTTTTTACCATGTAGGATGACCCTATGGGGGAAAAGCGAAAAAGATATATATACATAAAATACAAGGCGATAATTGTAGATTTACAATGATGTTTATAAGTTATTATGATGACACCGGGACGTGTACCTGAGAGCTCTCTATGATTAAAAAATTTTAAAGAGTAAAAAAGCATATATACAAAAAATACGAAATGAAAAGGGTTGTGCTGTACTGGAAAAGAGATTCAGAGAGGCTGCAACGTGCATTAACCTCTCCGACATCCTCTCCTCACCTAGTGGTGTAAGAACCTTCCATAGTATAATTTTTAAACATTGACATACGGTAAAGAAACACAAAAGTGCGACAGGATAACAAAAAAATCATTTCAAACATCCATGATCTAGACTAATCAGATTAGAATAGATTTGTACAGCACACCTCTTTCATCATAATCATGGGTTTGCCCTTGCCAGAAGGCATACACAACATAGCTTCCCTCTGACAATTGCAAACCACCAATAAAAGAATGGGAAGGGATGTCCGTCAAAAATGCGGTAAAAGGAAAACTGTGAAAAATAGCATATGTAAAGTTTAAAGAGTTAATTCCCTTAGTTGATCTTCATTTGTAGTGTTGGGAGACACGTGATAATATTTTGGAAATTCATAATTAATATTTATAAATTAATACTGATGTAATTGACGCTGGAAAATACAGCATAGGGTAGATAAACTAATAGACTACCCGTTAACAAAGTGATATTGAGTTAAATAACTCTATAATGTTATGATTAGACTGTGAAAATGAAGTGATTCGACAGTGTAAAAAAAAATTCGACGGAATTCCGCTGACGGATAACAAAAAACGGGATATATCGGTCTATACAACAAAAAAATAAAAACGGTAAGAGAGCTCTCAGAACACTAACTATCTCTTTATTTTACTGGGCGCAAATGTAATTTTTAGGTGCAGTAAATTGAGTTGATCTTTGCTATAAAACGAAAAATAGATAGGACGCAATATCAGCGAGCGAAACGAAACCCAGGAAACCCCCACCTGTTGTTATCAACAGTTTTCATTGGATGTTAAAATTAGATACTCCAGGTTTATCCCACTCGCCAATAATACCTCCTCCACTGATTGGTCAGTGTATATTAAGTATGATAAAATATTCATAGACTTCTGCAAGTCTTGTCAATGCATTTAAATGGAGAAAACAAAAACAAAACAGCTTCTTTCTAACTAACTTTCACATTTAATTAGTCCACGCTGAATGTCTTCATTTGTTATAACATCCAACACGCAGACCAAGCTGTCTCAGTTAAAGAAATTGCTGTATTATAAGATTTATAAAAGTAGATGATCTAGTTCGACTTGTAAACAAAAATATTGAACATTGAGGAGAAAGGAGCGGCTTTAACAGAAGGAATACTGAACCACCAGATGTTGATGGAGAGAACGACTTTTGATTTATTTTGCCTAGTGGGGTTGATGACCAGTGCTGTGACTGTATTTATTCAGTTTCCTCTGCTCATTTTCCCGTTTGGGTAAAAATATAAACAACTATTGAAAGACCAACTCTACTGCACCAATTTAATAATGATCAAGGTAATTTTATTATATTTTATCAGACATCTCACAGTCCAGCAAATAATTCGCTAGAGCGGAAAACACTGATTTCTGATTTGCTCTGGATGGAAACAGAACTTCATGTAATGTAAACATGAGTCCCGCTCCACCCAGTGCATTTTTTAATTTATTTCTTGCCACTCCATGAACGCCGCAGTCCATCAGAAAGTGTTCAGCAGTGAGCCGGACATCGCATTTTGGGCAATTGGGTGAAATCGCCAATATGTGCTGTCCGAGGCTTCCTGGCAACAGAGAGTATCCTAGTCTTAGACGTGTTACACATTTATCCAACTTGTAAGAGTAATCTGTAGGTGGTCTAAGGCTTGATCCTGATACAGGCAGTGGCTGTCTTTTTGGTAGGGTGAGCAGCCTTTCAGTCCATTTATGAGACATTTTGCATTTTATTAAGGAGTACATTTCTGTTTTTGCCAGGGGAACCTTTTCACAAACTAAACTTCTTAGAGCGTTTTTGGCTGCACCATCAGCCAGTTCATTTCCCTCCAAGTTGACATGGGCCGGGCACCACACTAAATTAACCTGTATGTCATTTTGTTGGCACTGATCTTGAAGGGAGATGGAATTTTCTATAAGATCAGGCCTTGAGTTGCTACTTTTAGATTTAATTGATTGTAATGCCGAAAGAGAGTCAGATAATATAGCAACTTTGTGTGGTCTATTTAACAATGTCCAGTTTAATGCATAATTTATGGCAGTCAGTTCCGCAGTGTAAATTGACAGATTATTGCTGAGTCTTTTTGCTGTAGAAATGTTTAGAGACGGGATAACCATAGCTGCAGATACTGACTTATTTTCATCTTTGCTTCCATCTGTAAATATTTGTAAATGCTCAGCATAGCTCGAATTAATGTGATTTTTAGTAATATTTAAGATATGGGGTGCAGGTTCACATTTTTGAAATTTCGAACTAAGGGAAATGTCAACTTTGGGGTTTGAAAGGATCCATGGTGCATCCAGACGAGGTCTAGAATCTGCTGGACTGATATCCTCAACATTATACTCCTCCGCCAGAGTTTGTACATATGAACCGAAAGGTAATTTCGGCTTTTTGTATCTAGCTCTGACAAAATTGCATGTGCCGAGGATGTCGTTCACCGGGTTGCAAGGTCTACTTTTTACTCGCGCCAAGTATTTTAGTGATTGGGATTCCCGCCGCAGATCCAAAGGTTCCATCCCGGCTTTCTGTTCGAGCAAATATAGCGGGGTGGAGGGAAGTGCCGCAAGGGCTATTACTAATGCTTTCTGTTGGATAGAATCTAATTTTTCTAAATGTGTTTTAGAGGCACAAGCATAAACTATGCCACCATAGTCTAGCTTTGAACGTATCAAGGACTTATAGAGAAGCAGGAGTGATGTTTTGTTTGACCCGAATTTAGTACCCCTTAGCATTCTCATGAAATTTAAGTCCTTATGGCACTTTGTTATCAACTCAGTGATATGAGACAGTAAAGTAAATTTATTATCAAATGTCATTCCTAGAAATTTTACTGTCTTCTCGAATTTTATTTTTGTGCCGCCTAAATGTACGTCCACTGTGTTTTCTTTTTGATTTCCAAATAGGATTCCTACTGTTTTAGTTTTTGAAAGCTTAAATCCCCATTCTTTAGACCAGCGCCAAATGGAGTCTAACCCTTTTTGTGCCTTTTTTTTAAGGGTTGGGATATGACGTCCACTTAGCCAACTGCCGGAATCATCGGCAAATTGACTTATAACCATCCCAGTCCCCGTTGTTGCTTCTGGGAAATCATTTATTAAGAGAGTAAAGAGTAACGGAGATAAAATGGCGCCTTGAGGTGTACCTCTCGTCAATGTTTTTATATCGGAGAGAGTATCATCTACCTTAACCCTAATTTTCCTATCCAACAAGAAAGCCCTTATATAATTGAAGCATCGCCCTGTTATACCGTGTTGATTTAGTTTGTATAGAATGCCTGAATGCCATGCAAGATCGAAAGCGGCTTCCAGGTCTAGAAAAATAGCTATTAGAACAGAACGCCCTCTATTCTTAGCATAGAGGACGTCATGTTGAAGCCTTACCAGCTGGTCTAAAGGGCTGCGACCCTTCCTAAAGCCGGACTGGAAGGGGTTTATTATGTTTTTTTATTTTAATAACCTTTCTAATCTAGCCTTCACCATCCCCTCTAGCAATTTCCCAGGGTGGGAGGTGAGACTTATCGGACGGTATGACTTAGGGTCGTTTGGGTCTTTCCCTTGTTTATGTAGTGGTATAACACAGGCTAGCTTCCAGTCCTCAGGGAACCGCCCCTCACTCCATATACTATTAAAGAATGTGAGCCATATTTTGAGGGCTGTGTCAGGCATATGTTTAAACATGGTGTATGCCAGTTTATCAAGCCCTGCAGTGGAATTTTTCCTACTACTAATGCAGTCTTTTAATTCTTGAAGAGTGAAGTCATTGTTTAATGGGGTATCAGTATTGTCTATTAATGTTGGTTGAAGTAGATGGGCATTATCTTCTTCAAATTTATTTTGGTAGGCCAAGACTTCGGGATCTAGGTTATTTTCACTCGAGACTTGGGCATAATGCTGTACCAGGGTATTTGCTTTTTCTAGTGGGGTAATTGAGTCTTTATTGTTTTTGTTAAGAATTGGTACAGGTTTGCATGATTTTCCTTTTATTCTGTGAATCTTATTCCAAAATTCTTTTGGATTTTTGGGGTTAATAATTGCTGATTCACAGAAGGCAGCCCAGTCATTTTGTTTGCTGTTTAAGATAACCTCTTTGCTATTTTGGGCTGCCTCTTTGTATATGACCCGGTTGACTTCACTCGGATGTCTTTTGAAGTTATTAAGGGATTTTTTCCTAGATTTGACTGCACTCTCGCAAGAATCATTCCACCAACTCACATTCTTCCTATTTTGTTGCGGCGGTTTGGAAAACGGGATAGATTTTTTCGCTATGTCCAAGAATATGTCAGTAATAGATTTATTGAAAGAGTTTATATTATTGCAATAGACGTCTGCAAGGGTAATCTCCCCACATTGAGTTTTGAAAACATCCCAATCCGCTTTTTCGAAATTAAATTTTTCAGTATAAGTTTGCTTTTCCCATTCTTGTTGATTTAGAATAGTGATGAGAATTGGTAAGTGGTCGGATCCCCACGTGTCGGAAATAGTTTGCCAAATGATCTTATCTGAGATCTTGGGACTTGTGATGGTCAGATCTATACAGGTGAGATATCCTGCTCCGGGATCAACCCTGGTGTGGGAGCCATCGTTGTGCAGTACAAGACCACGGGATTCAACCCAATCCTGCACTGCCCGACCATGGTTGTCCGTTTTATTTGACCCCCAGATATGGTTATGTGCGTTAAAGTCACCAGTTAACACAAAGTCCCGATTTGCGATATAGTTATCTAAATGTTCTAAAGACTTAAGGTCGCACCCCCTTGAGTAAAGGTTAATCAGAAGGAGCTGAGACTGTCCCGTGAAGATGGAGAACATCTGTAGTTCAAGCAGTGTATCTCCATTTGGGTCCTTTCCATTGTCTATCGCAATAATGTTATAGTTAAGTTTGTTTTTGAAGTATGTGGCCAGTCCGCCACAGGCAGAGTTATTTGAATTCACATAGTTTTTCAGTTCACAGGTGTATCCAGGAATATTTCTAGAGGTTTTGCTGTTAAATTTTGTTTCCTGGATGCAGATGATATCAACTGGATTTAGATCTAAAAAGTGTTTAATTTCTGTAGTGGTGTAGGCTGACAGCCCACACGCATTGAAGTTGAGGATTTTTAAATTCTTAGACATATCGAAAATTATTGTGAAAAAATATTCCTTTTAACTCTGCAGACGGGATTTTGTGTGTCCAAGAGGAATCGCCCGGCCCCCTCGAAATTTTAAGAGGGGAGCTAAGGCTCTTCAACCTGGACTCGTTATGGTATTTTTTCTGTACCGATGTCATCTTTGGGTGTGCTCGGTATGATTTAATACTGACCGGGATATTGGACTTTGACCCATCACCTGTAGATGCCTTTACCGTTTTCGGACAGATGTTTTCAATTATGTTATTTTTTACGGTTTCTAGGTTTAGGCTGCCCCCCTTAGATTTTATTTCAATTAAATAGAGGATGACTTTTGATAGATTTTCAAGTTTGAGAATGCCTTTTTGGGTGCCAAAGTGGTAGCAGATTTGTGTTGGACTGGTTTGCTGGTTGAAGTCTGTGGTAGGTGATAGGTCTGTTTGTGTTCCAGAATCCCGGCAGGTAGGTGGAGGAGGGCTACACTCACTGACCGTGGATTCCAATAGGGAGACCCCTGTCAGTGAATGCTGCTCCCCTCCCTGTATTTGTGGTGATTGTATGTAGGAGCCATCATTTTCTTTCCTGGTTTGACTATTCCCAGTTTTTGGGGTAGAGTTTGACCAGTCAGCTTTAGAAATTGGGGTGATGTTTGGGCAGATGCCCTTACTTGGGACTGGTGACCGTTGTTTGGATGTTTGTATTTTCTGGATTCCTGGTGATTCTAATACCAGTACTTGTGTAGGGGTTTTCTCAACTACTCTCTCATTAAGGGGAGTTTTCTGTTTGGCTAATGGATAGTGTGTTGACCTAGTTGACCTGGTAGTTTTATTTAGTTCAGGTAGAAGTGGTGTGGGTTTTTTATTTTGGATAGTCCTGGGTGGGTTGATGGCCCCTCCATTTATCCTGGTCTCAGCCTGTGCCCATGAGCAACCTTGCTCATTTTTGTACTCTTGTACCCTGGAGGCTAACCGGTACAATGGACACAGTCTGAAACGGGAGGTATGAGCTCCCCCGCAATTGGGGCAGCAGATTGTTTTTGATGGGCAGTCTGTTGTATTATGTAGCAGGCCACACCGAGCACACCTGGGTACCCTATCACACTTATTTGAGGTATGACCGAAACCCTGGCATCTGAAGCATCTTAGAGGAGGATGCTGAAACTTTTCCAAAGGGATAAAAAGGCTGGTCCCTTTGAAATTAATGAACTCAGTCTGCTCTTTCACAAGATAGTTTACCTTTTAAAATACCTTATTCCGATTTCAAACCTTTAATAAATGTTTTACTTTACGATGAGTGGCAAAGTGATTGGAATGAGCAAGTAAATAATAAACTGCACTTGATCAAGTCAGTACTTGGTGAGTGGCTACCAGCTTTTAGATCCTGTCGCCGAGAAGAAATTGTCCTTGCTCGTTTACGCATTGGGCACACATGGTTAACTCATGCATACTTACTGAAAGGTGAGGATGCACCTCTGTTGTAGCCAAATTCATGTAAAACATGTAAAGGGTAAACATGTACGTAGTATATGTACAGTTGGCTAGGTAAAATTGCTATTGCCCTGTGGGGTACCTCAGGCTTTAGTTGTTTTAACTAGTCTTTCTATTATTAGTCTTCTAAAACCGGTTACTTTCTCTCTGGACTCCGTTGGAGTAAGACGTGGACACAATGTTGAAACTATGCTGAGATTGAGCCACACAGTTGGTATGTTAAATAACAGTTTTTCTTTGTCTATTACATTATTGTTAAGTTAATTACACTGAATTATTGTATTGCCTTTTAGAATTTATCCTTTTGTCACAATGTTTTCTGGAGAATTTAACTTTACACCAAATACTTTACGCTATATAGGCTTGGCTTCTTTTCCCACTTTATTTATCCACTTTATTCTTGCTAGGGCTATGTTTTCTTGTGTCTTAATATAATTCCTGTATTTCTCACAATGTTTTCCAGTATTTCTTAATAACGCCATGACTTTGTTAATTTTATTGTTTGATTGCAATTGTCTTTGTTAAATGGCATATTTCAATGCTTGTTACAGAGTTAGTAGGATTTATGTATTATATATTTACAGTAAATCGTCCCAAATACACTACAAGCAGAAGACATTGTTGTTGTTGTTAATCTCTGGGGGACGCATTTCGACGCGGCGCATTAGACAGCATATCATTTACAACTGGCTGACCGTTACAACGATGTCGCACTCCGATACAGGCCTAGTCATTCCACGGCGCAGCACTCGAGAGAAGACATACTCCGAGAAGGGCGCCGCCCACTTGTTGGAGAGAAGCCGGCGGAACAGGAAACAATGCGGTAAGAGATTGATGGCGAAAGTCAACGAGTTGGGCGTGGTCATCGAGGGCGACAGCTCCCATGTCTCAACATAGAGGAATTTCGGATGCAATATTCAAACATTCTAAGTAAATACGAAGAATTTCTGAACCAACATAGCATATGTCAAGAACTTCTATTTGACAATCAGAAAAGTGATGACGAGCATCAAAGTTTTAGAGAAATTAACTCTTTATTTCTTGACTTTAAACTTAGTGCTGAACATTGGGCCAGTAAACAGTCACAATAAAAAGCATGACCACAAAGAACAAAAGCATGGTAAAAAGCATGATTCAGCCTGTCTAAATCCAAGTGACAGTGTCTCGCAAGTAGCGTCGGCTGCTCGTTCAAGGTCTTCTGCGTCTTATACCTCGTCCGTTAAAGCTCAGGATATGAGACGCAAAGCAGAACTTGAAGTTAGAGTAAAAGCCATCGAAAAGCAACGTGCACTTCAGGAAGAAAACCTGAATCTTGAAAAGGCTATTGGTGATATGAAACTAAAAAGAGATGAGTTAAAAATTAAAACAGAAATTGATATTATTAATGCTCAAGGTAAAGCTATGGAAGAGTTTGAATTGTCAAAATCAGACATTGCTAGAAAGGAACGCAAGCCTAGTGCATCGGTACTGTCCAAGTCTATTCTTGAACTATCAATGAAGGGTACTCATAAGCCTCATCCATTTAGCAGCTTAGACCCAGAGGTGCCTGCTTGGAAACCCAAAGTTAGTGCACTTGCGGGCTTAAGCATTGCTAAAAATGTAGTGCATCAATCTATTCCTCCAGAGTATATTGCCTCTGAAGCAAGCGCTACTAATACCAATTCCGGCATTTTAGCTCTTAGTCATGAATTGCGTAAACCTATTCCTGAGATTAAGCCCTTTAGCGGAAATGTCATTGAATACATATCTTTTATGAGACAATTTAATGCGAGAGTTAATGCAACAACTAGTTCCTTTGACGAAAGGTTAAATTACTTGCTGCAATTTACTACTGGCGAAGCTAACAAGATTGTATTAGGCTACTCTTACCTTAATGCTCAACTAGGTTTTAATGCTGCTTTAGCTGAATTTCAGGAACGATATGGTGATCCAGAGGTTATTGCTCATGCTTATGTAAAACGAGCCTTAGACTGGCCACTGCTAAAGGGAGATAACTATAAAGGTTTGGATGAATTTGGTATCTTTTTAAGGGAATGCCAATACGCGGTCGAAAATGTTGAAGCCGTCCGCGTTCTTGAGTATTCAGACAATCTTAAGCTTTTAGTGAAAAAGTTGCCTTTCTATTTGCACGATAAATGGAGAAATATAGCATTTGAAACAAAAGGAAAGGGCTATGTAGTAAAATTTTCTCAGTTAGTTGATTTTGTCCGTCGCGAGGCTAAGAAGGCCAATGACCCAATATTTGGTAAGGAGCTGAGTAATGTTGGTAATACTGACAAACAAGCGTCATATAAATACGTCGGCAAAAGCTTGAGCCATTCAAAGTCGCTGATTACTCATGTCTCAGGGGATGACAAGTCTAAGCTTAGAGGAACCTTTGAAAACAAAACTGACGAATCAAATACATTGAAGAAGGGTTTAGCGTTCATCCATCCATGTTTATTTTGCAGTAATGATTCTCATTCTCTTGACCAGTGTTCTGTGATTAGAGACAGTTTGCTGAAGGAGCGGTATGAATTTCTGAAGTCGAAAGGTCTGTGTTTTGGTTGTTTGAGGTCTGGTCATTTCAAAGGTTCATGTCAAAAGAGGCTGGTATGTACTATTTGTAATAGGTCGCACCCATCAATTTTGCATGCCGATCAAGGGACAGGGTTTGGTAGAAATTCTGTTACGGCAACATTTACTAGTGATTTAGGTAGCAGAAAGCATATACTCCCTATTGTACCTGTAAGGGTGAAACACAAGAGTAGTCATATGTATATAGATACATATGCTTTTCTGGATTCGGGAAGTACAGCTACATTTTGTACGGAGTCTTTGATGCGTAGATTAGGTATCGAAGGTCAGAGGATATCGGTCACATTGCACACTATGGGTAAGGATCAAACTGACAAACGTTTTTTGTTAACAGGGCTGGAATTATGTAGTCTAGGAGATTCCAATGTTGTTAATCTGCCGTCCGTGCTTAGTCAGAAAAGGTTACCTGTTTCTAGTTTTGATGTAGTGAATACGTCAGATTTGAAGAATTGGCCCTATTTGAAAAATGTCCCTTTGCTAAGGTTAAATAGTGATGTTGATTTGTTGGTAGGAGTTAATGTACCAAAAGCTATGGAACCTTGGGAGGTGATCCTCAGTCAGAATAATGGTCCCTTTGCAGTCAGAACGGTCTTTGGGTGGGTCATAAATGGTCCTATTGAAGCATGCGACAATTGTAGTGAAGATGTTTCAGTGCATGTTTCTACCAATTGCATACAGGTAACGGCACCCCCAACACTAGATGAACAGCTTAATAATCATTTCAATCATGACTTTTGCGAGAGGTCAGTTGATGATGTGTCTGAGCCGTCCAAGGAAGAGAGACTCTTTCTAGACCTAGTTGAAAAGTCTGCAACGTTCAAGGATGGTCATTATGTTGTAGACTTACCCTTTCGTGACCAAAATGTTTCAATGCCTAATAACAAACGTCAAGCTGAACATAGGTTATGGTTATTGAGGAAACGCTTGAAACGAGATGATCAATTCTATTCTGAGTATAAAGAATTCATGCACAAGATCATTGACAAAGGGTATGCTAAACAGGTCCCACTCGATTGTTTAGATCAGGATGATGGAAAAGTGTGGTTTCTGCCTCATCACGGGGTGTACCACCCTCAGAAACGGAAGTTAAGGGTTGTGTTTGATTGCGCAGCACGCTATCAAGGCACGTCGTTAAATGACAAGCTCTTGCAAGGACCATACCTTACAAACACTTTAATTGGCACCTTACTTAGGTTCAGAGATGGGAATGTTGCTTTCATGGGCGACATAGAAAGCATGTTTTATCAAGTGCATGTCCCAATGTCACATGCGAGTTTTCTCAGGTTTCTATGGTGGCAGGAAGGTGATGTTGATAAACCGGTGTTACAGTATCAAATGGTGGTGCATTTGTTTGGGGCAAATTCCTCGCCGAGTGTTTGCAATTTCGCTCTTAGGAAAACAGCTTTAAGTGCAAATGGTCAATTTGATGAGGATGTGGTGAACACAGTTCTCAAGAACTTCTATGTTGATGATTGTTTGAAGTCCGTCGAGTCTGTTGCTAAAGCAAAATCTATGATAAATGACCTTAAGTTCATTTTAGGTTCTGGTGGCTTTAATATTACAAAATGGGTTAGTAATAGTAAGGAAGTCATGGTGTCAATTCCAAAGAGTGATTGGGCTCCAGAGGTCAAGGATTTAGATCTGGAACAGGATAGTCTTCCAATCGAGCGAGCACTGGGTGTCAATTGGAACGCTGAAACTGATACGTTCGGATTCAAACTAGATTTAAAAGAAAAGCCATCAACACGAAGAGGTATTCTTTCTCTTGTCAGCTCGGTTTACGACCCTTTGGGTTTGTTATCTCCCGTTGTATTACCTGCTAAGTGCTTACTCCAGGAATCTTGTAGGCTTCGGCTTGAGTGGGATGATATATTGCCAGACAATTTGCGTAGGTCTTGGGAGAGTTGGTTGCATGAAATTGAGTGTCTAAAGGACTTCAAAGTGAATCGGTGTTTACGGCCCCAGAAATTTGGTGATGTGTCAGAAGCAGTTTTGCATCACTTTTCAGATGCCAGTGAGTCAGGTTACGGGACGGTGACATATTTGTACTTGGTCAATTCCCACGGTAGGGTTCATGTTACACTGGTAACTGCAAAGTCTCGTGTAGCTCTGCTTAAGCAAATCACGGTTCCCCGCTTAGAATTAACTGCGGCTACCATTGCTGTAAAGGTTGACAATATGTTAAAACGCGAGCTAGATCTTCCAATTGCTAAATCCTATTTCTGGACTGATAGTATGGCAGTTTTGTACTATATTCGGAATGATACTGCAAGGTTTCAGACGTTCGTAGCTAATCGGTTAACAATTGTTCGTGAGGGTTCTGATCCAAATCAGTGGATGTATATACCCTCAAAGTTGAATCCTGCTGATCTGACTTCTAAGGGTTGCTCTGTAAATCAATTTCTATGCAATAGGGAGTGGAATACTGGTCCAAACTTTTTGTGGAAAGGATTAGAGTATTGGCCCAGTCAGCCATCTTCTCTTGATGTTCGGGAAGGTGATATTGAAGTGAAAAGGGAAAGTTGTCGTCTGCATTTTGTTAATGCTAGTGTAAGTAGTGTTCAGTACGATACTGGTTTTGAAAACCCTGTTACTAAGCTGACAAATTACTATTCAAATTGGACTTCTTTGGTAAGGGCAGTAGCGTGTCTTTTGATGTTCAGGAAGATTTTACAAAACAGGGTTCGTCTGGAAGATGGTGCGTCAAAGCCTTCATTGAGTGTTTCTAGTAATATGCTTTCCTCTAAGGATATAGTTACGGCAGAAAATGTCATTATTCAGAATTGTCAGTCACAAGAGTTTTCTGAAGAGGTTGGTTTGTTGAAGGCTGGTAGTCCTGTAAAAGTGGGTAGTAGGGTTCAAAGTTTAAATCCTTACTTTGATGACGGGTTGATAAAGGTTGGTGGTCGTATTTCTAGGGCTTGTATGCCGGAGCATTCCAAACATCCACCTATCTTGCCAAAATGTTGCCGTGTTTCAGAGCTCATAATTAAAGAGATACATAGGAATGTAGGTCATTTGGGTAGGAACTCTGTTATGGCTCGGCTGCGTGAGAAGTGTTGGGTGATTAATGCACCAACTGCTGTAAGAAAGGTTCTTTCAAAATGTGTCATCTGTCGTAAGATAAAGGCTAAACCTGGTTTTCAACAAATGGCTGACTTACCTGTTGAAAGACTTGTCCCTGATGAACCCCCATTTACAAGTGTAGGTATGGATTATTTCGGTCCAATTCAAGTAAAGGTTAGGCGTTCATTAGTGAAGCGGTACGGTGTGGTATTCACTTGCTTTAGTACGCGAGCTATACATATCGAGGTTGCAGATACTTTGGATACTAGTTCTTGCATTAATGCTATCCGAAGATTCGCTGCGCGTCGGGGGCAGTGTAAGAACATTCTGTCAGACAATGGTTCTAATTTAGTTGGAGCTCGCCGTGAGCTTTTAAAATCAGTTAGGGAATTGAACAAAGGTCAAATTCACAACCATCTCTTGCGGAAAAACATTGACTGGCGTTTTAACCCGCCTTCTGCATCCCATTTCGGTGGCGTGTGGGAGCGAATGATTAGGACAATTCGCCAAGTACTTCATGCTGTTTTGAAGGAACAGGTACTGAATGATGAAATGTTGCACACGGTTCTATGTGAGGTGGAAGCTATTGTTAATGATAGACCAATAACCCAGCTGTCAGATAGCTATGGTGATTTGGAAGCTCTTACACCTAACCATTTACTTTTGCTAAAGCGTACGCCAGCTTTACCTCCTGGTTGCTTTAATAAGGAAGATCAATATTGTTCGCGTCGTTGGCGGCAAGTGCAGTACATGGCAAATTTGTTTTGGAAAAGATGGATTCGCGAATATCTTCCTCTTTTGCAAGAAAGACAGAAATGGTTTCGGCCGCAGAGAAATTTCAATGTTGGTGATATAGTTCTCATCGTCGATGAACGCGCACCTAGGGGTTCGTGGCCACTAGGACGTATCGTGAAAGTCATGTCAGATAGGTTAGGTAAAGTACGTAGAGTACTTGTAAAAACGCAAACAAATGTTCTAGAAAGACCTATACATAAGTTGTGTTTAATTGTTGAGTAATCTAAGTAGTTGCCAACAATTTAACAAAACCTGTCGATCAGTTTGTCATGAGCAATAATCTGGAAATCCATTATATGTGTCTATTTTCTATGTTGTTTGATATGTATAATATGTTTGGGATATTTTTTTGTATTTTTTAAATGTTATATGTAATTGCGTAAGGCCGCAATTAGGGGGGAGGATGTTGTAGCCAAATTCATGTAAAACATGTAAAGGGTAAACATGTACGTAGTATATGTACAGTTGGCTAGGTAAAATTGCTATTGCCCTGTGGGGTACCTCAGGCTTTAGTTGTTTTAACTAGTCTTTCTATTATTAGTCTTCTAAAACCGGTTACTTTCTCTCTGGACTCCGTTGGAGTAAGACGTGGACACAATGTTGAAACTATGCTGAGATTGAGCCACACAGTTGGTATGTTAAATAACAGTTTTTCTTTGTCTATTACATTATTGTTAAGTTAATTACACTGAATTATTGTATTGCCTTTTAGAATTTATCCTTTTGTCACAATGTTTTCTGGAGAATTTAACTTTACACCAAATACTTTACGCTATATAGGCTTGGCTTCTTTTCCCACTTTATTTATCCACTTTATTCTTGCTAGGGCTATGTTTTCTTGTGTCTTAATATAATTCCTGTATTTCTCACAATGTTTTCCAGTATTTCTTAATAACGCCATGACTTTGTTAATTTTATTGTTTGATTGCAATTGTCTTTGTTAAATGGCATATTTCAATGCTTGTTACAGAGTTAGTAGGATTTATGTATTATATATTTACAGTAAATCGTCCCAAATACACTACAAGCAGAAGACATTGTTGTTGTTGTTAATCTCTGGGGGGGGACGCATTTCGACGCGGCGCATTAGACATCATAACCTCAATGTATTCCATGTTTTACACAACTTTCAGTACAGCACATTCTTCTGGAATGTGCTGATTTCGCTCCAATACGTGATAGATTTTTCAAGGCTCAAAGTATGCGTAAGCTCTTTGAGTCTGTCAAACCGGAACTTTTATTTGATTTCCTTAGGGAAATTAATATTTTTAATAAGATATGATTATTTATTAAATCGTGCTTTTGCACATTCATTACTCTTACTGATCCTGTTCCACATTTCCTCAGATATTATTTATCTTTATGTTAAGTATTACATAGTAATGTTGGGCTTGTTTGCCTATATCTTATTGGCCGGATTGCTCAAGCAATTCCGGTCTATAGATTGGCGATGTCCGTCTGTCCGTCTGTCTGTCTGTCTGTCCGTCAACATTTTGGTTAAAGTTTCAGGTTAGGCAAAATGGTTAAAGTTTCTGGTTAAGCAAAATCTCAGACATGGAAAGAGCTACAAACTTGAAAATTGGTCTGTGTGTAGCCACTAACATGTTCTTTTGACTTCCATGATAACTCTTCACCTTCACCTTGCTATTGCCCGTCTGTCTGTCTGTCTGTCCGTCAACATTTTGGTTAAAGTTTCTGGTTGAAGCAAAATCTCGGACATGGAAAGAGCTACAAACTTGAAAAAAGGGCTGTGTGTAGCCACTAACATGTTCTTTTGATTTCCATGATAACTCTTCACCTTGCTATTGCCCGTCTGTCCGTCAACATTTTGGTTAAAGTTTTTGGTTGAAGCAAAATCTCGGACATGGAAAGAGCTACAAACTTGAAAATTGGTCTGTGTGTAGCCACTAACATGTTCTTTTGATTTCCATGATAACTCTTGACCTTCATGTTGCTATTGCCCGTCTGTCTGTCTGTCTGTCTGTCTGTCTGTCTGTCTGTCTGTCTGTCCGTCAACATTTTGGTTAAAGTTACATCACAGCAACTTGCGTTTTAATTTGCTTTCTACAGTTTTATAGTTATATCACGGCAACTTGCGTTTTAATTTGCTTTCAACAGTTTTATAGTTATATCACGGCAACTCGCATTTTAATTGGCTTTCAACAGTTATATAGTTATATCACAGCAAATTGCATTTTACTCCCCTTTCAACAGTTTAACAGTTATATCACGGCAACTTGCGTTTTAATTTGCTTTCAACAGTTTTATAGTTATATCAACTTGTGTTTTAATTTACTTTCAAAAGTTTTAAAGTTTTATCATGGCAACTTGCGTTTTTATTTGCTTTCAAAAGTTTTATAGTTATATCATGGCAACTTTCGTTTTAATTTGATTTCAACAGTTTTATAGTTATATCACGACAACTTGCGTATTAATTTGCTTTCAACAGTTTTATAGTGATATCACTGCAAATTGCGTTTTAATTTGCTTTCAACAGTTATATAGTTATATCACAGCAAATTGCGTTTTACTCCGCTTTCAACAGTTTTATAGTTATATCACATCAACTTGCGTTTTAATTTGCTTTCAATATTTTAATAGTTATATCACAGCAAATTGTGTTTTAATTTGCTTTCAACAGTTTTTGGCTGGATTGCTCTAGCAATTACGGTCTATAGATTGGCGATGTCTGTCTGTCCGTCCGTCTGTCTGTCCGTCCGTCTGTCTGTCTGTCCGTCAACATTTTGGTTAAGTTTCAGGTTGAGGCAAAATCGGTTAAAGTTTCAGGTTGAGGCAATCTCAGCACTGGAAAGGGTTACAAACTTGAAACTTTGCCTGAAGGTAACCAGTAACAAGTTCTATTGATTTCTATGGTTACTTTGACCTTGACCTTGGTTTGTCGATTTTCAAGGTCAAATTGCCGACAATCCGGCCTTACCGTCTTCAGCGGTTTCTTGTTTTATATCTATTTTAGGTATCGCATACAACATGTTTGATTATTTCACCATTTACATGAAGTAAATATTAAGCGCCCAAAATGACCTTAGTTGTCGACGGGCCTTAAAACACCATTCATTCATTCATTCATTCAAAACAAAAAACGCACACGTACTCAAATGGACTCGGACTCCGATATCGACAAACCAAATGGCAACACTTCAAACCCTTCATTTCCCCGCTTCTTATTGATTGAATCAAATTTAACCGAACAGCCTATATCTTCCCTTTCACCTTTCGTTATACAGAAATGCCTTTTTTCTCTTCACCTAAGTCTGTTAAGAAATTGAAATCAGGTGCTCTACTCATTGAAGTTGAGAAGAAAGCACATGCAGACAACCTCTTAAAACTAAAAACATTTTTCAATATCTCTGCCAAATGCTCCGCCCATAATACTCTAAATACATCCAAAGGAATTATAAGATGCCCAGACCTTGCAGGAGTTTCTGAGGAGGAAATCGCTTCTGAACTGGCCGACCAACTGGTTCATGTCAGAAGGATGACTTCCTACAGGGACAATATCAAGAGACCAACGAACACATTAGTATTAACTTTCAACACTGATTTTTTGCCAAGATCCCTTAAAGTTGGATACTTAAATGTCCCTGTTGATATGTACATCCCTAATCCCTTGCAATGTTACAACTGTTATAAGTATGGCCACCATGAATCCAAATGTCGAAAATCTACAGAAGAAAAGATTTGCCGTCGTTGCACTGCATTATGTTCAGAACATGATGCAGATGTGAATGACTGTAAGAATACACTTAAATGTTCAAACTGTGATGGTGAGCATTATTCTACCTCCCGCGCCTGCCTTGTGTGGAAACGGGAGAAGGAAATTGTTACCATCAAATGCAAAGAAGGTCTTTCTTTTCCTGAGGCGAAGAAAATTGTTGAAGCCCGATTTAATTTGACCGTTTCATATGCTAATGTCACAAAAAACAACTCTTCTAAGCCCGTGGAAAAGAAAGATGCTATCACGCAGACTGATGTAGCTGTTCAAACCGAACCCATTAAAGTTATTGAAGCTAATATAGTTGTTGAACCTCTTAAAGTTATTGAAGCTAATATAGTTGTTGAACCTCTTAAAGTTATTGAACAAATTAAAGTTGTCACTGAAAATAAAACGTCTAGCCCCAAAACATCAACTTCTAGCTCAAAACAAACTCAAAAGAGTCCGAGACCAAATAAAAACAAAAGTTCAAGTAAAGTGGTTGCGTCGGATCGTATTCCCAAGGGATCCGATGACCAAATAAAAAACCATAACCGCTACCAGTGTCTTGGTGAAGACATGGAAGCAGAAGATACCATTGCAGATAATAATAAGCAAGGTAAAATTATAAGATTACCTTTACAAAATGATTAAATCCATACTTCCTATTCTGTGTTCTGTTTTACTCATGTATTCAATGATAATGAGTAACACTATTTTACAGTGGAATTGTTGAGGTTTAAATTCTAACTTTGAAGAATTATCCTTACTTATCAATGAAAATAAACCAGTAGCACTTTGCCTTCAGGAAACTTTCCTGAAAGATTCTGACAAATTTACACTAAAGTATCACTCTTGTTATCACACAGCCTCTCGGGCTGGTGACCGTGTGTGTGGTGGGGTTGCTGTAGTTGTTAACAACTCAGTCCCTCATAAGCTAATAAATCTTGATACAACATTGCAGGCAACTGCTGTTAGAATACAACACCAAGTATGCCACTAGATATAGATAAACTAAACAACCTTATCTCTCAACTCCCCAAACCCTTCATTTTAATGGGGGATTTCAATTGCCACAATACATTGTGGGGATGTAACGACACCAATATAAAGGGTCGAAAGTTAGAAGAATTTATTTTTAAACAAGATCTTTGTCTTTTTAATGAAAAATCATATACATACTTGCACCCTGCTACTGGTTCTTACTCATCTCTTGATCTTGCTGTTTGTAGCCCTGATATATTTGTTGATTTCTCATGGAAGGTCTCAGACGACCTTCATGGAAGTGATCATTTCCCTTTAATTATTACTAAAAACTGGACGCTCTGTCCAGGAGCGTCCGCGTCGATGGAAGCTTCACAAAGCGAACTGGAATTTATTCCAGATGCGATGTGACGAATCCATTACTCCGAATAATTTTTTGGATTGTGATAATCCTACACAACTTTTTACTTCATTAATTTATCAGGCAGCTGAAGAAGCAATACCACGAACTTCGACAACTCCAAAGCGCCCTCACAAACCTTGGTTTGATGAGGATTGCAAAAAGGCTATAGGTACACGCAAATCGGCTCTCAGACAATTTGACCTGAGGCCAACCCATGAAAACCATGAAAAATGTAAAATAGCTCGAGCAAAAGCTCGCAAAACTATTAAACAAAGTAAACGTGCGTCTTGGCGACGGTATGTATCTAGGTTAAATTCTAGATCATCCGTCAAAAAGACATGGGATATGATAAGAAAAATTAATGGCAAGAGTAGCTCGATTGGTGTAAATCACCTGGACACTCCAGACGGTGTCGCTTCTTCAAAGAAGGATATTGCTGATACTTTGGCAGATTCCTTTGCGCAAAAGTCGTCCTCTTCAAACTATTCTCCAAAGTTTCAAAAATTTCAACAACAGAAGGAGAAACAAAAACTAAATTTTAAATCAAAGAATAAAGAGGCCTACAATAAACTTTTTACGTTAAAAGAATTAAAAACAGCTCTGAAAAAGTGCCATGATACCGCTCCGGGTTCAGATGATATACACTATCAATTACTTAAACATTTACCTTTTCGGTCCCTTTCTTGTTTACTTGACGTTTATAATCAGGTTTGGCGAACGGGAACTCTCCCGGGTTCTTGGAAAGAGGCCATCGTTATTCCAATTCCCAAACCTGGTAAAGATACAACTAATCCTGGTAGTTATCGCCCCATAGCCTTAACCAGCTGCATATGTAAAACCATGGAAAGAATGGTCAACGACAGACTTGTTTGGTTTCTTGAAAAGAACAAACTTATCACAACTGTCCAGTCTGGTTTTCGTAAACATAGAAGCACAATGGATCATTTGATCCGTTTTGAAACTTTTATCCGTGAAGCTTTTATAAAAAAGGAGCATGTAGTCTCCGTCTTCTTTGACTTAGAAAGTGCATATGACACGACTTGGAAGTATGGAATTATGAATGACCTCTTTGCTTTCGGTATAAGAGGTCGCCTTGCTTATTTTATTTCTGCATTTTTAACTGAACGTCAGTTCAAAGTTCGTGTTGGTGATACTTTTTCTGAACCACAGGAAATGGGTGTTCCCCAGGGATGTATTATTTCTGTTACACTTTTTAGTGTTAAAATTAATAACATTATTAAATCTGTTAACCCTGGAGTTGAATGCTTTTTATATGTTGATGATTTCTGTATTTGTTACAGATCAAAAAATATGCATACAATTGAAAGACAATTGCAACAAGTTTTGAATAATTTACAAAAATGGTCAAACGAAAATGGCTTTAAATTTTCTAAAAGCAAGACCAAATGTATGCACTTTTGTCAACTTCGTAAACACCACCTAAATCCAGATTTAACACTAGATGGCACTCGTATTGAAGTTGTGCCTGAATTTAAATTCCTTGGTCTATTGTTTGACCCAAAACTGACATTTATTCCTCATATTAAATATCTTGGAAATAAATGCCAGAAAGCATTAAATCTTTTACGCGTTGTATCCCATATGGATTGGGGAGCTGACCGTAAAGTCATGTTGAGACTTTACAGGTCATTAATACGATCTAAATTAGACTACACACTTGATTCCATTCACCATCAGGGTTTACGGCTAGCTCTGGGCGCTTTTCGAACTTCGCCCGTCAAAAGTGTCTATGTGGAAGCCAATGAACCACCCTTACATTTACGCCGAAAAAAACTAGCTATGCAGTATTTTTTAAAACTTAAGTCTTAACCCTTCAAATCCCACACATAGAGTTGTTTTTAAACCTTTATACAAGGAATTATTTCTAAAGAAGGAACGGGTAATACCGCCGTTTGGTATCCGTTACGGTCCTGAAGTCGCTAAGCTTGATGTTGATCTTGAGGACATCGCGAGGCAGGAGATTTCAGATTCTCCACCTTGGACTCTAAATAGTCCATCCTTCATTTATGATCTTGCGACCGATAAAAAGGCCTGCACAGATCCTATTGTTTTTAAATCCAAGTATATTGAAATTAAAAATACATATTATAACTTTGAGCGTATTTATACAGATGGTTCTAAGGATGGAAAACAGGCTGCTGCCGCTGCAGTTCATGATGACAATGTGATAACATTTCGGTTGCCAAATAATGCTTCTATATTTTCTGCCGAGTTAAAGGCAATTCATTTGTCTTTGGACCATATTGAATCCGACGGTTATTGGCGATATATTATTTTTACTGACTCATTGTCTGCTATGCAGGCACTTCAGAATGACAAAATAGAGAACCCTATTATTGTTAACCTCCTTTCTAAGCTATCGCGTATTTGTGCAACAGCACATGTAGTATTTTGCTGGATCCCCAGTCATATGGGCATTCACGGTAACGAACATGCTGACTTGGCGGCCAAGTCTGCTCTTTCACAAGATATTTTACCTTTTAAAATACCTTATTCCGATTTTAAACCTTTAATACATGTTTTACTTTACGATGAGTGGCAAAGTGATTGGAATGAGCAAGTAAATAATAAACTGCACTCGATCAAGTCAGTACTTGGTGAGTGGCTACCAGCTTTTAGATCCTGTCGATGAGAAGAAATTGTTCTTGCTCGTTTACGCATTGGGCACACATGGTTAACTCATGCATACTTACTGAAGGGTGAGGAAGCGCCTCAATGTATTCCATGTTTTACACAACTTTCAGTACAGCACATTCTTCTGGAATGTGCCGATTTCGCTCCAATACGTGATAGATTGTTCAAGGCTCAAAGTATGCGTCAGCTCTTTGAATCTGTCAAATCGGAACTTTTATTTGATTTCCTTAGGGAAATTAATATTTTTAATAAGATATGATTATTTCTTAAATCGTGCTTTTGCACATTCATTACTCTTACTGATCCTGTTCCACATTTTCTCAGATATTATTTATCTTTATGTTAAGTATTACATAGTAATGTTGGGCTTGTTTGCCTATATCGTATTATGCCCCGGCATACAAAGTATGAGGGGCATATAGTTTTCCGGTCTGTTAGTCCGTCCGTCCGTCCGTTTGTCCGTTCGTCCGTCCCGCTCAGGTTAAAGTTTTTGGTCAAGTTAGATTTTAGTGAACCTGATGTCCTATCATTATGAAACTTCACACAAATGACAATCAACATATCATTGTTTAAAAAATTGTATCAATTTGAGGTTGGACCAACTGTTCGTCCGTCCGTTCGTCTGTCTGTTCGTCCATTCCATTCTCAGGTTAAAGTTTTTGGTCAAGTTAGATTTTAGTGAACCTGATGTCCTATCATTATGAAACTTCACACAAATGACAATCAACATATCATTGTTTAAAAAATTGTATCAATTTGAGGTTGGACCAACTGTTCATCCGTCTGTTCGTCTGTCTGTTCGTCCATTCCATTCTCAGGTTAAAGTTTTTGGTCAAGTTAGATTTTAGTGAAGCTGATGTCCGATCATGATGAAACTTCACACAAATGACTATTAACATATCATTCTTTAAAAAATTGTGCCGATTTGACGTTGTGACCCTCTGTCCGTCCGTCTGTTCGTCTGTTTGTTCGTCCATACAATTCAGGTTAAAGTTTTTGGTCAAGTTAGTTTTTAGTGAAGCTGATGTCCTATCATGATGAAACTTCACACAAAATATAGTTAACAACCGGGGCATCCGTGTTCCATGGACACATTTTCTTGTTTTATATTGGCTTACATGTTATTTTATATCTATTTTAGGTATCGCATACATCATGTTTGATTATTTCACTTTACATTAAGTAAATTATTAAGCGCCCAAAATGACCTTAGTTGTCGACGGGCCTTAAAACACCATTCATTCATTCATTCCTTAACACGCCTTCCAAGTATATCCCAGGCATGTTCAATCGGTGTAATGTCTGGGGACAAGGACGACCAATCCAGAGTTTGGATATTGTTGGCAGCTAAGAATTGCGTGGTAAGTCGCGCTCTGTGTGCAGGCGCAAAATCTCCCAAAATCGAAATGCCGTCTAAGAAACGGCAACGCTACTGGGCGCAAAACGTTATCAATGTAAGCTCTCGCATTTACATTTCCGTTTAAGATAACCAGATCTGTTTTATGGAACTGTGAAATCCCTGCCCACACATGGACACTCCCGCCACCACCACGGTTACATTTCTCCACAAATCTGTCAAGAAAACGGTCCCCATTTTGACGATACACTCTCAACCGTCCATCACTGTTTTGCACATTGAACTTAGATTCGTCACTAAACAAAACATCTCCCCACTGCCTACGTGTCCATCGCTGATGCACCCAGCCGGGCCCAGGCAAGTCTTGCGGCTATGTGCCTTTGTGTCAGAACATAGCCCTTTTTAGGTTTGCGACAGCGTAATCCAACGCCTCGAAGTCGACGTCTTACAGTGGCAGCAGAAATCGGTCGCCTGAAAACAGAATATGTAAATTTATCTTCAATCATACGAGGACTTTCAATGAATAAAGTGGGTTGTAAATGTTAGTTTAGTTGTAAACTTACCCTCTGATACCAACAGTACGTCTGGCGGTGACAGAGGCAGGCCTGAAGGGATATCGGCGATGCACTCCACGTAAGTTGCCGTCTTGACATCGCGTTGTTACTCTGGGTTGCCCTGGCCGAGGTATGTCTTTTACAGCTCCAGTCTGGAGGAATCGCTGTCTGAGACGAACTTTTGTAGTTTTATTGCAGTGAGAATATCGGGCAACAGCCACGATGCCCCTCCCGGCTCTAACGCCTCAGAACGCTGATAGTCAGTTAAACGTGGCATTTCTCTAGGAATAAAATCCTATGCAAACATGTGTTTTAGCTCTATGGCTTATGTCGTGGGGATTTGTCCGTCGTCCGTCCGTAAACAATTTCTTGTTAACACGATACAGTCTTCACTTTTGATTGTATCTCAACCAAACTTATACAGTAGTTAGATATCCATGAGAGCTCGGTTCCTTTCGAAAACTAGCCAGATCCGCTTATGCATGACTGGATTATGGCCCTTGAAATGGTCAAAATTGCTATAAAACAGCTTGTTAACACGATACAGTCTTCACTTTTGATTTTATCTCAACCAAACTTATACAGTAGTTAGATATCCATGAGAGCTCGGTTCCTTTCGAAAACCAGCCAGATCCGCCCATGCATGACTGGATTATGGCCCTTGAAATGGTCAAAATTGCTATGAAAGAGCCAACCAAACTTATACAGTAGTTAGATATCCATGAGAGCTCGGTTCCTTTTGAAAACCAGCCACAGATCCGCCCGTGCATGACTGGATTATGGCCCTTGAAATGGTCAAAATTGCTATAAAAGAGCTTGTTACCACGATACAGTCTTTATTTTTTATTGTATCTCAACCAAACTTATACAGTAGTTAGATATCCATGAGAGCTTGATTCCTTTCGAAAACAAGCCAGATCCGCCCCATGCATGACTGAATTATGGCCCTTGAAATTGTCAAAATTGCTATAATAGGTCTTGTTAACATGATACAGTCCTTATTTTTTATTGTATCTCAATCAAACTTATACAGTAGTTGGATATCCATGAAAGATTGGTTCATTTTTAAAAAACGGCCAGATCTACCCATGCATGGCTGGATTATGGCCCTTGAAATTGGCAAAATTGCTATAATACAGCTTGTGAACACAATAGAGCTTCCATTTACTATCTGATCTTCACCAAACTTAGATGGTATTTAAATATTGATGAAATATTGGTTCCTTTTGAAACAAGCCAGATCAATGCCAGTAGAGCATAGGCCCTCGTGGGCCTCTTGTTTCTACCTGTCTATCGCCAGGGTACACGCGCATGGATAAATAATCCTACTTACCCGATATATACGAGCGCCACGTGGGAAACATGGAAAACTAGCACGTGCACGTCAAGCGTTGCATTGCGTACGAAAACAACCAGAATTAATCTACACAATCCAAATTTTTTTTAATAAAAGTGGTGCGTTTTTAAAGTAGCTGAGTGTATACTTGGGTGTAATAAAGAGTATGTTCTGTTCAGCAATTCTTTTCACAAAATAATTACCAGAGGATATGGTAGCCTATGTTATTTGGGATGCTAGAATGTGTCACATAAATATGTCATTGACTGTTTATGAATGTATTTCGACATTACAATATACAATTTCATATTTTCTCGCACACACGGACATATGCACTCACGCACTCACACATACATGCACACAGCCCACAATGCATGAGCAAATAATGGTAAATACAGAATTCATAGAATAGTATGTATACACATATATACAAACACACATAGGCATACATACCTATATATACATACAGATATACACATATCAGTATTGACTCAACCATCTGTAAGGGTAGAGTCATAACTACACATGAAATGCCCCCAGTGTTACATTGATTGTAACTTTTAATATAACTAAAGGTATTAAGATAATATTTAAAGATAACTTCTACTATTCCGTCAGCCGCCCAACTATGCGAAAGCGCATTAAGCCACGTAAAATCCCAACGGGCCCCACGCATCTATATCATCACCTGGCTTACACGATTGTTAGTATGGGCATCACATTCAGACAACAGCACCACATCCAGAGGAGGCAGATGATAGACGAACAAAACTAATGACTATGGTAAGGCCTACTCGATATATAATTTAGTTTAAACTTATTAGTCCCGTCGATTCCGTCCGTCCGTTCGCCTGTCTGTCTGTCAGTCCCAGCTAATCTTGTCCGGCCCGCATCTTAACCATGCATCATAGGATTTGAAAGAAACTTGGCACAAACGTTCACCATGATGGGGCGGCGTGTCGCGCACAAGACCAAGGCCTTTACCTCAAATGTCAAGGTCTCACTCAGAGGTCAAAATGAATACAGTTTGATAGGACTGTACCTTGTCCAGCTCACATATCAACCATGCATCATAGGATTCCCAAGTTACTTTGTCAAGGTCACACTTAGAGGTCAAAGGTCAAAATGAGTACTGTTTGATAGGACTGTACCTTGTTCGACATGCATCTTAACCATGCATTATAGGATTTCCATGAAACTTGGCACAAAAGTTTGATGAGGCAGCGTGTCGCTCTCAAGACCCAGGCCTGTACCTAAATGTCAAGGTCAAACTTAGAGGTCGAAATGAGTACTGTTTGATATGACTGTGCCTTGTCCGGCCCGCATCTCAACCATGCATCATAGGATTCCTAAGTTACTAGGCACACATGTTCACCACCATAAGATGGCGTGTCGCGCACAAGACCCAGGCCTTTACCCTAAATGTCAAGGTCACACTTAGAGGTCAAAATGAGAACTGTTTGATAGGACTGTACCTTGTCCGGCCCGCATCTCAACCATGCATCAGGATTACTAGGCAAACTTGTTCACCATGATAAGGTGGCGTGTCGCGCACAATACCCAGGCCTGTACCTCAAATGTCAAGGTTACACTTAGAGGTCAAAATGAGAACTGTTTGATAGGACTGTACCTTGTCCGGCCCGCATCTCAACCATGCATCAGGATTACTAGGCAAACTTGTTCACCATGATAAGGTGGCGTGTCGCGCACAATACCCAGGCCTGTACCTCAAATGTCAAGGTTACACTTAGAGGTCAAAATACATAATGTGCTGTCCTCGTCCGGTAGGGGACTTTTGTATTGCTTGCAATACGACATTAACTTGTTTATTTTATATCGATTGCGAAACAAGCCTTTAGCTTAGAGTAATCACGCTCGATGACTGCTTCCTTAACCAGTACTCGCCCGGTTTGTGTGGAAAAAAAACCAAAGTCAGAACCCGCTCATCACGGGACTCGAACCAGGGACATTTGATACGAGAGGCCGACGCTCTACCTCTGTCTTCCACCGTATATATATACCTTTAAGAAATCCCCCCTGCCGGTGGGGGTTAGAATACGCCGGCTGTCCGTCCTACAAGGGGTAGAAGTCCCCTAATGGACCCGCCTGTTTGCCGTGGGTGGATACTCGTAAGCAGGAAACGAGGATCCTGGCAGTTAAGGGAAGCGCAGGGATCTCCGGCTTTCCAACACACTGCTTTGGCCTCTGCTTCGGTGTAAACGGGAGCCTAGATGGGCCCGGTCTAGTGCAAACGGCTGGTCATATTTTAGATTTAGGCACACTTTTTCTTTTTTTACAAATACATGTATGTTAACTGTAATGGTGTTAAAATGTCATAAATATCTGTGCATGTATCTACGTATAAGTTCTGTTCTTTTTCACTTGAAAATATTCCATCCGATCGTTTCTTTCGATTCATATACACCAACTTTATATTATATGTGTCATATTTAATTTGCATAAAGTTTACAAGTTATTGTGCCTCGTCTTTTATAGGCTAATGGGCTAATTGGGTGGCGCGGATGTTTTGGTCGGGGCACTGACTTGCATGGTGAATCCCTGATATGGGGGACACATCCATGTTCTTCCTTGTCGCACTAACTTATTCGCGGTATCTAAGTATAGCATCTGTGTACCCCTGACACGAGGAGCTGGATTTCCGCTCCATATATCGTGTTCCCTTGTTGGACTCCGTGGCGGGTGGGGGCCGCGGTTGACGAAATAAAAAAACTTAAACATGGATCCTCAAACCAAATAACGCACGCGTACTCAAATGGACTCGGACTCCGATATCGATATCGACAAACCTAATGGCAACGCTTCAAATCCATCATTTCCCCGCTTTCTATTGATAGAATCAAATTTACCTGAACAGCCCTTATCTACCCTTTCACCTTTCGTCATCCAGAAATGCCTTGTTTCTCTTTCTGGTTCACTTAAGTCTGTCAAAAAGTTAAAATCAGGTGCTCTCCTCATTGAAGTTGAGAAAAAAGCACATTCCGAAAATCTTTTGAAGTTAAAAACCTTTTTCAATTTCTCTGCCAAATGCTCCGCCCATAATACTCTTAATACATCAAAAGGAATAATAAGATGCCCAGATCTTGCAGGAGTTTCTGAGGAGGAAATTGCTTCTGAACTGGCCGACCAACTGGTCGTCCATGTCAGAAGGATGACTTCCTACAGGGACAGTATCAAGAGACCAACAAACACCTTGGTGCTAATGTAATAGGGTCACTTTTGATGTGACATGTCAAGTTTATATAACTTGTTGAGTTGAGTTCACCTGTCTAAATTCATGCTAATTGCTCCCGCCAATTTTGGTCACATGACAATTTGATTTGGTCAGTCAGTCATTTTCCCTTGTTTGGTTAACACTATATTAGATTGTTAATTTGGAAATGTTGGATTTGGATTGAATTTATAACAGCAATAATTGACACGAATAGAATGAGACAGATGTGTGTATGATCATATAATTCCCTAAATTGGATGTTTCTGTACATACATAATAAAATGTATAATGATGATTCCGTTCGTTATTGAGATTTACCTGACCCTCGAATAAAGAACCCACAAGAGGCTACCTGGCCAGAAGGAGCCCTGTTATATTTTGGCGCCCAATATGGTTTAAGTGAACTACGAACAAGCTGGAAAGTGAGATGTTTAAATGACTATTGCAGTAAACATACCAAGCATGACTGCACAGGATACCCATCATTGGATCTTTACCCTTTAGTGTGACCAGTGTGTATACATAACCGTGGACAGTTATTTTAAATGGAGAGGTGAATGGAGTGATATTTTGTACATGTTGTGTTAATTTGACCTTGACCTTTCTCCTTTGATTTTGATTGGTTGAAAAACACTTCCTGTTTATTTCCCGACTTTCCATTGGTTAGTTTAGCATTTCCTGTTTGACCCATCCACCACCCATTTTTCAGTGTACTGGTTCCCAGCTGATATACAGAACACATTGCTGCCTCAGTCTTCATATTGGATTTTGGTAAGCTGGTTCCTGTCCTTTTAACCTTTAACCTTTATAAACATCATTTATAGGTTGAATACTGATTGGTTTAACAGGTTTGGAGTTGTTTATTCCTTGGTAGATAGATTTTGACCCTTGCATTTGATTGGTTTAGACATTGACAGACTTGACTTTACTATTACTTACTATTATTTACCCTTGCACAGTATTTACCCTTATATTTTGAATGCATTGTTATTTTGACTGAACTATTGTTTACATTTTCTCAATATTTACCTTTATTTATAAATTATATTGTTCTTTTGATTACAGATATAGATTAAGCTGACCAAATGGAGAAACTATTTTGTTGAATTAATAAATTTGTATTTTCATTTACAGGTCTTTAATGTAAAATAGTTAATTTACTTATATTGAATTTTGACCTTTGCATTAAGATAGAAATTTGGCTGAGGGAGATAATACTTAGTTGAATTTGATATATATTTTTTTACAGATCTTTAACAGTGAACAGTTCATTTTCTAGTAATGAATTAATTGATTATTAGACTAAAGTAATTTGATATACCATAATATTATGTTATAATAATAATTTAGCAATACTTACCAATTAATTTGAAACATATTAATCTATTTTGATTAGATTATGACTTTAATATATACTTATAGTTTGAAATACTAAACATATTTATATTTGTCATAGGTTTATAATGAAATAGTACTGAAATGAACTTAGTGTGGTGTGAACTATTTTGCAAATATCAGTGAGGAATAACAAGTGTTATTTAGTGAAATAGTGCAACAATTACTCAATTATTTGAGAGTAATCTTAGCTTAATAATATAAGCATGGAGAAACAGGAGATAGAAGAGGAGAAATTGGATTATGCTGGTGGATTCACAGAGGATGATAAAAAACTGATAGATGCTTTTCACATGTTACATCTCTCACCTTATGTAGAGTCACCAGGAGACTTAGTGGATTTATTAGCCAAATTTGGAAAAGCTATTTCTAATAAAGACAATAGTAGCTCACATACATCAGGAAGCTATCATTTTCCAAAATTATCTATTTTTTATGGAGAAGATAATAAAGGCGAAACATCATGGGAAACATTCAAATTTGAGATACAGTCCCTGTTAGCTGACAAAGCATTTTCCAAAGAACAGATTTTATTGGGAGTCAGGAGAGCTGTAAAAGGGAATGCTGCAGATATTATTAGGAGACTAGGACCTGGCATTAGTTTGAATGAAGTACTTGTTAAACTTAACAGTACATATGGGAGTGTAGAAACTGAAGAGAGTGTACTTAGAAATTTTTACTCTTGCCAGCAGTCACCAAAAGAGACAATTGCAAGTTATGCTTCTCGTTTAGAGGAATTATATTCACAAGCTGTATCCGTGCACGCCTTACCAAAGAATGACATGGTTTTAAAAGGAGTTTTATACCAAGGACTATTGTCTGAAATAAAAACATATGGCTTCATATAAATATGATATAATATCTGACTATGATAAATTCAAGATTGAACTAAGGAAGATAGAAGCAGACATGAAGAACTCAGAACCAAGACATTGTCATGCTAATGTAAATGTGGAAAAGAAGCCATCATAGCTAGATGAAGTGAAAGGTCTTCTACTAAAGATTAATGAGAGGATAGACAAGTTAGAAAAACAACAAGAAGACATTAAGCAAGGCCAAGAATCATATCGAGGAAATTTAAGTGGAAATAGATATAGGAGCAACAATAGTGACAAATATCAACATAAACAAGAACACAATGATACTAACCAAGGCCATAGGAGACCTCTAGGATCACAGAATTTCCAATCAACTTGCTTTGATTGTGATGGAAAGGGACATATGATTAAGGATTGCCCTAATCCAAAACAAAGACAGTGCTTTAACTGCAAGAAATTTGAACACATTGCAAAGGATTGCCCAAAAGCATAAGTGCCTCAGTTGTTGGGTCAAACCAAGGCACTAATTATCAAGGCCCTAAATTAGTTGGAGAAACCAATGAAGTTGAGATAGAGATAAATAATGTCAAGACAAAAGCCTTAGTTGATACAGGAAGTTGTATAAGTACAATATCACAATCTTTTTATGATAAGAACCTTTCGGACATTGTTATACAACAGTTAGAGAACATCATAAAAGTTGAATGTGCTGATGGTCAACCACTTCCATATCATGGTTACATCGAAGTTGATTTAACAACAGGAAATGGTATTCCAAAAGCTTCACAAACTCCATGTTTGTTTCTGATTACTCCTGACACTGCATATTCCATTTTAACACCAGTAATACTCGGAACAAATATCCTTGATGTTTTGTTAAAAGAGTGTCAACAGAACTTTGGAATTCAGTTCCTTCAACGTGCCTCCCTACATACACCTTGGTATTTGGCCTTTAGATGCATGGTCATCAGATATAGAGAATTAAGAAAGAATGGAAACCAAATAGCCATAATTAGGTCTGCTGAACCAGGAAAGATAATTATAGGACCAAATGAAACCAAGACAATCAAAGGACGCACAGACAGAGAATAAGGCTTTCACAAAACATGTGCTCTTATACATGAATCACCAGACTCCTCATTACCGAACTTCATTGATATCACTCCAGTAATTATTGATTATGAATTTGGAAGAACCAAAGCTGTAGATATCACTGTTTCGAATATAACAACAAACAGCGTTGTTATCTCACCAAAAGAGATTTTGTGTGAACTGCAGCCAGTTAAAATTGAAGATGTTTCAAATGAAGCCGAGGGAGATACCAAACATGATAGTGTTTTAGACCAAGTTAATATTGACACAAACAAGAAACTAAATGATGATCAACTCAAAGATATAACACGGCTATTCCAAAAGCACATAGACATTTTTTCTACAGGAGAAGAGGATATTGGATTTTGTGACAAATTTAAACATAGAATTGACCTATTAAATGAAACACCATTTAAGCAGTCAACCAGACGAATCCCCCCTGCCATGATTTCTGAAGCAAGGGCACATCTGGAAAATTTATTATCAACAGGAATTATAAGAAAATCAAAGTCTCCCTGGTCATCTAATGTTGTTCTTGTTAGAAAGAAAAACGGAAAGCTCCGTATGTGTTTGGATTATCGAATGCTCAACAAAAGAAGTGTCAAAGATGCGTATGCGTTACCCAAAATAGAGGAGATATTTGATGTGTTGCAAGGAAGCAAAGTTTTCTCAACCATCGATATGAAATCAGGCTATCATCAAGTTGAAGTTGAAGAATGTCACAAAGAGAGAACAGCCTTCAGTGTATCGAATTTAGGTTTCTATGAATATTTCAAAATGCCTTTTGGATTAAGTAACGCACCTGCAACCTACCAAAGACTAATGGAGGAATGCCTTGACGACTACAACATGTCAATATGCGTTATATACCTAGATGACTTGATAGTATTCGCCGACAGTTTTGAAGAACATCTCCACAGACTTGATCTAGTTTTGACCAGACTCAAAGATTGCAATTTAAAGTTGTCACCAGAAAAATGTGTTTTCATTCAAGAAAAAGTGCAATTTCTTGGACACATTGTAAGTGAAAATGGAGTAGAGACAGATCCGGCTAAGATAGAAAAGATTAAAAATTGACTCCATCAAAATTCGACGAATTGAGATCCTTTTTGGCATTTTGTGGATACTATCGGCGTTTTATTAAAGATTTCAGTAAGATAACAAGACCCTTAGCTGATCTCCTACCAGGCGCGTAGCTAGGCTTACGCACGTACGCACGTGCGTAAAATAATTTTGGACAGATCGAAAAAATAAAAATGAAATAAATGCGAAAAACGCAATAAAAATGTACACTAAGGGGGTTGAGGGGCAGACTTCCAGAAATTCTAAGAATAAAACTTATGAAAAAAGAACAAAGTCAACACATAAACCCATACTAGTTTATTTTAATTGTTTAAATTTAGTGAAAATGCGGGGTCAAGGCTACGACGGGGCGTCCAACATGTCCGGAAAATTCCGTGGCGTTTAAGCGCGGGTACGACAGATATTTCCCGAGGCAATTTACACGCACTGCAAGGCACACTGCTTAAACCTAGCAATAATACATGCATCTGAGGAGCCACTCTCTAGAAACATGATGAAGACAGTACAAGAAGTGGCTTTTCTGTTCAATTACTCGGGAAAACGGTTGTTAATATTTCGGGAGACGTTGGCGAACGACCAAGCTTGTCGCGAAGAGATGGAGAGAGTTTATTTATCGACGGAACTATCCACCAGGCTCATTCAAAATGGCGACAGGTTTAACGCACAATATCTGATACCAAGCGAAATAGAGCATATCGACAACGATATTGTACAGGAATTATACGCCACCTTTTCGCGAGATCTGCCAGCTGACTCATCTGAGGAGTTTCAACGAGAGGTTAGTCGCTGGAGAAATAGGTGTAATGGAGACGGTCCTGTCTATGATACCATAGGTGATACATTAGCACACATGAACGCTGAGCTGTACCCAAATGTGTCAACATGCCTCCACATTTTACTGGCAATGCCCGTTTCAACCGCCACTGCAGAGCGCTCATTCAGCTCAATGATAAGGGTGAAAACCTACTCACGATCAACAATGACCACCGGTAGACTGTCTGGGCTTGGGTTGATGAGCATTCATCGTGATAGGGACATAAACGTCGACACAATTATAGATGTGTTCTATGACCTGCTTCATTACCACATCATGTATGGCATTGTGCGGCGCGAACTAAATAGTGACCACTGTATTGGAGTACATTGTAATGTGATTTAAACAATTTGCAGAAGCTCTAGCGAGGACGTACGTTTTCCATTGTGTTCATTTTTGCACTTGCATTTATAAGCGTGTTTACCGTTATATACCACCTAGAGCTATCAAAGTTCAATGGCTAAATGTAGTCTGAACGCCCATTGTATGATGTTTTGTTTTGAACTATGAACAATAGGAGAAATGTATTGTATGTTTGTTTTAAAATTGCAGATGATGATTTGCAATCATCCTTACATTTGCAGTCAATATATGGATGGAAAAAGAAGACTTGATTTGTTTGTCTTTCATTAAAACATTTATATGTTTTGGACGGTCAAATAGGACCACATTCTATGTTGTAAAATATACTCGAAACGACACCATAGACTGTTCCAATTACAAATCTAGCAGAGTGCGTAAAGTAAATTTGGGCTCAGCTACGCGCCTGCCTACCACCAACCTGCTCAAAGAAGATGAAGAAAACACCAATAAAACAGTGGATATGGACAGAAAATCAACAGACAATATTTGAAAACCTAAAGGAAATTCTAACCAGACCACCAATTTTAGCATATCCAGATTTTTCAAAACCATTTGAGCTTCACACTGACGCATCTGGAACAGGATTAGGAGCTGTACTTAACCAATCTGATGGAAAATTGAAAAGAGTTATTGCCTATGCAAGTAGAGCATTAACAAAGTCAGAGAATAATTACAGTGCGTACAAATTGGAATTTCTCGCTCTGAAATGGGCTGTGACAGAAAAGTTTTCAGATAATCTCGCTATCAACCATTTCTCAGTACTTACCGACAATAATCCACTAACATATGTATTGACCAGTGCTAAACTAGATGCGACAGGACAAAGATGGGCATCAGCATTAGGAGAGTACAATTTTGACATACATTACCGATCTGGACTTAACAATGGAGATGCAGATGCATTGTCAAGATACCCACATAAAAGAAGAACAGCAAGAAAGTGTTATAATAAAGAACGAGGTAGTCAAAGCCATCTGCAGTAATACCGATACAGAACCACTTATTGAGACAATCTGTACCAATATCGTATGTATAGGGACTCTAGAGAATGACCAAAAAGCAGACTGGAAAAGATATATCAATTCTTTGGTATATGCATACAACTGCACACCTCAAAGTTCGACAAATATTCACCATTTGAGATTATGTTTGGCAGAAAGCCAAAACTACCAGTTGATTCAATGTTCAAACAAGTGACAGAAAACCAGAATAGAACAACCAAAGACTATATAGATGATCTTCAGAACAGAATAGAAGTAACAAAGGAAATAGTTCTGAAACATCTGAAGAAGTCAAAAGAGAGACAAAAAAGCCATTATGATTTGAAGGCAAAAGCAGTCACTTTATCAATAGGAGACAGAGTGTTGGTTAAAGTTCTTGCATTTGAAGGCAAACACAAGATCCAAGATAGATTCGAAAATGACATGTATACTGTTATAGAACAGCCAAACGAGCATATTCCTGTTTATAAGGTTAAAGCAGAAACATCGGCTGCAATAAGAACATTGCATAGGAACCATTTGTTTCCAATTGGAGATAGGATAGCAAAAAGAACAGAACCACTTCCAAAGAAGAGGATATCTCTGGAGAAGAAGAAAGTTGTGGCCACACAAGAAATTGAGAAAAGAAACATGCTACAGGAGAAAATAGATGTGAGTGAGTCGAGTGAAGACTCAGATGAAGAAATGATAGGAGGATCAGGAACTAGAATTGTAGACACTACAGTTATACATGGGGACGCTCATGCTCCTGAAATATATGGAAGGAAAACTTCGAAAAAAGAAGTTATAGCTAGGAGAGAGTCAACAAACGACTTAAGTAAGGAAGACAGAACAGGAACAGAGTTTACAAATGCCCGTGATGGTGAAGAAAGAAGCTTCAGAGACAGTTGGAATGCCTCAGAAAATACAGTAAGGACAAATGATATATCTAATGCTCTCGACAGCAATAAAAGAGATATCGAGAATGAAAATTATACAGAAGATGATGGAACAGCAGCAGCTGGACACATAACAGACATACAGAAAAGAACAGATGAAAAGACAGTGAGCGAAAAGCAAGGTCTAGAAAGCAAAAAAGGCACAGAAGGAGGAGAGTCTGGAGAAACAGTTACAGAAAGACAAGTGTTTAGAGTAGAGAATCCAGACGCAATATCTCCCCCAATACCTGCCCCAAGAAAATCTCAAAGAGAGAAACGAAGACCAGCATGGTTCGATTCATATCAGATGAATCAGGTAGTAGTAAAACCTCATGATTCAAAGTGGCCATCATGAATCGAAATGTCGAAAAACTACAGAAGAAAAGGTTTGCCGTCGTTGCACTGCATTATGTTCAGAACATGATGCAGATGTAAATGAATGTAAAAATACACTTAAATGTTCAAACTGTGGTGGTGAGCATTATTCTACCTCCCGCTCCTGCCTTGTGTGGACACGGGAGAAAGAGATTGTTACCATCAAATGCAAAGAAGGTCTTTCTTTTCCTGAGGCGAAGAAAATTGTTGAAACCCGATTTAATTTGACCGTTTCATATGCTAATGTCACCAAAAACAACTCTTCTAAGCCCGTGGAAAAAAAGATGCTATCACCCAGACTGATGTAGCTGTTCAAACCGAACCCATTAAAGTTATTGAAGCTAATACAGTTGCCGAACCTCTTAAAGTTATTGAACAAATTAAAGTTGTCACTGAAAATAAAAAGTCTAGCCCCAAAACATCAACTTCTAGCTCAAAACAAACTCAAAAGAGTCCGAGACCAAATAAAAGCAAAAGTTCAAGTAAAGTGGTTGTGTCGGATCGTATTCCCAAGGGATCCGATGACCAAATAAAAAACCATAACCGCTACCAGTGTCTTGGTGAAGACATGGAAGCAGAAGATACTATTGCAGATAATAATAAGCAAGGTAAAATTATAAGATTACCTTTACAAAATGATTAAATCCATACTTCCTAGTCTGTGTTCTGTCTTACTCATATATACAATGATGATGAGTAACACTATTTTACAAAGGAATTGTCGAGGTTTAAATTCTAATTTTGAAGAATTATCCTTACTTATCAATGAATATAAACCAGTAGCACTTTGCTTACAGGAAACTTTCCTAAAAGATTCTGACAAATTTACACTAAAATATCACTCTTGTTATCACACAGCCTCTCAGGCTGGTGACCGTGTGTGTGGTGGGGTTGCTGTAGTTGTTAACAACTCAGTCCCTCATAAGCTAATAAATCTTGATACAACATTGCAGGCAACTGCTGTTAGAATTTCTATTAACAAAGCAGTGACTTTGTGTTCATTGTATCTCCCACCAAGTATGCCACTAGATATAGATCAACTAAACAACCTTATCTCTCAACTCTCCAAACCCTTCATTTTAATGGGGGATTTCAATTGCCACAATACATTGTGGGGATGTAACGACACCAATATAAAGGGTCGAAAGTTAGAAGAATTTATTTTTAAACAAGATCTTTGTCTTTTAAATGAAAAATCATATACATACTTGCACCCTGCTACTGGTTCTTACTCATCTTTTGATCTTGCTGTTTGTAGCCCTGATATATTTGTTGATTTCTCATGGAAGGTCTCAGACGACCTTCATGGAAGTGATCATTTCCCTTTAATTATTACTGAAACTGGACGCTCTGTCCAGGAGCGTCCGCGTCGATGGAGGCTTCACAAAGCGAACTGGAATTTATTCCAGATGCGATGTAACGAATCCATTACTCCGAATGATGTTTTGGATTGTGATAATCCTACACAACTTTTTACTTCATTAATTTATCAGGCAGCTGAAGAAGCAATACCACGAACTTCGACAACTCCAACGCGCCCTCACAAACCTTGGTTTGATGAGGATTGCAAAAAGGCTATAGGTACACGCAAATCGGCTCTCAGACAATTCGACCTAAGGCCAACCCATGAAAACCATGAAAAATTTAAAATAGCTCGAGCAAAAGCTCGTAAAACTATTAAACAAAGTAAACGTGCGTCTTGGCGACGGTATGTATCTAGGTTAAATTCTAGATCATCCGTCAAAAAGACATGGGATATGATAAGGAAAATTAATGGCAAGAGTAGCTCGATTGGTGAAAATCACCTGGACATTCCAGACGGTGTCGCTTCTTCAAAGAAGGATATTGCTGATACTTTGGCAGATTCCTTTGCGCAAAAGTTGTCCTCTTCAAACTATTCTCCAAAGTTTCAAAAATTTCAACAACAGAAGGAGAAACAAAAACTTAATTTTAAATCAAAGAATAAAGAGGCCTACAATAAACTTTTTACGTTAAAAGAATTAAAAACAGCTCTGAAAAAGTGCCATGATACCGCTCCGGGTTCAGATGATATACACTATCAATTACTTAAACATTTACCTTTTCGGTCCCTTTCTTGTTTACTTGACGTTTATAATCAGGTTTGGCGAACGGGAACTCTCCCGGGTTCTTGGAAAGAGGCCATCGTTATTCCAATTCCCAAACCTGGTAAAGATACAACTAATCCTGGTAGTTATCGCCCCATAGCCTTAACCAGCTGCATATGTAAAACCATGGAAAGAATGGTCAACGACAGACTTGTTTGGTTTCTTGAAAAGAACAAACTGATCACAACTGTCCAGTCTGGTTTTCGTAAACATAGAAGCACAATGGATCATATGATCCGTTTTGAAACTTTTATCCGTGAAGCTTTTATAAAAAAGGAGCATGTAGTCTCCGTCTTCTTTGACTTAGAAAGTGCATATGACACGACTTGGAAGTATGGAATTATGAATGACCTCTATGCTTTCGGCATAAGAGGTCGCCTTGCTTATTTTATTTCTGAATTTTTAACTGACCGTCAGTTCAAAGTTCGTGTTGGTGATACTTTTTCTGAACCAGACGAACAGGAAAAGGGTGTTCCCCAGGGATGTATTCTTTCTGTTACACTTTTTAGTGTTAAAATTAATAACATTATTAAATATGTTAACCCTGGAGTTGAATGCTTTTTATATGTTGATGATTTCTGTATTTGTTACAGATCAAAAAATATGCATACAATTGAAAGACAATTGCAACAAGTTTTGAATAATTTACAAAAATGGTCAAACGAAAATGGCTTTAAATTTTCTAAAAGCAAGACCAAATGTATGCACTTCTGTCAACTTCGTAAACACCACATAGATCCTGATTTAACACTAGATGGCAATCGTATTGACGTTGTGCCTGAATTTAAATTCCTTGGTCTATTGTTTGATCCGAAACTGACTTTTGTTCTTCATATTAAATATCTTAGAAATAAATGCCAGAAAGCATTAAATCTTTTACGCGTTGTATCCCACATGGATTGGGGCGCTGACCGTAAAGTCCTCTTGAGACTTTACAGGTCATTAATACGATCTAAATTAGACTACGCATGTATTGTTTATGGCTCAGCACGAAAGTCGTACATTGCAACACTTGATACCATTCACCATCAGGGTTTATGGCTAGCCTTGGGCGCTTTTCGAATCTCGCCCGTCAAAAGTCTCTACGTAGAAGCCAATGAACCATCGCTAAATTTACGCCGAAAAAAACTAGCTATGCAGTATTTCTTGAAACTTAAGTCTAATCCTTCAAATCCCAATCATAGAGTTGTTTTCAACCCTTTATACCAGGAATTATTTTTAAAGAAGGAACGGGTAATACCGCCTTTTGGTATCCGTTACGGTCCAGAAGTCGCAAAGCTTGATATTGATCTTGACGACATCGCGAAGCAAGATATTTCAGATGCTCCACCTTGGACTCTAAGTAGTCCATCATTCATTTATGATCTTGCGACCGATAAAAAGGCCTGCACAGATCCTATTGTTTTTAAATCCAAGTATATAGAAATTAAGAATACATATTATGACTTTGAGCGTATTTATACGGATGGTTCTAAGGATGGCAAAAGGGCAGCTGCTGCCGCAGTTCCTGATGGCGATGTAATAGCATTTCGACTACCAGATAATTCTTCTATTTTTTCCGCCGAGTTAAAGGCAATAGATTTAGCTTTGGACTTTATTAAATCAGAAGGTTATTGGCGGTACATTATATTTACCGACTCATTGTCTGCTATGCAGGCACTTCAGAATGACAAAATAGAGAACCCTAGTATTGTTAACCTCCTTTCTAAGCTATCGCGTATTTGTGCAACAGCACATGTAGTATTTTTCTGGATCCCCAGTCATATGGGCATTCACGGTAACGAACATGCTGACTTGGCAGCCAAGTCTGCTCTTTTACAAGATATTTTACCTTTTAAAATACCTTATTCCGATTTTAAACCTTTAATACATGTTTTACTTTACCATGAGTGGCAAAGTGATTGGAATGAGCAAGTAAATAATAAACTGCACTCGATCAAGTCAGTACTTGGTGGGTGGCTACCAGCTTTTAGATCCTGTCGCCGAGAAAAAATTGTCCTTGCTCGTTTACGCATTGGGCACACATGGTTAACTCATGCATACTTACTGAAGGGTGAGGAAGCACCTCAATGTATTCCATGTTTTACACAACTTTCAGTACAGCACATTCTTCTGAAATGTGCCGATTTCTCTCCAATACGTGATAGATTTTTCAAGGCTCAAAGTATGCGTCAGCTCTTTGAGTCTGTCAAACCGGAACTTTTATTGGATTTCCTTAGGGAAATTAATATTTTTAATAAGATATGATTATTTCTTAAATCGTGCTTTTGCACATTCATTACTGATCCTGTTCCACATTTCCTCAGATATTATTTATCTTTATGTTAAGTATTACATAGTAATGTTGGGCTTGTTTGCCTATATCTTATTTGATATTGGCTTACATGTTATTTTATATCTATTTTAGGTATCGCATACATCATGTTTGAATTTATTAAGCGCCCAAAATGACCTTAGTTGTCGACGGGCCTTAAAACACCATTCATTCATTCATTCCTTTAAGAAATAGATATACACACAATATTTTACAAGTAATGTACATACTTCAGACACTGTTTAAAACATGCGACTCGAGAGTTATCATCGAGAATAAATGACATACAGCCAGAAAACAATTCAAGGATTTGCTCGTCGGGTTTCATACAAATAAATGCGTTGGAATCTGTTTCTCCTAATGAAGAGAAAAACTGTACCCAAAGCTTCTCTCGTATTGGTTCGTTTACAGAACAAAATAGTAGGTGTGTTGTAGATGCCCATGAAACAGACTCTTTGCAGTTTGGACAGTATGTATTATACATTTTAGAAAACAACCTGGAAACAACAAGTATTACCGTATAGCAGTATTTAAAATGACTCCTATATAGTTTGCTGAAGTACCATATATTGCATTGTGAAAAGTCAAAGTGTAGAAGTTTAAAACTAGGTAAAGCCTGGTTGTTTTCTATTGTGGTAATTATTTGTTTTTTCATGAAAGCATTCAAAGATTGATTAACAACTTTCTTCCATGAATAGGGGTTGGGAAAGTATGAACTTGACAAAAATTCCGTTAACATATTTGTTAAACCGTACTATCCCAACATTCGGTAGATGTCAGGCATAAAGCCTTTTGCTTTACTTGGTTTCTGCATAAAGCATTGAAGTCTGTTTTTAAACATATCCCCTTCTAGGACGGACAGCCGGCTTATTTCAAAACTCTTGGTTGATGGTCCCCCGGTGGAGCCCAATCACCCGGGCAGTCTTACCTTTTCTCCGGAACCTCACTGGACTTCATCAGCATTCTCACTTATAGACCAAATTTCCATTTTTTTTATCATGTTACGCACGAAGTCGCGGATCTGAAGATCAGTCTATTTCTGCCACGTTCCATGGCATAACGACCGGATGACCTTTATAGGGACTATAACGTAAGGCCTCATGGAATACTCCAAGATCACCTCGCAGTATACGTCTCGCATCTCAGAATATAAGGCCGGTTATTTCGTTAATCTCCCAAAGTCGCCTTTAGGTCTTTGAAGTCGAAAAAGGGAAGCCAATTTTAGTGTTACGGGTGAGGGTAACCCTAACGCTTAATGTAGTAAGTGATTAGATAAATATAGGATCTGACATGAGTTGTCATTTCATATAAAGCTTTATTAATCTAATTCAAGATTTTTTTGTTAAGCGAGCCTTTGGACGGAAGCAAAGAAATGCGTACATTCTAGAGAGCCGTTTTTCTTTAGAGATTAAAACTTTCTAGTGATAGAATCATATTTTGACCAATCTGAATGCAGGCAACTTTGGCAAAGATTATGCGAAATAGAGAAATTGCTCATATCCATCATTATTTCCATTTCTCACAATGTTTTTCATTCCATCCTAAAAATAACTTTTTGTCTATATTTTCCAATTGTTTTCAGTCATAATAGGGAACAGTTAAACTGCCATTCAAATAATGTAACGTTCTACAGGAGTACCGCTCTACAGATATGCCGCTGTATAGAGATGTCGCTCTACACAGAGGTGTCACTTTACGGAGGTGAGGCTCTATTGACATATATCATACATATAGGTCACTATACAGAGGTGTCGTTATACAGAGGTATCGTTTTACAGAGGTATCGGTGTAAAGAGATATCGGTGTAACAAGGGATCATTCCACACAAGTGTCGCTCTACATAGGTATCGTTCTAAAGATGTGAAGCTATACAGAGGTGTCGTTCTACAGAAGTGTCGTTCTTCAGAGGTGTAAAGAGGTATCGCTCTACAGAGATGTCATTCCACACAGATGTTGTTCGAGCGAGTCTATTGTATCTATAATAAAAGGCTTAATCAAGCAATCGGAGAGACATTGTGTAACAGGTAGCTGTAACTCTTCATTACCTTGCTGTTTGATAAATGTAGGAAAATAATACTGATTGTGATATATATATATACTAGTGCAGGTTCTGGCCAGACGGCGGGCTTATTAGTTCCTGTGTTAGAAATTGCATTTCGCTTTTTTATCAGTTATTCTAAAATTAATGTTTCGGCGTGTATTTAAGTCTTTATATTTCTTGTTTCTGGGTTTTAATTTCAGAGTAATTATTTGACAGGTTTATTTTGGCATTGATGTCTTGATTAAACGAACCTTATAAGCACGCTGTCTTATCAAGACACACTGACAAACATTTAAAGTAAACATTTCGAAACCTTGAAACTCCATTCTACTGAATTCATAGGAAGTTAATACCCTGTCATGCGTCAACTGGTTCTTTCATTATAATACATAATTAAGAAGCGAACGACTCATACCAATGTAATGCAAAGGTGTTATATTATATTCCCCGTAACCGTTAAAGGTAACCGATTGATGTTGCTACACATCTCTGAAACTGTTGTGTGTGTAATCTTGGCGCATACATCGTCATGTGATCTTGCACAAGGCTATACGAATGAAACAGCCTGGGTATAGCTTATAGTTACCTCTCTAGGTCTGTGTAGTATCGAGAAATGAACTGTAAGTATGCACAGAGGACTTGTAAACTTCTAGCCCTAACTTCAACTTCTCCTCATATCTATTTAATTTAACAACACTTACATCAGTGGAAACTTCCTCAAATAATATTTCCGAAATGTTTTGAGACTTAATTATCAATTTTTTCTGGAAGTCTTCTACCTTCTCTTTAAATGCCGCCATGCCTTTTTCAGTCAATGTCCTAATTTGACGAGTCATTCAAACCATAAGTCCAGATGATACACTTGACGAGTCCGGTTGATGCGTTGATAATGATGTTCTTACTATGCTGTCTCGGTATAGAACCATTAAGGAACCTTACAGCTAGTATAACCAGAGGGAGGAATAATATCCAATACTCGAAAACCCAGCATCGATTTCAACTTTATTTAATACTCGTTCCTGAATATTATCATATCCCATGCGGTAAGAACCTGCAACATACAAAGCAGGTTGTAAATAAACTGACATACTATTGCAGCATGAAACAATATACAAGTTAAATTGTACAATAATTAGGCATGACCTTGAACATTCTACTGTCATTCATCTTAACACTGAAGAATTATGAGATGATAATTAAACTTTTAGACATCCAAATAAACCTCAATTTATCTAAATATTACTAGGGACATAGATATCTATGTCCCCGATATTATTCAGAATAAACCAAATAATTTCCAATATTAAATAGAAGTGGGTGGGGTGTGACAACGTCCAACTTTAAGTCAAATTCTCACATAAACAGGCGCTAAGCTTTAAAGCATGTACATGTATCGGATAAATCATATAAATATGCAACAAACTCGACCAAACTTACATCATGTGGGGCAATATTGGACCTTAATCTTATGAAACGACGAGCTTGATAATGCAAGCCAAACAACGTGATTACGACTTCCGGAAGTAAAAACAACCGGCAAGGAACTTCCGCCTATGTCATAACAAACGGCAAGGAAATTCCACCTATGTAATAAATTAGCGAAAAGAGCCGAAAGGCAACGCTACCTAATAAATAGAGCGCGAGAGCGGTGACAGCACATCATATATACAATGATGATGAGTAACACTATTTTACAATGGAATTGTCGAGGTTTAAATTCTAATTTCGAAAAATTATCCTTACTTATCAATGAATATAAACCAGTAGCACTTTGCTTACAGGAAACTTTCCTGAAAGATTCTGACAAATTTACACTAAAGTATCACTCTTGTTATCACACAGCCTCTCGGGCTGGTGACCGTGTGTGTGGTGGGGTTGCTGTAGTTGTTAACAACTCAGTCCCTCATAAGCTAATAAATCTTGATACAACATTGCAGGCAACTGCTGTTAGAATTTCTATTAACAAAGCAGTGACTTTGTGTTCATTGTATCTCCCACCAAGTATGCCACTAGATATAGATAAACTAAACAACCTTATCTCTCAACTCCCCAAACCCTTCATTTCAATGGGGAATTTCAATTGCCACAATACATTGTGGGGATGTAACGACACCAATATAAAGGGTCGAAAGTTAGAAGAATTTATTTTTAAACAAGATCTTTGTCTTTTAAATGAAAAATCATATACATACTTGCACCCTGCTACTGGTTCTTACTCATCTCTTGATCTTGCTGTTTGTAGCCCTGATATATTTGTTGATTTCTCATGGAAGGTCTCAGACGACCTTCATGGAAGTGATTATTTCCCTTTAATTATTACTGAAACTAGACGCTCTGTCCAGGAGCGTCCGCGTCGATGGAGGCTTCACAAAGCGAACTGGAATTTATTCCAAATGCTGTGTGACGAATCCATTACTCCGAATGATTTTTTGGATTGTGATAATCCTACACAACTTTTTACTTCATTAATTTATCGGACAGCTGAAGAAGCAATACCACGAACTTCGACAACTCCAAAGAGCCCTCACAAACCTTGGTCAATTCAGACAATTCGACCTGAGGCCAACCCATGAAAACCATGAAAAATTTAAAATAGCTCGAGCAAAAGCTCGCAAAACTATTAAACAAAGTAAACGTGCGTCTTGGCGACGGTATGTATCTAGGTTAAATTCTAGATCATCCGTCAAAAAGACATGGGATATGATAAGAAAAATTAATGGCAAGAGTAGCTCGATTGGTGTAAATCACCTGGACATTGCAGACGGTGTCGCTTCTTCAAAGAAGGATATTGCTGATACTTTGGCAGATTCCTTTGCGCAAAAGTCGTCCTCTTCAAACTATTCTCCAAAGTTTCAAAAATTTCAACAACAGAAGGAGAAACAAAAACTTTATTTTAAATCAAAGAATAAAGAGGCCTACAATAAACTTTTTACGTTAAAAGAATTAAAAACAGCTCTGAAAATGTGCCATGATACCGCTCCGGGTTCAGATGATATACACTATCAATTACTTAAACATTTACCTTTTCGGTCCCTTTCTTGTTTACTTGACGTTTATAATCAGGTTTGGCGAACGGTAACTCTCCCGGGTTCTTGGAAAGAGGCCATCGTTATTCCAATTCCCAAACCTGGTAAAGATACAACTAATCCTGGTAGTTATCGCCCCATAGCCCTAACCAGCTGCATATGTAAAACCATGGAAAGAATGGTCAACGACAGACTTGTTTGGTTTCTTGAAAAGAACAAACTGATCACAACTGTCCAGTCTGGTTTTAATAAACATAGAAGCACAATGGATCATTTGATCCGTTTTGAAACTTTTATCCGTGAAACTTTTATCCGTGAAGCTTTTATAAAAAAAGGAGCATGTAGTCTCCGTCCTCTTTGACTTAGAAAGTGCATATGACACGACTTGGAAGTATGGAATTATGAATGACCTCTATGCTTTCGGCATAAGAGGTCGCCTTGCTTATTTTATTTCTGCATTTTTAACTGACCGTCAGTTCAAAGTTCGTGTTGGTGATACTTTTTCTGAACCACACGAACAGGAAATAGGTGTTCCCCAGGGATGTATTCTTTCTGTTACACTTTTTAGTGTTAAAATTAATAACATTATTAAATCTGTTAACCCTGGAGTTGAATGCTTTTTATATGTTGATGATTTCTGTATTTGTTACAGATCAAAAAATATGCATACAATAGAAAGACAATTGCAACAAGTGTTGAATAATTAACAAAAATGGTCAAACGAAAATGGCTTTAAATTTTCTAAAAGCAAGACCAAATGTATGCACTTTTGTCAACTTCGTAAACATCACCTAAATCCAGATTTAACACTAGATGGCACTCGTATTGAAGTTGTGCCTGAATTTAAATTCCTTGGTCTATTGTTTGACCCAAAACTGACATTTATTCCTCATATTAAATATCTTAGAAATAAATGCCAGAAAGCATTAAATCTTTTACGCGTTGTATCCCATATGGATTGGGGAGCTGACCGTAAAGTCCTGTTGAGACTTTACACGTCATTAATACGATCTAAATTAGACTACGCATGTATTGTTTATGGCTCGGCACGAAAATCATACATTGCAACACTTGATTCCATTCACCATCAGGGCTTACGGCTAGCTCTGGGCGCTTTTCGAACTTCGCCCGTCAAAAGTCTCTATGTGGAAGCCAATGAACCACCCTTACATTTACGCCGACAAAAACTAGCTATGCAGTATTTTTTAAAACTTAAGTCTAACCCTTCAAATCCCACTCATAGAGTTGTTTTTAAACCTTTATACAAGGAAGTATTCTTAAAGAAGGAACGGGTAATACCACCTTTTGGTATCCGTTACGGTCCTGAAGTCGCTAAGCTTGATGTTGATCTTGAGGACATCGCGATGCAGGAGATTTCAGATTCTCCACCTTGGACTCAAAATAGTCCATCCTTCATTTATGATCTTGCGACCGATAAAAAGGCCTGCACAGATCCTATTGTTTTTAAATCCAAGTATATTGAAATTAAAAATACATATTATAACTTTGAGCGTATTTATACAGATGGTTCTAAGGATGGAAAAAGGCTGCAGTTCATGATGACGATGTGATAACATTTCGGTTGCCAAATAATGCTTCTATATTTTCTGCCGAGTTAAAGGCAATTCATTTGGCGTTGGACCATATTGAATCCGACGGTTATTGGCGATATATTATTTTTTACTGACTCATTGTCTGCTATGCAGGCACTTCAGAATGACAAAATAGAGAACCCTATTATTGTTAACCTCCGTTCTAAGCTATCGCATATTTGTGCAACAGCACATGTAGTATTTTGCTGGATCCCTAGTCATATGGGCATTCACGGTAACGAACATGCTGACTTGGCAGCCAAGTCTGCTCTTTCACAAGATATTTTACCTTTTAAAATACCTTATTCCGATTTTAAACCTTTAATACATGTTTTACTTTACCATGAGTGGCAAAGTGATTGGAATGAGCAAGTAAATAATAAACTGCACTCGATCAAGTCAGTACTTGGTGAGTGGCTACCAGCTTTTAGATCCTGTCGCCGAGAAGAAATTGTCCTTGCTCGTTTACGCATTGGGCACACATGGTTAACTCATGCATACTTACTGAAAGGTGAGGAAGCACCTCAATGTATTCCATGTTTTACACAACTTTCAGTACAGCACATTCTTCTGAAATGTGCCGATTTCGCTCCAATACGTGATAGATTTTTCAAGGCTCAAAGTATGCGTCAGCTCTTTGAGTCTGTCAAACCGGAACTTTTATTTGATTTCTTTAGGGAAATTAATATTTTTAATAAGATATGATTATTTCTTAAATCGTGGTTTTGCACATTCATTACTCTTACTGATCCTGTTCCACATTTCCTCAGATATAATTTATCTTTATGTTAAGTATTATATAGTAATGTTGGGCTTGTTTGCCTATATCTTATTTTATATTGGCTTACATGTTATTTTATATCTATTTTAGGTATCGCATACATCATGTTTGATTATTTCACTTTACATTAAGTAAATTATTAAGCGCCCAAAATGACCTTAGTTGTCGACGGGCCTTAAAACACCATTCATTCATTCCAGTCCAGTGACTAGTTGCTTTTACCTGCCAAATAAGCTCAAATAATTATTGATAAATGGTGATTTGATCAATTATAGCAATTGTGACGTTACTGGAGACGAAATGTGTCGACCCGGATCAGTCTTCGCGGACAGCGCATGCTGATCTGGTCGATACATTACGCTTGTGACATAACTTGTGAGAGTTGTCTCTCTTTGACCTTTAAAAAAGAAATAGATCGTGCATCGCGTATTTCTTACAAAATGTTATGTGTACGTAACCACCAAAAAACCCGCGAACTTAGGGCAAGAAGTCGATCCGACTGTTTTGGAAATCAAAATGTCTTTGGAAGCGCTGTGTCGGCACGTAATGTACGGTTTTTGACTATTTATGTTTCTATTAACATTGTATTAGTACACACTGACTGTAACTTTCAGATTTAATGTGATTTAAAGAAGTTTGGCGAGAATTCTGTGATGTCAAAAGTCCCGAGCAAGTTTGTGCTCTGTAACGTCTGTTTATAGTCGTGAATAGACATTATTAACGAGTTGAACTTTATCTTTTGAAGTTATATGTATGTATGTATATATGTATGGGTATATGAGGTGTTCATATGTTAAGCACAGTGTCAGATTAGATTTTCCTTTGCTTTGACTCAAGAGCGTTACCTGTTGGATTTAGGTGTTGTCATGTATCAAAGTAAAGAGAGTATGGAGTGAGTTAGAATGGGAAATTGGTGTGAGCTAGTCATTTAAACAAAAGTACATTGAAACCTTTTTTTTTATATTTTCAGTCTTTTACCATATTGTCAGCACGTCGATATTGAATATTGAATAAAATACATCAGTACATTGACACGCTGTCTTGGTTATGCCATTTTGCTACCCGGCGAAATAGTAAAAGAATTACCTCACAGTCACCAAGATGTCTGAGGAAGGCGCTCCGCCAGTCGTTGAAGAGGAAACAGCCGAGGAAGGGAGGAGGATAAGAACTTTGACAGAGAAAGGAAAGGAACAACATGAAAGGAAGAAAAATGAACTTCAAGAAAAGGTAGAAAGTGCTTGGAGTAAAGTAGAACAATTAGTAATTGACTATGACAAACATCAAGGTGACATTAATGCTTTGAAGTCTATAGAAGAAAAATTGAAACATATATTTAGACATTTCTCTAGTCAGTGTGAACAACTTTTGAACTTTCTTTGTCGCGAATACACAAAAGAAGATATTGAAGAATTAGCGCGTCACAGAGAATATTATGCGAGATGCAAAAATGTAGTAGACAATATGTTTCAAAACATTCGGGACCAGAGATTAGAATTAGTAGAAATTATGAGTCATTCCGACAAAAGTTCTGTAGTATCTAATAAGAGAGTACAAGCAGTAATTAACAAATCAAAGTTAATATACAAGAAGAAAGAAGCAGAGATCCTGCGTCAACAAGCCATAATAAAAGAACAATTTGAGAAAATGGCCGCAACAACAGAGAGGCAGAAAACCGAGTTAGATGTTAATCTTGACATTGTCAAATTAGAGAGTGAAAATGCTGCAGCTCAAGCTGAAATTAAAGCTTTAGAAGATTTAGACTTTGAAGAACATAGTGTTACTGACAGAGAAGAGTTCACAAGAGAATATGTTCGTAAACTTGACATTAAAAATCTTTATGCTAAAAGAAGTATTTCGTCATCTAGTGAACCGCGTATGTTGCAAAGAACAAGAGCTGACAATAATGTGATACCTTCTTCTCTAGTGCCAGGTCATGAACTAGTCGAACATCAGTTAGAAACAACTGTGAAAGATTGCGCAATGAATCCAGATGAACTAGTCAACAATAGTGGTGATATGAGTCCTGAACTATGTGTAATGCCAAATGTTAACACAAACATAAGTAATGGGTCAGTGCTTAATCCTCATGCCGCAGTCTTTAATTCAGGTCTTAATACAATGACCGAACTATCACAGTTTCTTATGAAAAAAGATCTTCAGCTTAGCCGGTTTTCACAATTTAATGACAAAGCAGAGGCCTATGCTGCTTGGAAGGCTAGTTTTTGTAGTATTGCCTCCCAGTTGAACTTGACTCCCTTTGAAGAAATAGATCTTCTTGTAAAATACTTGGGTCCTGAATCCAGCAAGTTTGCCAGTAGCATCAGATCATCAAACACATATGATCCTGCAAAGGGGCTACAGAGTACGTGGGCTCGTCTTGAGGAGAGGTATGGCCGCCCTGAGATGGTTGAGTACGCGTTAAAGAAGAAACTTCATAACTTTCCGAAACTTAACAAAGATATGACCAAACTGTATGACCTCCTTGACATTCTTTGTGAGGTAGAATCAATTAAAGCTAATCCGCAGTATGCTACGCTTTTATCATACTTTGACTCTTCTTCGGGGGTGACACCAGTTATTAATAAACTTCCACCAGGTATGCAAGAAAAATGGGTCTTTCGTGCAGCGAAGTACAAGAAAGATAAGTGTGTACCTTACCCACCATTCACTTTCTTTGTCTCCTTCATCCGGGAACTCAGTGAAACAAAGAATGATCCAGCATTCATATTCGAACCAGCTCCCTATCATGAGAACAGGTCCAGACATAACGTATTCAGTCGGAAGCAAGAAGTTGACCCCACCGAGCATCAAACAGAGCATGAATTTTTGAAAAGGTGCCCTCTTCACCGTGCTGAACATTCCCTTAACAAATGTAGAGGATTCAGGTTTAAGCCAATTGAAGAACGCAGAAATATCCTTCGTGAAAATAACGTATGTTTCAGATGTTGTGATTCCAAAAAACATGTTTCTCGTGACTGTAAAACGGTAATAAAATGTTCTCACTGTGGCAGAGGTCATGCATCAGCCATGCACATAGACACAAATCAGTTTCAGACTAGATATGCTGATGGCGGGGAGCCCCCCTCCAAATTAGAAGCAGTTTCTTCAAAATGCACTACATTGTGCGGCGACAAATTCATTGGGAAATCCTGTAGCAAGACTCTTCTTGTCGATGTGTATCCGTATGGACATCCCGAAAAGGCTCAGCGGGTCTACGCTATCATAGATGACCAGAGCAACGGGTCTTTGGGGTCTCAAGAGCTCTTCGACAAACTACAGATTCATGGAAAAAACACACAGTATACCCTATCATCATGTTCAGGTCGTGTGACGTCACAAGGGCGGATGGCACATGCACTCTGCGTACGTAATGTAACTGGCGACACTGAAATTCTACTTCCGCCCATCATAGAATGCGACGATATCCCAAATGAAGTTTCAGAAATACCAACTCCAGACGTAGCTAAGGCTTATCGACACTTACAATATTTAGCTAAAGAAATCCCTGACCTGGATCCCAGGTGCAGAATTCAGTTGTTAATTGGCAGAGACTTACCAGAGGCTCACCATGTTTTGGAACAGGTCGTCGGGAAGCAAGGAATGCCGTTCGCTCAGAAGTTGACTTTAGGTTGGGTGATTGTTGGAGAGATATGCCTAGGTAAAGTGCATCCACCAGATGTTATTTCAGTAAATAAGACTACCATCATGTCAGACGGTAGAGGTACAATTTACGAGCCATGCCAATACTCATTAAATTTAAAGGAAAATGAGAATAAAATGAATTCGATATCATCCGAGATGTCCAAGCGTGATTTTAGAGGCGATTCAGTTTTCACTAAGACACCAGAAGACGATAAAGTTGGACTCTCAGTTGAAGACAAGCAGTTCCTGCTTTTGATGAAAGAAGAGATGAAAAGAGATGAAGATGGTTTCTGGACAGCCCCACTTCCATTCAAAAAAGATATACAGGGCATACCAAACAACCGAAAACTGGCATTGCGAAGAGCACAGCTTCTTGATGAAAGCCTTAAGAAGAATCCAGTGAAGAAAGCTCACTTCATCACATTTATGGCAAAAGTTCTGGAGAGTGGTGCTGCTGAAGTAGCTCCAATGTATACTGGTGGTAATCGTTACTACTTACCACTATTTGGTGTCTACAATTCGAAGAAACCTGACCAGATAAGAGGTGTGTTCGACTCATCGGCAGTATACCAAGGCGTTTCGCTTAACGATATGCTTATGTCTGGTCCAGACCTAATCAACAGTCTCGTTGGGATTCTCCTTCGTTTCCGCAAGGATGCCTATGCAGTTACTGGTGATGTAGAACAGATGTTTTACAGATTCCGTGTACACCCTGATCATCAGGATTTCTTAAGATTCTTCTGGTACATGAATAACAATCCTGACGAAGAACTCATCGAATATAGAATGCGCGTGCATGTTTTCGGGAATTGTGCCTCTCCAGCCGTGGCGACATATGGATTGAACAAGGCTGTAGAAAATGCAGATGACGATGTTAGAGAATTAATTAGACGAAACTTTTATGTTGATGATGCTTTAACGTCAAAGCCAAACGTTCAAGAGGTTGTTGACCTCACGAAGAGAACCCAAGCTGCGCTTAAGAATGGTGGAAATATTAGGTTACACAAAATCGCATCAAACAGTTTGGAAGTAATGAAAGCCTTCCCTAGTGACGATCTTGGAGGTGAGCTGAAGAGTTTAAATCTGAGTCAAGACACTTTACCCTTACAAAGAAGCTTAGGCTTGTCTTGGAATTTGACAGAAGACGTTTTCACCTTCCAAATATTGCTGGAAGATAAACCCTTTACAAGAAGAGGACTGTTGTCAATGGTAAACAGTATTTTCGACCCCCTTGGTTTCATCGCTCCTATAACTATAAGCGGGAAGATTCTCCTCCGTGAAGCTACCCCACCTGGAGTAGACTGGGATGATCCACTGTCGGCAGACCATCAGAAGAAGTGGAGTGAATGGAAAGAATCTCTACAGAATCTACAAGATGTAACCACTCCTCGCATGTTTACCACAATGTCGGTTAGCTCCTCTGCGAAAATAGCTGTCTATATATTCTCGGATGCTTCAGAAAAGGCGATTGCAGCAGTGGCTTATATCAAGGTTTGGGACAAAGAAGGAAATACCAGTGTTGGCTTTCTCCTAGGTAAAGCGAAAGTGGCTCCATCCAAAGGGCACACCATCCCCAGACTTGAGTTATGTGGTGCAGTGCTTGCCACAGAGTTAGCCGAGATCATATCAGCACAGTTGGATGTACCAATGAGCTTCATGACCTACTTCACAGACAGTAAGGTTGTTTTAGGTTATATCGGCAACCAGACACGACGATTTTTCACATATGTCAGCAACCGGGTGGAACAAATCATGAGAGTATCTTCCTCGTCACAATGGCGATATGTGTCTACAGCAAGAAATCCAGCCGACTGCGCAACTAGATGTTCAACAAATGTCAGCAATCTCAAAGGCAGCATCTGGTTTTCAGGCCCAAGATGGCTACAAGACTTCGACAGCGAAGATAATGGAAAAGATTCGTTTCCCTTAATCAATCCGAATACAGATAAAGAACTGAAATCAGATGTGACCGTTCTCAAAATTTCAACAAAAAGTACTTGTAACCTCGGATGTGAACGTTTTAACAGGTTCTCGACTTGGAAGTCGCTTGTTCGAGCTATAACATTACTTAAGCGTGTTGCCCGTTCACATAAAAAGTCTGTAAACCAAGACTGCATTGGAGATTTTAAAGCTGCAGAAACAGTAATTTTGAAGGAAGTACAACAAGAATGTTTCTCACCAGAGATTTCACGTATCACTGAAAAAAGGGGTCTGCAAAAAAACAGCAAGATTGCAGCCCTTTCACCATTTCTAGATGGCAATTGTCTTCTGAGGGTTGGCGGACGCCTTAATCGCATCATCGACCAAGTACCAATAGAAGAGATCAACCCGATTATACTACCAAAGAACCATCACGTTTCATTGCGTCTGATTCAGCACTATCATGAGTCTGTGAAGCACCAAGGCCGTGTTCTTACTGAGGGTGCCCTGAGGAGTGCTGGCTATTGGGCGATTGGAGTAAAACGAATGATTTCCTCGTTTATTTACAAGTGTTTCGCATGCCGGCGCCTGCGCGGTAAAACGGAGCAGCAGAAAATGGCCGACTTACCCGTGGACAGGCTAACTCCGGGTCCTCCATTTACATCAGTAGGGATAGATGCTTTCGGTCCATGGCAAGTTATGACGAGAAAAACAAGAGGTGCTGCCAATAGCAAGAGATGGGCCATTCTGTTCACATGTTTAACCACGAGAGCAGTACATATCGAATTGGTTGAAGAAATGTCCAGTTCCAGCTTTATCAATGCCCTGCGTAGATTCCTGTCTATCCGCGGTCCCGTGAAGCTTTTTCGGTCAGACAGAGGAACCAATTTCATTGGAGCAGTTGATTATTTGGGCATTGATGCTATCAAGGTAGAAGATGGCCCAGTAAAGCGTTTTTTGTACAATAGTGGAATACAGTGGATTTTCAATGTACCCCATGCATCACATATGGGTGGCGTCTGGGAGCGGATGATTGGCCTTACCCGCAAAGTGTTGGATTCTGTTCTGTACGATTCCCGACATCGTCCATTAACCCACGAATCTCTTACAACTTTCATGGCAGAGGTTACCGCTATTCTCAACAACCGACCTCTTGCGCCGATATCAACCGATCCTACCTCAGCCATGATTTTGAGACCATCGATGCTTCTTACTGGCAAGGTGGATATCTTAACAGCAGTGTCAAATGACCTATCGGAAAAGGATGCCTTCAGAGCCCAATGGAAGAGGGTTCAAGTATTGGCCGATACGTTTTGGCGACTTTGGCGAAGAGATTACCTTCATCTCCTACAGGTTCGCAAGAAATGGTGTGTCGATATCCCCAACCTGAAGACTGGTGACATCGTACTACTAAAAGACTCGCGTGTTCATAGAAATCAGTGGCCACTTGGAATTATTGACAATACATTCAAAAGCGCGGACGGCAAGGTGCGAAAAGTTGAAGTGCGCATTACCAAGGACCGAAAAACATCATCTTATTTACGTCCCGTGAACGAAGTTGTTTTATTAATCGCGTGATTCTAGTCTAATATTGCTTAAGATAGTGAAACCCTCTTCTAGGGTACCAGACGGGGAGTGTGACGTTACTGGAGACGAAATGTGTCGACCCGGATCAGTCTTCGCGGACAGCGCATGCTGATCTGGTCGATACATTACGCTTGTGACATAACTTGTGAGAGTTGTCTCTCTTTGACCTTTAAAAAAGAAATAGATCGTGCATCGCGTATTTCTTACAAAATGTTATGTGTACGTAACCACCAAAAAACCCGCGAACTTAGGGCAAGAAGTCGATCCGACTGTTTTGGAAATCAAAATGTCTTTGGAAGCGCTGTGTCGGCACGTAATGTACGGTTTTTGACTATTTATGTTTCTATTAACATTGTATTAGTACACACTGACTGTAACTTTCAGATTTAATGTGATTTAAAGAAGTTTGGCGAGAATTCTGTGATGTCAAAAGTCCCGAGCAAGTTTGTGCTCTGTAACGTCTGTTTATAGTCGTGAATAGACATTATTAACGAGTTGAACTTTATCTTTTGAAGTTATATGTATGTATGTATATATGTATGGGTATATGAGGTGTTCATATGTTAAGCACAGTGTCAGATTAGATTTTCCTTTGCTTTGACTCAAGAGCGTTACCTGTTGGATTTAGGTGTTGTCATGTATCAAAGTAAAGAGAGTATGGAGTGAGTTAGAATGGGAAATTGGTGTGAGCTAGTCATTTAAACAAAAGTACATTGAAACCTTTTTTTTTATATTTTCAGTCTTTTACCATATTGTCAGCACGTCGATATTGAATATTGAATAAAATACATCAGTACATTGACACGCTGTCTTGGTTATGCCATTTTGCTACCCGGCGAAATAGCAATGTTCTGCCCAAAAGAAAAGTATGCGTTCTTTCCCCCAAAATGCCTTCGTAAGGCATAGTAATCTGTTTTGTAATGAGGATGGTTATTTCCCTTACGATTATTTTGTGAGGAAATAAAGTAGGTTTTTAGAAGTCAGTCAATTATTTACCTTTAACTTTTAGTATGATCCACTGGCCGCGATGTCATCAAATAGACCTGAGAGCCGTCATCCTAATTTTGGGTGACTTTCATTTTGGCATCTTCACTTGTTTCTGAAAAGAAATTTGATGATTGCACATGGTAATGTTATTCATCTAAATTTGCATTGACCTTATTTGTCTCTAAATTGAACAAACACCAGGGCATTGACTTCAATATCATCCAACTGACATTTAGGAAAATAAACAAAGTGCCATAACAACTGTGAAAATAATTGTTCCGAAACCTGTAAACAATATGTACATGATTATGGTTTTTGTGTCCAGCTTTTTTTTTTATTGCATCATACAATTGTCACCCTACAATTTTGATGAATTAGCCGGATTGGTATTCTATCATCACCACCGAAACTAAATACTAGTTCAATTTTAATCTCGATAAAAGATGTCGACATCGAAAGATGAAATTCAGTACAAGAAATTTGAACTAGACCAGTTTGTAGTGGTGTTTTATTAAGCGGGATTGTTTTTTTTTTTTTTTTAAATCATCGATCCTTACTCTAACTGAAACAAAAGAAGTGAATTGTTTAATGTCAGTGGAAGACAGTTAAATGGTGAGAGTACATTTTTTTTCTGGTTTTACATTGATTAGCCCTTTCATTCATATAGATGCTTTCTGACACCTCTCAAACGAATTTTGAAAACATTGTGACAAAAGGAGAAATTACTCAAAACAAGCTATTTCTTCATTTACCACAATGTTTTGAACTCTTTCAAATACAACAACTTTTATTTATAGAGATTTTCGTATTGTTATGTTATGCTAAATGATAAAATACTGTGTTTCATCAGTTAAATAAAATCCATATCACTCACTGACATCACCCATACTGTGAGTGATATAGGTATGCCGGAAATAGTGTGACGGTAAGAACAGGTACGAAGACACTAAGTAGTTACATTCTTTCGTCATCATTTAGCATAAAATAAAAAGAAATTTATCGAGAAGTGATACAATTTTAATATTTTCACTCGCGCTACGCAAACATTTTGTAGCCATGAACAGGGTCACCAGGAACAGCATAAACCCTTGGTTTTGTTGATCTGAAGGAGGACAATATAACGGTTTCACACGAAAAGCAACACTATGGACTCTGCATAATGTATCGACCCAGATCAGCGTGCAGTCTGTGCAGGCTAATCCGGACAGACACTTTTTGCTGCATGGATTTTCTGTTTCAGGAGTCATTTCTCTATACATCTATCCTCCTGAGACGGAAAGTGTTGGACGGGATTAGCCTCCACAGACTGTACAGGTTGATCCGAATCGATCCTTTACACAGAGTCCACAATGTTTGTTTTCTCATGTAACAGCTCGTATTCATTCATTATTTATTTATTCATTAATTGACTTTAATATTATAAATATTGATTATAATATGAAACCTAATTTATTTATTTATTTAACATTTACTGTATTTTTTTTTTTAAATACTAGTGGCGAATCCGCAGTGGGCCGAGTGGTTTTGCGTCGGGGATTTGAGACCGGGCATCCCGAGTTCGTTCCCAAGTCGGGACATCGGTCATGGTGGAGTGTCCTTGGGCAAGCCACATTGTTTAACCTAGTACTAGTTTGTTTACCCAGGGATCATGAATAAGTGAACTGTCGCCGTGATATAACTGAAATAATGTTCAAAACGGCGAAAACCCCAATAAAATAAACTAAATACAAGTGTAATATTTATTATAAATACTAAAGCGGAAATTACCTTGTCTCTCACATTAGCACCAGTCCTCGTTTGTGTTTGTCTTTCAGTATCATATATCAGTTATTCCCCTATACAGTCTTCCTTGCACCGTCCATCCCCCGCATCTCAGACTGTGGACTTCCTGGCCAGTTCTCATTCCAAAGTGTGTTGTACAGAGTAGCCAAAGAGAATGAATTATTGCACTTGGTTTACAGTCCCCCCAAGTGTCAACTTTTCAATGTGATTCTGCAGCCCTTGGTTAAAGGAAACAAAGGGAGGTCACTCGTATATACTTGAAGGCTATATATCAACACAGTGGCCTCCCTTTATAAGTAAAAACGTTAGTTTCGGCATACCTTTATCGCTCACAGTATGGGTGATATCAGTGAGTGATATGGATTTTATTTCACAGATAGAACACAGTATCTCATCATTTAGCATAAAATAAATTCGTGTTCTTATTGTTAATGAAAATTAAATGAAAGCCCTTGCTGGTGACATTTTGTGATCATCCTTATGTCCTCTAGACAACAGGGCTTTATTATCATTTAAAGTGAAAACCAATTTCGTTTAACGACCAGAAGGGTGTTACTGAATCAAATGGAGTGTAAGCAAAACATGTGTTTCTGTGATAATTTATTTTGCCCATATAATTGTATTAAGGTCTAAAATAATGCTAGTACATTTCATTTCAGGTAAAGGAATTACTGAATGTATACATGACTTCTCTGTGCTTTCACACATACAACAAATCTACAACAGGCGGCTTTGAAAGCATCAAATCTATAAATTGAAGTATATTTATGAAGTTTAGTTGAAAATAGTATAGCAAAAATAGACTTTTCTCCTTTGGAGCAATTTCTCATTTTGCAACACATTTTCAGTAGCCTTATGAGAAAGATTACGCACATTTTCTCTTTTCAACAGTTTGGATATAATAGTCAGTTCTATTTACGGAGTGGTGGAGGGTTGAGAAGAATAATTTAGCGAGGGTTGTTTGGTGGGGTTTATTTTTTTTGTCTATATCAAATTGATATTGTTATCCTTAGATGGCAATGAGATGGCTTTAGAAATGCATTTGCAGTATATAAGTCATTTTGATGAAGGGCATAAATATGTTTATAACACATGTATTTGTTGCCTTTTTACATTATAAGCCATTTCATGATACATGAAGCTTTTACATTGGTCACGGCACACGAAAATCCGACATTCGAAACTGATTAAATGCAATGGCGACTGAAAGCGGATTGTAAAGCTGTATAATTGGTTTATGATCGTAACCGTTCTGTAGTGTCTTGTTCGAATAAATTGCGAACAGGGAAGATCTGAGTCGCACAGTGATCTGAGTCGTCCGCTGCTCTGAAATTCACGAAAGTCTCTTTTCGTAAGACCAGGTCTATTTTGCATCGAGTGAAGTAATGTCAAAATAATGCATATTGATGCAAACGTGTTCTCTCATATCGATAATGATTGGATTATATATATAATTCATGATATCATCATTTTATCATAGATTAATAGCCCAGTCTCGGTTGCAACGCGGGCTGTACATTTCAGGGGTTGTGAGTTTGGATGCAAGCTCGGCCGACATTAGTTCAGACGTTTGACAAAAGTCATTGCGAGAGGCGTCATTTGTCGTCCACCAATGTGCTTACAGTATTTGTGGAAAAAGAGCCAGTTGCTTGGAAAGACTGTTGTCACGGTGTAGTACAGGCGTGCGAAATTCGGGAAACACATGGTTAGGTGAACTAGCCGCCGTGATATTGTTGAAAACGGCGTTATACACTTAGTAATCGATTATCAGAATTATCCGGAATCCGCTGTGGTCGAGTGGTTAGCGTCAGGGATTTCGAAACCGGGTGTCCCGGGTTCGATTCCCAGTCGCGGCACTACGGTCATGGTGGAGTGCCCTTGGGCAAGGCACATTTTCTAGCCTAGTACTGGTTTGTTTACCCAGGGATCATGAATAATTAAATTTAATTGCGCGCTAAATGACCTTAGCTGTCGATGCGCCATAAAACAATATACATTCATTAATTCAGAATTATCCATTGATTGATTGATTGATTGATTGATTGGGGTTTAACGCCGTTTTTAACAATTTCTCAGTTATATCACGGCGGCCAGTTCACCTACTCATGCATTTCCTGGTTTTCTCACACCAGTACTCCACACAACAATCTTCCCAAGCAACTGGCTGCTTTTCCACATAAACTTAGTCCAAGGTGGAAGACGAATGACGCATGTCGCATTGACTTTTGTCAATCATCGGAAAGAAAGTTGGCCGAGCCGGGATTCGAACTCACAACCCCTGGATTGCAGCCCGTGTCGCTACCGACTGAGCTACCGGGGCTCGGCTCAGAATTATCAAACATAACTTGGTTTTTGACGATAGAGATATCTTATCATAATGAACATATCAAATGGATCTTTGACTTAAAAAATACATTTAGCATCTTCAAATTCACCAAATGAATTGTGGAAGCATGTTCTATGTATAACTTGGCATCTTCAGTTTTTAGCTTAACTATTCGAAGACTATGAGAGCTATTCTACTCACCCTGGCGTCGGAGTTTGCGTCCGCCTCCGCGTCACACCTTGGTTATCGACGGATTGGCGTGAAACAGTTGTAACTTAAAACCTATTTTGAAAAACCTGGTTTAGGGGCAATTTCGACCCTTTTGTAAACAATGCAAATTTAGGTGCCATTGCTCAGAACGAGCAATGGCACCTCAATTTCCATTGTTTACCAAGAAAAGTGATTTAACGTTTATAAAGACTTAATGGCGAGGTGATTAACCTTGGTAAAAAAATACCAATTTTAGTTACAACCGTTTCACGCCAAGCCCTCGTTATGGTGTTGCATGCAAGTACACCATAGCTCAGTAAATACTAGATGTATTGCACTTAAACTTTCTACAATGCTTCCCAACAATTAAATTAAGTTTGATAACTCTATCCTGCATTTTATGCAAGTATGGCCTTTTTTTTTACTTGGAAAGTCTGGTTAAAGTTTTGCGTGCAACTACAATTAGAGTCGATATCTCAGTATTTACTTTATGCATTGGATTTAAATTGTATACAACCCTTCCCAACTATCACACATATGTATATGATTAAGTAAGATAACTCTATCCTGCATTTAATGCAAGTTTTGGCCCTTCTTTTACTTAGAAATTGTGGTTAAAGTTGTGCGTGCAATTACATTAAGAGTCCATATCTCAGTATTTACTAGATGCACTGCACTGAAACAACCCTTCACAACCATCACACCTATGTAAATTATCAAGTGAGATAACTCTATCCTGCATATAATGCAAATTATTAATCTTATTTTACTTAGAAATTCTGGTTAAAGATGTGCGTACAATTACATTAAGAGTCCATATCTCAGTATTTACTAAACACATTGCATTGAAACGTTATACAACCATTACGCCTGTAAATCAGCAATGCAAATTATCACTTCTATGTAATACACACGACTTTATATTAATTTTTTAGTTGCTGTGTATATATATATATTCTAAAAAGAAAACACCACACCTTTTAAGCCCATGTATAAATAAATTTCGATAACAGTTGCATTATCAAAGGGTTATTTTCAGCATAAATAAATGTCTACTTGTAGTCAGATGTTTAAATTGATTGTGTCTAAATGCTCTAGTGCTCCCCTTCCTATGTTGTTATGAAAATGCTGACACTTCACGACTGATAGAGCTCCATTGTTTATTTTCATGTTTTGAAAATGCAAGCAAGGGCAAATTGTATCTATTCATACAATCCATGAAAATTCATCCCTTTCCTACAGCGTTATAAATGAGCCGTTCCACGAGAAAACCAACATTGTAGACTCTGCGTAAAGTATCGTTCCGGATCAGCCGCGCAGGCTAACCCGGACAGACACTTTTCGCCTCCTGCGGATTTTCTGTTTCAGGAGTCATTACTGTATACCTCTATCCCCCTGAGGCGGAATGTGTCGGCCCGTATTAGTCTGCGGGGACTGCGCAGGCTGATCATGGTCGATACATATCGTACAATCCATAATGTTAGTTTTCTCGCGGGACAGCGCAAATATAAGCTGTTGTATTGGGGGAAATGGTTAAGCAGCATGCTATAATCACGCGAAGTTAATAATTACATTCGCTATGTTGTCGTTTTAATTTCTCCTTACTGGTATATCATTATAGGCAATAACAACCTACGTCCGTTTCATAACATGCACATTCTCTGTATCACATAAAGTTTTCCATTCTCTACCAGAATAAAGCTTTAAATTTTATTTGGCCTTCTACTACATGTTTATGTTCAGATAGTTTTTCCATAGATGTTTTCAAATGAGAGGTTCAAAGAGCAATATATCGAGTAAAACTTTATCTGTCCTTTCTAATATGCTGATGTATCTGCAGCAGACGACTTTTGAAACTATGGCAAATAGAGACATTGCTCATAATTCATACGTGAATATGTTTTCAGAAGAAGTCGTCTGCTCTGCTGCATTAAGCAGATGTGTCATATTTGGTAGAGGATAGATTCACACATGACTTGGGGGCGGAGTGCGTTGTTACACGTCAAACACTAATTATTATTTGATAAAACCAATTAGTCGGATATTACGTAACACGGTATGTTGATTTTTAAGCGTCTGTTTTCAAAAAGATTTCAATCAGCATTGTAACATCTGGAAATTCAGATATACAATGATTGAAAAGTCACCGCAGAACACACACGGACAGTGATTGACACAGGCAATTATGCTTTATCATTATTATTTTGTAAAATGCAACAAATCAACAAATGTAAAATAGATTTTGTATTTTTCCCGATTTTCTTTTAAATTCTGATACGATTGACGATTATCAAATTTATACATTATTGTTGACAATAGTAAGTGTTGTTCATTTATTACATTTAGCTTATTTATTAGATAATTATATCTAGTAGGAAGAGGCGGGTAATCCATTACACTGTAGGTGATTTAGATTATTTAGCAAGTATTACCCAACCCACCTCTTTCTTTCTATCTTCAGGTCACGGGTTCGATACCCGGTTGCGGCGCATTTTTTCGGGCGATTTCTCCATTGCCTCTCACCTCTGATATATGTGAGAAAGTAGTCAGTGGCTTCGAAAGAATGTTGTGTAAGTACTGGTGTGTGTAAGCCAGGAAAACATGGGTAGGTGCACTGACCGCCGTGATATGACCATCGCTGTTGAAAGCGGCGTTAAACTCCAAACAAACAAAATCTTTCTATCTTCATTCCACCTCTTTATAGGCCTGGGAAAAGGATGTGGAAAAATATCAAAAATGGCTTCGGCCCAATTAGGGTCATGGCCATTTTTTCTTTTTTTTTTTAACACAATATGGGAACACGGTTTTTTTTCTTATTTTTATTTTCCAACAAATTTACATGATTATGTTTATCTATAATCAAATGCTGAAATTTGGCTTCAGAATACACCAGAATGCAGCATTTTGCATGCACATCTTTTTTAAAAAATCGGGGGGGGGGGGGGGGGGGGGGGGGGGGGGGGGGAGAGAACCCCATTACCCCCCTTCTATGAACTCCCATACCCTCCTTCAGCAATCATTAATATTGCCTTTTATGAAAAGTTATTTTTATTTTTCCTACATATGTACATGATAGTGATTTGCTATAAACTAATGCTGAAACTTGGCCTCAGAATGCAGCTTTTTGCATGCACCTTTTTACTATCGCTTGTTATGAACAGTTGGCATCTCTGTACTAGGCTAGGAATTGTGCCTTACCCAAGGGCACTTCACCATGACCAAGACGAATTGTGACAGTACTGTGAAAATTGAGACATGCCTGGTGAGAAATGATTGCTTAACCCGTTCCCACTCACAACAAATAGGCAGCGGATTACTTTGAAGACATCAGGGCAAGAATGTGGATAATCTCTAAAAAATTAAAAAATGTTTTGAGAGTTAAAATGACTGTGTCAAAAGTAGAACATATCAAAACAAAATACTTTTCATCTTCTGTATTTGTTTAAAGACAAAAAGTACATAGTCGTTAGAGGAATCCGCCGGGACTGAGTGGTTAACGTCGAGAATAACGAACCGGGCGTCCTGGGTTCAATCCCCAGTCTCGGCAATCATTTGCAAGGCACATTTCCTAGACTAGTCAGGGGCGTAGCTTGGCAATATTCAATGTGTAGGCCGTCTCGTGAGAAAATCAACATTGTGGACTCTGCGTAAAGTATCGAC